>OU343220.1:23618597-23869646 GCA_910596185.1 Chrysanthemum makinoi
TAAAAATTGAATCTTTATGATTATATGCATGCTTTTAATGGTTTCTAGGGTTTGAATTGAAACCTAATTTTTTTTTATATATGATTAGATTACCTAATATTTATTTAATTAGGTTTTAATTTTGTAAAACTTGTAGAAATCCTAGGATTGCATGCTTATTTTATGTGGTTAATTAATGAATAATTGTTATGTGCCATGTAATATGCGTATCTTGGGTGATAATTGTTATGCGGAATCCATGGTGGAACATGCATGTTTTGCCATGGAGTATTGTTTATTGTATATTGATTAATTGTTAAGTGATACACACATGTTTTATTTATTTAATAATTATTGAATTGGGGAAGACCTCAATTATAACTAATAAAATTCGTTATGTGCTAATTGGTATACTATTAACTCGACTTCGCAATCGAATTGTCGATGTATGTGGCTCATCTTCTCGCGAGATGAAAGTCCTAGTTAATGTATGCATTTATTTACGACTAGAATTGTTATTAGAGTTTATTGAAATAATTATGCATGTGGCTAATTGTTTTTTACATATGTTAAATTGTTTAGTTATATGTTTATATTATTTGAGTGTGTTTAATTTTTATTAAAATGCTTTTTTTTATATATTGTTTGACATGTTAGTAAGCAAAAAGGGTTTTTATGAATAGAAAATTAAATGGACTAAATAATGGCGAAATTGATTTGTTATCTAAGAATTATTCTTGAACTTTTAATCGGATGACTGTTGTACTAAAATGGTTAGAACGGCCCACCCACTAGAACAAACTATAAAGGGGTATTTAAGAAGTGAGCATAGTCTCACTGAATGGATCTAAGGTTATGCTTGGCTTACCGGTCCTCTTGTGAGTTCGATTGGAGCTACCTAGTATAACCATTATATGTACGAAGCATCTTAGTGCAAAGTTGTAAGTTTCTCAACGCATCGATTAAAACTTTGAAGAATTCAATCTTAGCAATTAAAATCTTTAAGTAAGTTTTTCGAAAATTTTATGTTATAAAGTTGTATGCATGCTTCTTTATACATAAGTTTTGATTACACATCAAAAATTGTACCCTTTAAATTTAAGTTTATGCCATCTAATGATATGAAACACTTGAAGTTGTAATTTAGTTATGTGAGACCTTGATCTAGATTACAATAACGAGGTGAATTATTTTGTTGTGTGAGACCTCAGCTTTATGATTTGCAGTTTCTAAATTAGACAACTTAATTAAGTTAGTTAGTGAGACCTAAAACTTAAGGCATAAGATGGGATATAACATGCTTACGTTTTGCATTAATTGTTTTGGCAAAATTGTAAATCCCATAACTTTTGGAATTGAAAACTTGTTTGTCAATTATCGTTTTTCAACGATTACCTATTCTATACTTTCACCACTAGCAGATCAACTGATGTGGTGAAACTATGATAATGAGGATCCAAAATTCAAGGAAAATTCTATGGTTAATATGAATATTGACCAAAGGGTATTTTATTTTCTTGAATGTTTATTTATCGAAAATACTAACTTTTGAACTTTTATTTCCGTAGAAATGGCTCAAGCTGAATCTACTGCACTAGCCTCGTCGTTCAAATCTATGTTTGATCGAGAGAAATTGAATGGTAGCGTGAATTTCAATGATTGGTATCGGCAACTAAGAATTGTCTTGAGGGTTGCCAAAAGACTCAATTATTTGACTACGCCTTGTCCTCGAACTGCGGTGATGCTCTACTGGCGAAGCACGAGCATGTGTCAATGAAACAAGTATAATGAGGTCGCATTATGCTTCGGAGTATGAACTCAAGCTTTCAAAAGCAATTTGAGAATTACTTCCCTAATCTCATGCTGGAAGAATTGCAAAGGTTGTTTGAAAAGCGTGACTGTAGAGCGTATGATGATTTGATAGATGCTCTTCATAGTTGCAAGCAAGGAGAAGGGAAACACATGGCCCACTTGTAAATGATGAGTTACATGTACCAGTTGGGGCGTTTGAACTATGTCTACCCTAATGACATACAAATTGGCGATCAAGCAGATCCCTAACAAGGAATTTGATGGTTTCGTGCGCAATTATAATATGCATTGCACGGGAAGACAGTCATGAGGTACATGCAATGCTCATTGATTCGAAAAAGGTTTGCCCGAAGGCCTCTACACTGCGGTTTTGACCATCCAGAAGGATAGAATTTCTAAGCCTAATAAGCCGCTAGCGAACAAGAAAGGGAAAGGTAAGGGTAAAGTTGATAAGGGAAAACAAGTTATGACTTATCTGCAAGAACCCAAGAAGTACCCTCCCAAAAAGAGTGAGAATCCGAAGAGGGATCAGGCTTGTCATCACTGCACCGAGGTTGGACACTGGAAGAGGAATTGTCCATTGTACCTTGATGAGTTCGCAATAAGAAGGTATAAAAATCTGGCTGTGGCCAATACTTCAGGTACTCTTTTGATGATAGAATTATTTGCTTTTCCTCATAAAATAAATTTCTGGGTATATGATACTGGATGTGGTATTCACATATGTAATACACTGCAGGACTTAGAGGAGCAAGGAAGCTTGCCTATGGACACAATACCTGCGTGGGTAATGGAGCACATGCAGTCGTTGAAGCTATAGGCACGTTTGATTTAGGTTTACCTTCGGGTTTAGTACTGTCATTAAACGATTGTCATTACGCACCTTCCATTGTTAGGGGTCGTTCGTTTCCTTGTTAAAAGATATTGGTTTCGTTCATGCATTTCTCGATTATGGAATTTCTGTTTCTTTAAATGATGATTTTTACTTTAATGTTATTCCAGTAAATGGTGTGTTTGAAATTGATTTGCATGATAATGTTGTTGATAAAATAATTACGTCTTTAGCATCAATAATAAAAGAATCAAAAGTGATTTGGATTCTTCATTTCTTTGGCATTGTAGACTTGCTTATATAGGCAAGAAGCATGCAACAGCGCAACCGATGGGCTTTTGCAAGACATCAATGATGAATCATTTGATAAATCACGAATCTTGCATATCGGGAAGATGACCAAGAACCTTTTACAAATAGTTTAGAAAGGGCTTCGATCTTCTTGGTGTGATACATACTGATATGTGGACCACTAAACATGTGTCAGAAAAGGGTGCTAGCTATTTCTTAACCTTTACTGATGATTTCAGTCGTTATGGTTATGTTTATTTACTTAACATAAACATGAAGTCTTTGAAACATTTAAGGTTTTAAGAGTGAAGTAGAACTGCAACTAGGAAAGAAGATTAAAGCTCTTCGATCCGATAGAGGTGGTGAATATTTAAGCCAAGAGTTTAAAGATTATCTAGCTGAGTGTGGTGGTATCGTGCAACTCACATCTCCAGATACTCCACAACAAAATGGTGTATCTGAGAGAAGGAATCGTACATTGCTAGACATGGTCGTCGATCGATGTTTAATCTTACTACTCTTCCCTTATCCTTTTGGGATTATGCTTTAAAAACTGCTGTTCGCATATTGAATATGGTTCCAACTAAGAAGGTTGATAAGAATCCTTATGAAGTGTGGTATGGGAAACCTCCCAACTTGTCTTACTTAAAGGTCTGGGGTTGTGAGGAGTTTGTTAAACGTGACTCTGCTGATAAGCTGCAACAAAGATCTGTTAAGTGTATCTTCGTAGGATACCCAAAGGAAACGATGGGTTACTACTTCTATTCCACACTGAAAACAAAGTAATCGTTGCTAGGTATGGAGACTTTCTAGAAAAGGATCTCATATCTCATGAATTCAGTGGGAGAGTTTATGATCTGAAAGATGATCAAGAAGATACAACACCTTCTGAAAACACTAGCCAACCTTAAGTAGAACCTGAAAGTCGGGCGTTCCACAGAGATTGAAGTGGTTTCCATTCGTAGATCCGCAAGGACTACGCGTGCACCTGAGCGTCTATGTCTCAACGTAGAAGCTGAGGAAAATATGTTAGGGATCTTGGTGAACCTGCTAACTATAAAGCTGCCATGATGAGTCCTGAAAAGGAAAAATGGCGAGTTGCAATGAATGGGGAAATGCAATCCATGAAAGATAACAAAGTCTGGATAGAGGTTGACTTACCTCCAAATGCTAAGGTAGTTGGAAGTAAGTGGCTCTTTAAGATAAAGACTGACATGGATGGCAATGCACACACCTATAAAGCTCGTCTTGTAGCTCAAGGTTATACTCAAACCTATGGGGTAGACTACGAGGAGACATTTTCTCTGTAGGCACACATTAGAGCTATTAGAATTCTTATAGCCATAGCTGCGTACTATGACTATGAGATATGGCAAATGGATGTCAAAGCTCTTCTTAGTCGCCTAGATGAGGACATCTATATGGCGCAGCCTGAAGGGTTTATGAATCCAAAGTTTCCGAAGCGTGTATGCAAACTTCAAAGATCCATTTATGGGTTGAAGCAAGCATCAAGGCAATGAAACAAGAAGTTTGATGAAGAAATCAAGAAATTTGGTTTCACTCAAAATCTTGATGAGCCATGTGTGTATCACAAAACTAGTGGGAGTGATGTTATTTTCCTTGTCTTATATGTCGATGACATATTGATCATGGGAAAAGACATTCCAAGTGTAAAGTCTTATCTTGGAGAGTGCTTTTCTATGAAGGACTTAGGGGAAGCACATTTATTAAAATCAAGATCTACCGAGATAGATCAAGGCGGTTAAGTGGACTAAGCCAAAGTGCTTACATTGATAAAATACTGAAGAGATTTAGTATGCAAAATTCCAAGAAGGGATATTTGCCGATGCAAGTTGAACACGGCTTAAGTAATAAACTATGCGCGTCAACACCTGCTGAGGTGGAATACATGAGGAAAGTTCCTTATGCTTGGCTGTAGGATCATGTATGATGTGAGATGTACAAGGCCGATGTGGCGTTTGCACAGACATTACCAGTCGGTATCAACAGAACCCAAGTGTGAAACACTGGCAAGCTGTTAAGAACATTCTTAAGTATCTAAGGGCTACTAAAAATGTTTCTAGTGTATGGAGGAAATCAGATGCGAACTTGATGTTACGGTTTTTGCGATGCGTCATTCAAACTGATAAGATGATGAAAGTCTCGACGGGTTATGTCTTTGTCATTAATGGAGGAGCAGTTGATTGGAAGAGCAAGAAGCAAACAACGGTTGCGATGTCTATTCTGATACATAGATGCTTCAGAAGCTGCGATGGAAGCTGTTTGGATTAGGAAATTCATTTCGGGACTCGGAGTAATGCCCTCGATCGAATTACCTTTAAATGTGTATTGTGACAACTCTGCTGCAATAATATTTGCAAATGAGCCTGGAGTCATGAAGGGCGGACATTTTCCGTCGATATCACTATGTTCGTGAACAAGTCGACATAGGTGAAATCAATCTACTCAAAGTTCATACAGATGAAAATCTAGCTGATCCCTTTACGAAGACTTTGCCAAAAGATAAAACTGACCATCTGATGGGATAGGACTTCGTTTAGCTAGTAATTTCATGCAGATCTGTGATATTAATGGATAAAGGATGTTATGCACAAATATTACTTTAATGAAATAAAATAGTTGTTTATGTTTATTTTCATTTTCTTAATATTATATCCTATATTTGCATGTTTAATCCGTGAGTAACTTATGTTATTCTAAATAGTCCGTTGTCGATCAATGATGTGGGAATGTTATTGAATTAAGACAAATCTGAGTTTTGGTAGAATATACTTTTAAAGTATATTGATGCGTGGGACATACAAGATTCACATGATATTCAATGAATTGAATATAGGACTCATCCCAACTTTACATGATGATACTTTTGGATTTTTATCATTAAGTATATCATGAAGTGTTTATCCTCAGACTTGAGATACCAGATAACGGATATGAATGTAGTGCATTTGTGTAAGATAGTCTAACGCTATCCGTAGCTGGTAGTTATAAGGGCTATTTTCGGAAGTGTTGCAAAATTCATGAGTTATGTTTGTAGTCAAGAGAATTTGTTCCTTTGAATTTGTTTCAAAGCATAATACTATATTTGGGCCCCTCGTAGGGTTGACAAGATGTTTGTATGGCCATACCCAAGATCTATCTGGAATACGTTCAGATGATTTGGTAATCTTGTTCAATCATATACAACGAAAAACAGAATATTAACTTATGAAATGACTTGATCCATATTCATAGTTAATGTAGTATTAGTAACAAAAGGATAAGTAAAAATGATGAATCATTAAATGGTTTTCCAGAGAGACCATGCTCGATTCGATCTGGGCGTGTGAAAGCTAGACTAACCAATGTCATTACTATATTTAGTAATATCCAAGTGGGAGCTGAAAGGTTTTATGGATATTTAAATAATAGTATGTCAGGATTCGAACTCGAGACCGGGATACACACATTACGTATGAGAATTGATGTATATAATTAATATAAATAAAACGTTATTATTATTAATTATTAATCACTAAATAAAACATAACGATAGTTAAATGATTAACGAGGTTTGATTAACGGTCGTTAAATATTAAAGGGACTAGAGATGAAATTAGTGGACAAGAAGGATCCGGAACCCCTTTGGATTTGGGTGGCCGGTCGTGGGCTTCACAAACAAAGGAGGTGGGATTTCTTGGTCACCAAGTTTTGAGAATGTATATATACAATCCCTTGTATTCATTCTTAAAACTAATCTTGGATCACTAATAACATAATTTCTCCTCTTCTCTCCTCCCTCTTTTCCTTGGCCGATCGGTTCTACCCTTCCCCATAGGGTTTCGATTTTCCAAGCTAAAGAAACTAGTGTTTGGTTTATTTGTGATTCAAGGAACTAGCTTTTCCACATCAAATCGCTATTAGTACGTGTGTACAAACGAACAAGCACACTTGAGCTTGTATTCCTTGGTGGTCGATTTAGGGTGGGACGATTTTGTATAAACCCTAATTTAGGGTTTTGGGTTTTGTTACTTGATCACATCATCGTTTGATTACTTGAATTGCTAAAAGGTACGCACTTTCTTGTTTGGTTAATTAATTACATATATTATTCCTATTGTCTTCCGCTGCATGCTTTGATGATGTTATTTGTTTTATGTATAATTGTTATGAGTATAAAATTCCAACACGATGACTATGCGAAACAGGTTCGTGATCTTCCAGGGAATTTGGATGCCTTTAATGCCATGTATGGCACAAAGTTTCAAGGTCCTAGGAAGTAATTTTATTTCGTTGTGTCATATGTTATCATTTGAGTAGTGGTTTATTTTCTTGTTTAGAGAATATGAAGTATCTTGTTATGTAAGCTTTATGCCTATGTAACGGGCTGAGATATGGGATTTCACTCATATCCATTGTACTTAAACGTTTTTTTGGTTAATACATTTACCAGGGTGCAGGATTACTCCCCTTTACCCAAAAAACAATAGCCAGCACCCGTGTTGTAATTGACGCAGAAAACAACCATACAACTCTTGCTAACAGAGAAAACGTTGTGCGCACTTATAGGTATCTTTGAATACTAATAATCTGGAAAAACAATAGCTGCGGCTGAAAATTTTGGGAACTATGTACCTACTAATAAATTAACAAAGAATGACTCTGGAATTGGGCTACGTAAGAGGCAGCATGAAAGGAACAATAAAGGGTTTGCATGAATTCGTGTTAAAATTTAAATCCAGCTGATTGTTGTCTGATGTGTACATGGGATGAATGCTACCCTTTTATATCTATATTTTTGTCCTTACTATGATGTTCCTTCACTCTTTTCTTTCTTTGAAGGAAGAGACCACACACCCTATGATATATGAACTTTTTTTTAGTTATTTTGATAAGACATTTTTTTAATTATTTTGATAAGACCTTTAGATAGCATATAACTTAAAACCTAACCCGAACCCGAAAATCCCATTTGAGTAGGGTTACTTGGATCGAAAATTTTAATCTGGTTATTCGGGTAAACCAGAATATTAAATAGGGTCGGGTATCGGTTGGAAAATATTTGTCTAACGCAAATTCAGTTCAACACGATTCAGGTTAACCCGAACACGAAGAGTAAACCTTTTAAAGATACAAAACCTAATGCAGCTATATCAATAACAGCTGGCTTAAATCCATTCAGAAGTATGCTTACACGTTAACTAAAATAATCTGACTAAATACTTGCAAAACCAAAAAAAACAAAAAAAAAAAAAACTAAAATAATCGACAAAAAAAAAAAAAAAAAAAAAAAAAAAAAAAAAAAAAAAAAAACAAAACAAAACCCGCAACAACCAAGCTCCGCAGCAACACGCGAGTGCGCTAGTTAAGAACTACTCTCAAACAATAATTAAGAAACTAAAACTAAAACACTTTGTAAACCCATAGAAACTAAAAGCATCTTAAAATTTGATAATGATTTAACCTGTTACCACAGTGAGTGCATATGATCATAAGTTGTCTAATATCAAGTCACTTGGATAGATAGAAACTAACGATATAACAAAACCCTAAATCAGTATATAAAAAAAGTTAAAGATTAGTATACCTTGAGTTATTATCTTTATTTTAAAACAAAATTCGGTTGATTCAGTTATTAACTTATTGGGAAGTTTTAAAAATCTTTATGTTAAAAAGGTTATTGTTTGTTATATAAAAGACTTTTTAATCGTCGTAATTTGAAGAAGTAGATTTGTCATTTGTGGAAGTAAATGATTTAAAGCTGGCCGGTGTTAGGGACTAACAAAGTATTTATTTTCAGCCAATCTATATTAGCCACATATATGGTAAAATAGTCATTTATTGGTATCAGAATGTCTGATTAAGCATAAAATAGTCATTTATTTGTATAGAATATGACCCAAAAAAGAAACATTATTCGTTACACACACACCTTTTGTTACCGTCATTGTAGACTTCAAAATCAAATGATTCGATTACCCCCATCATGGGTGTCATAAAGTTCTATATATTCATCATTAGAAATTTAGAATAGTCAAGCATGCATGATATGGTTCACTCATGAGTCATTATGAATGGACTAACGATACATTATTTGTTAATGAAATGCAAAACATTGAGCACTTCATGGTTAAAAAATACTTTGCTAAAATAATTTTGGAAGGCTCTAAGAAATTAAACATCTTCAAAGCAAACTAACTATAATGGGTTACTCCTACAGCACGTCCTTGTACAATGCTTAAGGCTCTCGGCTGGGTAGCAGGAGCAACTTTGAATTGATTATGAGCCCAAACGATGGATTCAATAAGTTCTTGCCAATAACCACGTCCACTGAATAAAAACATGAAACTAAAAGCCCAGACAAAATGAGCACCTAGGAAAAAAAGTCCATATGCGGATAATGAAGAACCATACGACTGAATCCTTCCTTGGATACCTTAAATTTGGACGAACTGTAACAATTTTAATGCTATTGACTGAGTTAGTTTTGTAAACTTTATAACTTGAAAATTTCATATGCAGGAATTCAAAAAAAAAAAAAAGTTACCACATGTCATGATGATATACAGAGTTATTTTTAGAAAAACTAATTAGAGATAACGGAAAAGTGTATCAATTTATCTATTATATCTAATAAGAGAAATGCTAAACATTTCTACAAAAGCCGTTTACAAATGTGCTTACTCACATGATGCTGACACTTGTCAGAACTGACGGTTTGAATGCAGAAAGAGTGAGTGAGAAAACTATTGATTATTATTGTGTGTGTAAGAGAATTTGTAAGAGAAACTAATAGGAGCGTGTAGCAAAACTCATCTAATAAAGGAGAGTTTTTGACCTCCTTTTAATTATTTTTCTCTAAAAATACGAAGCCCTAACATTCTGTGTAAAACCGAATGTTTTGTTAGCTACTTTGAATTGGCCGTGTGAAAAATATAATAACCTTAACAAACTTTAAAATGTCATTTAATAAGTTGGTCAACCAAAAAACTTTTAAGAAACAGGTTTATGAAATGCAAGTTGGGTCAATGAGTTAATATAAAAAAGGTAAACAAATATCCTAACAAATGTTCAAACGTTTTTAAAAAATGAGTTTTGTTAGTTACAGCCCTTAGGGTTGTCGTTAAGAGATTGAGTTTTATTACAAAGTCATCTATAAATCAATATGATTGGAAGTCAAACCCAAAAAACATGGAAATGCTCCTTAAAAATTTGGATGCACAACAAACATTTGATTCTAATTGGATGATTTAATTACTTACATTAACTTGTAGTAAGAAGATTCCTCTTAACCACAACCCTTAGAGCTGTCATTTGCAAAACCCTTAAAGAATTGCTAAGGAATTGTTTATTGCATGTAAAGAATGAGTTTTGCTAGTTACAGCCCTTAGGGTTGTCGTTAAGAGATTGAGTTTTATTACAAAGTCATCTATAAATCAATATGATTGGATGTCAAACCCGAAAAACATGGAAACGATCCTTAAAAATTTGGATGCACAACAAACATTTGATTCTAATTGGATGATTTAATTACTTACATTAACTTGTAGTAAGAAGATTCCTCTTAACCACAGCCCTTAGAGCTGTCATTTGCAAAACCCTTAAAGAATTGCTAAGGAATTGTTTATTGCATGTAAAGAATATGGGCATGTAGTGGACTCTTTCATTCCGTTTAAAGATCAAAAGATGGATATGCAAGAAAAACGAATTTTGTGGGAATATCTGGTTCATGAGATTCACAAGTGGCATGGCGAGGTGGTGATTATGGGGGATTTTAATGAGGTAAGGTATAAATCTGACAGGTTTGGTTTGGTTTTTAATTCTCAAGGTGCTAATGCATTTAATTCGTTTATCGCTAACGCGAGGCTTGAAGAGGTTCCTTTAGGAGGTAGTGCTTTTACTGGTGTCATAAGCTCATTAAAGATGAGTATTAGATAGATTTTCATTTCTCTGAAAATTTATTGATTTTGTCCTAACATCACCAAGCATTTTGATCGCTATCTCTCCACCATAGACCTAACCTTTTATTATTTCTGAATCCAATTTGATTACGCCGATTCTGCTTTTTCATCATTGAATCGACGCTTGGTGTGAAGCCCCATGTAATGAAACTAATGCTATGATTAATCTGACAAAGAAGTTGAAATATCTCAAATCAAAAATCGGAAATGCTACGAACATTAATATCCTAGTTCACTTGTTGAAAGTTATTTTAAGTTTCCAGTTTACGGATAAAACATGAGTAAAAGTAAAATTATAGGGTTCTTGTTGAAAGATAAGATCGTGTGTGTTTTGCATAAACTTGGTTGTCGTATTCTTAAACCCCATTTTATTATTTAGGCACGCAGTGGGAGGAACAAATGTTCAAGCTTGGAACGATGTTGTTGATAAGGTTAAAGCTCGTTTATCTAAATGGAAATTGAATACGCTTTCAATTGGAGGTAGGTTAACCCTCTTTAAATCGATTTTAGGATCGATCCCTATATTTCACATGTCTATATTTAGAGTCCAAGTTCTTCGCATGTTAGAATCTATAATGTAATACTTCTTTAAAGGCCATGAATCTAAAAGCAAGAAATCGTCATGGGTTAAATGGAATAATGTGTTGGCTTCTAAAGAGAAGGGAGGTCTTGGGTTGCTAGCTTATATGCATTGAATATTGGTTTAATGTGTAAATGGATATGGAGGTTTTATAAGTAGTACAAATTATGGGCTAGGTGATTAAGCGATTCACGGAGAAGACGGAAAGTGGGAAAGGTTGTTCATTCAGTATTCATTCTTGTTGGTGAATATAGCTCATCATATTAATGTTCGAAAGACAAGGTAGTATAAAGTTATTGGACTATATGAAACTTAAGTGGGTAATGGAGAAGATCGCCTTTCGGGAGGACAAATGGATTGGAGATAAAGATTTTAAAGACTTATACCTACTAATATATATGCTCTTGAGCCTTTGAAATCGATGTCATAGGATGAAATTGATTTTACCAAATTTTGATTCATCCTTTTCGTGAGAAAACCTGAGTGGAGTGTAACAAGAACAACCACGCTTTAGCGCATCGGTTCAGAATGTTAATTTAATTTGATGTCTGACAGATGGGTTTGGTCCTTAGAGAGTTCAGGGGTATTCTTTGTGGCTTCTATAAAAAAGGTGATCGACGATAAGAGGCTCCCGGAGGTCGCTACCAAGACACGTTGGATTAAATTTGTTCCTATCAAGGTCAATGTGCATGCTTGGAAAGTAAAGATTGACTCTCTTCCGACGAGACTCAATATTTCTCGTCGTGGTATAGATATTGCTTCCATTGTGTGTCCTATTTGTTCTAATGGGTTAGAGACTTCTAGTCATCTGTTTTTCTCATGTAGCATGGCTAGAACTCTTGCTCGTAGAATTCTTCGGTGATGGGAAATTCTTGATGAGGAGGTTACTTCATATGAGGATTAGTTTTCTTGGATCGTGAATATACGTCTCCCATTCAAACAGAAGATGATGCTTGAAGGTGTTTTTTATAGTATGTGGTGGTCTGCGTGGTCATTCCGCAATAAGCTCCTTGATGATAATAAGATTCCATCGAAGGTTGTGTCGCTTTGATGATATAGTGTCTAGATCTTTTATTGGTGTCGCTTTTTGTTGTAAAGCATCGTTTAGTTGGAACGATTGACTTAAAAACCCTAATCTTGTTATCTTTTAATTTCTAGCTTCTTGCTAGTCGTGGTTTTAATTCATCAGTTGTTCCAAAAAAAAAAAAAAAACTCGTAACAAGTTTTTGCCTTTAAATTTGTTCCTTAAAATTTTGAAATTGAAATTTAAAGAACCTGAGGTCCATGCTATTTTTTAAAGAACCATAGCAGTACGTTCATTTGTAGCACCATTGTGTTTATCTCTTGCTTTGCAATTTGCAATTGTTTATCAGTTTCTATCTTTCATCATAAATGTTTAATCTCTGTGAGACTAGCTGATAACATTATTTATCACTTTTTTTCTATCTTGATTATGCTTCATCTTTCTTTATCATATGCTTTCCCCCCTAAGGGCATCCATAATTAGTATAGGTGGCAATGCATAACAAGACCAATTATGCATGTAATCCATTGTGAAACTTCCACCTTACTCGTTCATATAATTTGACTCTTCTCTTAACAAACATCAAATGTGCCTGTGGGCCAGTATATCCACTTACTCCCTTTTTTTTTATGTTGAGTCTCTCATTTTATTTGTTGATTCATTGCGTAACATGTCTGTGTAACAGTTTTTAAAATGATGATAATTTTAGAGTAATGATAGTTTGCTGTATGATTTATTTTATTTTGCTTAAAATAGCAGTTTAAAGTCTTAGATAAGTTATAACTATAACTAAGTTCGATTAAGGTTCTACAACTATTTCTATTTCATATTTTGTAAGTTATTCTATTTCTTAGTACTTTTGAGTTATGCGACATAAATATTTCGTAAGTCATCTTATTTTTAAGTCTTGTCTATAGTAAATTATAATCAATTGAATATACATAGACCATAGTATTTTTAGTGTCAATAGATAAATGATTTGTATATCGTAAATTATGTAGGTAAATAAAACAGTATAATAAGGTGGAAATTTATTAAACTATGTAAAGTTCAATGCTTGTGAAAGTCTTGTATAAAGTGATGAGATAATGAAGTGGCGATAATGTGACGAAATATTAAACTGAAATGAGTGCATTGGAGATGCTCTAATTGATTAACACACTTTATTTGGTTGTGATGCAGGATAATGCATGCACACGGGAGACACAAAATATATTCGAGAAAATTGATGCTAATGAAAGAAAGATACTTACCAAAACTTGAAAGGTAAGTCTCTTCTTTTGACCAAAATTATTACTAGTATTTATGAGGTACATGTGTTGTTTATTTGTCTTTTTGAAAATAAGTTTTCACCTTTGTACTAGGTTACATGTGGTTAACTTTGACTTCTTGGACTTCTGTTTCTCAATCCAAATTTTGGAGAAATTTATATTCGAAAGCACGATTGGAATATCGATAATAATTTCAAAAGGAAAGCTTGGTCTTCAGTGAACATATTGATGTACTTTTGTTTCAATTACTTATTTTAGAATACAAACATCGTGAGACGTGTATAACATGCATGGGCCTCACGGGCAAGGCCAAAAAGTTATGGTCGAAGGAGACAAACTTTGACATTTTTAAGAAATTACACTATAAATTGGTGGCAAATTATAAAAATAGTTAGATATTTTATGAAAATTTACAATGCAATTCTTTTTCGCTAGGGAAACACGTGCGCACCCTGCCCTCCTCCTATCTCCACCTCTGATTGGCCTCCATGTTTTAATTTATGTGTTTTAATTTGCCAATTACAAAGATTTTAAAAATAATTCTAGCTACATGAGTTGGTTCACCAAATGAACATTGATGTTATTGTTGATGAAACACAGTCCACGGGTAATGCTAAAATATATGACTTCCTTGGTTAAATATTACAGTAATGGCCATTATGTTTCTTTACTAAACGTTGAGTTTCGAGAGAAGTAGATATTTATAACTTATAAGCATATTGCAATAAAACTCAAAGTTCATTTGTTTTTTATTTGAGAAATTAACTAACAATTGGTTGTGTGTTAATCTGCTGGGATCAGATTATATATACACGCATGTAACGTGCTTATTGAAATGTATGAATTTATATCTTTGCAAATTTATTGTCACATGTAGTATTGTAACTAAAGTTATACTAACATGGTTGAACTTATGATCATGAAGGGATTTCAAGATTTAAGCGTAGTATTTTCATGGCATCATTTTGAGTTTGATGATGGTTTTTGAAAGTTGAAACAATATTTTTATATACTATATTAACAATAAATGCAAAAGATGAAGAAAACTTAGTGATTAATTGTTCATTACTACACTTGCATTAATAGTTTGATTTTATCATTTTTATGTAAATCTAAGGGTGGTGGCAGTCGACTCGGTTTGGCCTTCGGCATGGACCATACCGAGTGGTGTGTGTGTGTTTTGCTCTTGCTCTGTTACTCAAGATGGAGGATAGGATCACCACGGCAAAGATCCCGAATTGGTATGAAGCTTATTTTCGAACGTTGGACAATAAAGTAACACTTTGACTAAAAAATGTATACGTTGGATATTTAAAAAACTAGCCGTTTGGCTTTAAAAATAAAAAAAATAAAATAAAAAAAAAAAAAAATAAAATAAAATTACTCCCCTCTATAAATTACCAACATCAATCCAATTTTCTAACACAATTTAAATCTCATCTCTTTACTCTATTAAAAACAATCTCATGGATCCAAGAAAAGGTGCTTCATCATCCAAAGGACGTGGACGAGGCTCGTTCGTTCGGTCACACAAATTCAATCACAACCGCCATGATCACATACATAACCTACCAAAGTATTAACGCCACTCGAAAACGTGAGCTCAAGCGGCAAAATATGGATGGAATTGCAATTTTTAGATTAAGTATTAAGTTTATGTAATTTCTTTTAAGTATTAAGTTTATGTAATTTTCTTTTAAGTATTAATAAAATGTTATGTTTTCATTAAATTGTTTAATATAATTTTAAAAAAAAAATGGGTAATGAGTTAGGCATGGTTGCCACTAAAAATTTATTGTTGTGTATGAGATTGTATGAGGTGAGTTGTAGGGATATTATTGGTAGAGATTTACTAGTATTTAAAAGTGGTAGGCATGACTGCCACCACCCTAAGGGCTTCCACTATGGTAGGTTTATGAAAAAGGTCTAAAAAAAATGAAAAGGTTTATGTTTCATTTCAACCATAGTGGACAATCATTTTATGTTTTATGCAGATTTAAGAGTCCTAATTTTAACATCTTTATAAATTCAATACATTTAATGCATTTTGTTCTATAAGACATTTTATGAAATTGTAAAGATTTATACCATAGTAAATGTAGGTTTATAATATCAAAAGGTCTAAAAATTAGTGATGTGTTATTGTATAAAAATTTATAAAAAGTTTATCATAGTGGATGCTCTAAAAGGCTTTAGACACATCATATATAAAAACACTACATGTGAGAATCATGAGTAATAAACACTTTGCCCATGTTAGATACATTCATTTACTAATTATTATGTTCTTTTCATGTCTTTATAAAATTTTTAAGATGAAAAGTCACATGATCGATATGTGAGATTTGTTGTTTAAAATTTATTTTGGAAATACTTATCGATTATAATTGTGTAAATTGAAAATAATGTAATATTCAAGTCAAATAACCAAATACTAGCAGAGTACTTGCGCGATGCGGTGGCGGTACACTAAAATAAAAATTTTCAATAAACCATGTTTTATAATCTGAAACATTTTATGTGATGATAAATTTGCGGATGTCAAAAGTTTCATGTCGCATATTTCAACTCTTTAAAATATTATAGTGGGGTACTCAGACGTTGAGGCGGCTATTATCAAGTAATAAAATTTTCGGCAAAAAATGTTTTTAAATTTATGTCTTCTCTTACAATAACTTTACCAATAAATAAAATATAATAAGTTTGAAGTACTTTAAAAAAGTGATGGATAATATCAAACTAATTCTTATATAAAACAATTGAAAGTGTGTGTGATTTTCACGCGGTAGTCAATAATGTTATAGGGTTATGGTCAAATTAGTTGATAGTGGTCCGTAGTCACAAGTAAGGATAAATATTTTTTTTATGAAATATATATGTAATAATCAACACCTCGTAATAAGTAAATAAAATATTTTTTGAACATGTTTGTATCATTAATAGTGTTTATTATGCATGTCCATATAGATAAAAAGATATAAATAAAAGAGTGCTTATAGCATATACATCTTCTAAAATATATATTTATGAAAATGTTTGTATAATTAATATTGTTTATATCACTTGTCCCACATCGAATGGAAGATATAAATAAAAGAATGCTTATAATGTAAAGAAAACTTACATGTTTAAGCAATCAATTAGAGTTATCCATGAAAAGTATAATAATTAATATACTAATATATTAATCATTGAATTAGCACTTTGCACATTTGCATTATTTGTCTTCAAAAAAATTGTTCAGATTTTTACAAAAAACCGTTTTTTATTTTTGTGTTGAATTTTATTTAAAATAATTCAAAATTTATTTAGATTGACTTCGAAACACTCTTACTATATAATAATAGTTTTGGAACTTTGTAGTTTTGCATGCATTTTAAAATCATATTCATTTATATGTGCATTTTTGCATTACAACTATACTAATTTAAAAAATAATAATAAATGAAGCATTAAAATGTTGTGGAAGATAAATTAGTAAAAGCTATGTATTGTGTAGATTATGCATTAAAATTTGTAATGCTTAAAAAACACATTAATGACATCTTAAAAAAATTTAGGAGATAAAGTGCTAAATGTTTTATAAGTAGTATAGATATATGTAATATGTATAAAACCAAATAAATTATCACTTGTGAATAAACATCTTTGCTTCATTTGTCTTCAAAAAAATTGTCCAGATTTTTACAAAAAACCGTTTTTTACTTTTGTCGTTAATTTAATTTAAAATAATTCAAAATTTATTTAGATTGGTTCTCGAAACACTCTTACGATATAATAATAGTTTTTGAACTTTGTAGTTTTGCATGCATTTTAAAATCATAATCATTTATATGTGCGTTGTTGCATTAAAATTATACTAATTCAATCAGAAATAATAAATGAAGCATTAAAATGTTGTGGAAGATAAATTAGTAAAAGTTATGTATTGTGTAGATTATACATTAAAATTGTAATGCTTAAAAAACATGTTAATAACATCTTAAAAAAAATAAGGAGAGGGTGCTAAATGTTTTATAAGTAGTATTGATATGTGTAATATGTATAAAATCAAATAAATTACACTTGTGAATATACATCTTTGCTTCATTTGTCTTCAAAATAATTGTCAAGATTTTTACAAAAAAACGTTTTTTACTTTTATTAATAATTTTATTTAAAATAATTCAAAATTTATTTAGATTGGTTCTGGAAACACTCTAAGGATATAATAATAAATGGAACTTTTAATTTTTTATTATACTATTTTAAAATCATAATCATTTATATGTGCGTTGTTGCATTAAAATTATATAATTCAAACCGAAATAATAAATGAAGCATTAAAATGTTGTGGAAGATAAATTAGTAAAAGCTATGTATTGTGTAGATTATGCCTTAAAATTGTAATACTTTATTATCACACTTAATTTTCATGATGCATAATTTCTTTAAAAACCCCGTGATTCCACGGGTCTATAAGTTAGTAAGTAGTATAGATGATGTTGCATTATTCATATGGCCTATTATTGCTATAAATAAGCTATTGTCCACAACTAAAGTCTTGGTTTTATGTTTTGGCACCTTTTTTCTTATATATTATGAAGATTTGTTACTGTAACGGAATATATAGCTTTAAAAAAATCTATATTTGTTTAGTTTTTTTAATCATAATGAATTGATTTTTTTCTAGTAGATTTGTGATAAGAACTTTTTAACAATGTTTCAAATTCAATTTCTTATTTAGGAATGGATTAAATTGCAAGTTAATAGTGACAAAATAGACAATGAAAAACAGAGAAAGTTACATATACATTTTTTCCCCACAAACTCTATTGAGATTTGTAATGTTTATGGCTCACCTTAGAAGAACTTTTTACTTACTAAAAGAATTATGATGGGTGGACTAGGACTCCGCACTTACAAGATATGTTTAAGGGATATCTAACAACAACGTTGCATGTGGAGATGAAAATTAGAACAATTCTAAAAAAGGCCTATTACAAGAGAAGAACGATGTCTTTTGAAAAAAAGTGAAAGACTACTAATCATGTTTTAAAAAGAAACTTCTTAGAAAAGGAACATACAGTAAATAATGGATAACTATATATAAACAGTTTTCTAGCAAGTACCGGAAAGCATTCGATCGTTATGATACCCACAATTACTTTGTTCAAAACAAAATGTTAAAAATAATAATAATAATAATGAGTTGTAGACACTATAAACGATAATTCAGGTTGTAGACTATATATAAACGATAGTTGTCAATTATTTAGGCAATGAAGATGTGTACTTTGTCAATTATTTATGGCTTGGCGATGAACCACTTAGCTCTCATTTCAACGTAATTTGCGTCTAGACATTAACGAAAATTATATGGTCAGTGGACATGCCAATAGGAGAGAACCATTACTTCTGGTCGCATCGAGGCCATGATGCTTCTTCTTCAATATGAACTTCAGCATGTTACGTTAACTTCTAATCTGGATATCTGGAAATGGCACATTGGCTCAGACGGTTCGTTTGCAGTGAGTACTACTCGCTCTCATATTGATCACCTTTTACATACTTTGTTGAATTCCTTAATGATTTGGAACCATTGTCTTCCACGTAAGGTAAATATTTTCCATGGAGATTCTATTTGGATCGGCTTACACACCGTCTAAATCTCTCTAAGCATGGAATTGAATTCGAATGTATTTTTTTTGGTAAAAGGGTTAATTCACCCCGGTAAAATTCATTACTCCAAAAAAACGTTGAGGTACATAGGATGAGGGTGATTTCCCTCATCTCGGTCCCTTAGGACACTTACAGACTCAAATATAAGAATGACACACCATTCCTATAACTTACTAAAATGAACCTACCAATAATGATAAAACTACATAAAACATTACAATACTACTCAACTACATGCACTTGAGCCTTCTAAATCACTATGGCGGTCCATCTTAACTTCCATGAAGAATCCATGTATAATATGTCATGAATGAGCACTCAAAGTCCACAAAACCCATATCACAGGAATCCTCCAACTTACCAAATAGCGTCTTAAATCCATCATAAACTTCACGGAAACCATCACACAATCATGGATCATCAAATTAGAATTTCAGTTCACTCATTTCACACAACGGTTGGTAAGAGACTCTAAAACCACGGATAGAGCAGCAAGCACAAACTCGCTCCAACGGAGTATGTTTAGATGCAAAACCAAACACCAATAAGAATAACCAACAAATACGTAGAAAACCTACGCACTTCCACAGTAGCAGCTTCTATCCATCATCAATTGGCATGCAGAATAACAGACCATAGCATCAAGATCCTACATGCAGTGGACGAGAACACCACTAACTAGAAAACAACACCCATGCCTAATAACACACTTACAAGGGTTTTAGGCCTCCCTTGCAACCAGGATACAACCCAAATGACCATATAGACCAGGGATAAAGCATAAACGCATCAAATCAGTCCCAATAATAATAAAGAAATGATAGCAGCAAACATCATATAGAACTGACGCAATAGGGATAATGACATCCCTAACTTCCATAATCATACATAACATACGACCCTGATAAATAAATTGTGCCCAAATGATCACACGTTAATGACTCTTAATCCAACACCAAGTCGTAAACACTAGGGTTTTTTATAGTAAAAACCCTAACTTCCAAATCGAAGAAACACAACAAAAAAAAACCAGCACCAGCACCCTCTCCCACACCCCCGTACAAACCACAACTAATCTATTTTATGTCCAGTATGTAAAAACAATTTAAAGTCCATTGATAATTTATTTTTTTCATGTGAAGTGGCTTCTACTGTTTGGAGAATAATTCGGGTTTGGTGCCATATTACGAACGTAGCATTTCCATCTCATGTGAATTGGTCTTCATGGATAGATAACTTGATTTGATCAATCAACAAGAAGAACCAACTTTATTTTATTGTTGCAATTGTGTTTTGGGTCATTTGAAAGTATCAAACTAATATCACATTAAACTCTCACCAAATGAGAAAATGTGATATCTTTGACTCTATTTTATTGTTTTCTTTTTCTTGGTTAAATTATAGAGATAGATAATGATTGGCTTTGCAATCCTTGTGATTTTCTAGCATCTTACTAGCTTTTTCATATATCTTTGTTGTTAATTAAAAAAGTTATAAAGATAGATAGATGTCATTTGCGGGTTACGTCTCCAAACTATACTATTAAAGTCATATATTTTTTTGAACGGCAAGATGAATTAAAAAACTAGCAAGATACTAGAAACAATTACAAATAAAAATTAATTCAGTCATTCCAACTACTATTGTAACCGCCTCTAAATTTACACTACGAAAAAGAATAAAAACAAATATTATCAAAAACGTCACTTTGCCTCATAACTTGAGAATGAAAAGTCACGCAATTACGATAGCGCCAAATCATCCACAAGGTAGCCGAAATAATATCATACATGGAATCCTTACGAGATTTTGAAGTATGCCAATTATCAAGCCAAGCGATCCACTCAGAATTCGAACCGAATCTTGACATCGCAAGATCGCACTAAACACGAATTTTGGTCCATATATTTACGGCCACGTTACACAAATAAAAGTGATGATCATTGGATTCCATAGAGCCATCACATAGCAGAAATAATATAGAGTTAATTTCCAAACCACGGGCCGACAGATTCACCCTATCAGATAATATATCTAAAAGAATACGCCACATTAAAATGTTAACCTTTCTCGGCAAAGAAGTAGATCATCTTATAGATGTAGACAACGTAGGAATCAATTGAGCATCAATATATCTCCTTATGACACCCACTAAAAACAACCCACTTATATCTAAACTCCAAATGCAAGTATTAGGACCAGAACTGAGATCTACTAAGTCGATTTCTTCTAATAACAATGCTAATGATTCTGTATAACGTGCTCCAAGCGGTTGTCTGCAACAGTCCCATGACCATAATCCATTTCAAAGTCTATCTCGAAGATTATTCATTACGATATATTTTGAATAATCTTTTGAAAAGAACCTAAAGCGGGCCATTACCTAGCCAATTATCTTTCCAAAATCGTATCGTTGATCCACAACCCACTTTAAAACTAAATGTTTGCTTTGGTATAATTCCGCTAGAGTGCAAATAATTAACAGTCCCAACAATCTTGGCCCAAATTCCATGTGTTTTACACCCCACCTCGTCCAAACCGACATTATTACCATGGACCGCTTTGATTAATCTAACCCAAAAATAACCTGGGTTGTTTACCAACCTCAAACGCCAATTTGTAAGAGCAAGGTTAAAATCTTTTAAGCTACCCTTCTGCTAACCCGCCTTTATCCAACAAGGCCATGACAGTATCCCATTTCACTCAAACAAGCTTTCTTTTTTCAGCATCACCACCCAAAAAAAAACTTAGATCTAAGGCTTTCTAACTAATTAATAATCAATACTGGTACTTTGAAAATAAACATGTAGTAAATACCGATACTTCCCAAAATTGATTCAATTAACGTTAGAACCGCCTATAAACAAAAGCAATGCTTTCCATGGCGATAACTTAGTCAGAAACCGATCAACAAATCATTGCTAGTAAGAAATGCGATTCATTTTTGAACCAACGGGCAGCCCAAGATAAATAAAAGGAAGGTTAGCCGCTGCACAACATGTAACTCGAGCCATAACATTCACGTCTTCCATTGGCACGCCAACTCCAAAAATGTTAGATTTTTGGACATTAATTTTTAGACCCGAAGGAAGATAAAAAACTTGAAGCACGTGAATAATGTTCTCTAAATCCCGAGCACTCTAATCTGAAACTGTGACAACCCGTACTTTCAGGTCATTTCTCGAAACAATTTATGCTTCACTATTTAATGAAATCGTTAACATACGCGGTTCCAAATTGCGTAACCTTTATGGTTTAGCGCTAATTCATGATTATATCATCACGAACACTTCATATGGACTAAGTTTAGTCTACATTTCACAAGATCATTTGCATCATATTAGTTCATTCATGACATTGCATTTCACTTTAATCGCAGAAATTTTATATTAAATAAACGTTATCGCGTGAGTTATTATTTTGAATATTTAACCAACATTTTCAAAATGATCCCGGTATATTTTTATACTTACATTTAGTTATAAAAACTATATTTTAGTTTACCTAGTGTTTTAAATTTATTTTGCATATAAATCGTTAAAGTTATATTATTACGATGCTTAAAAAAACTACACGATAATTATTATATCACTCAAATTTTACAAGGAATGTATTTTTACAATTTTATGATCTCATTATACTCTACTTTGATCTATTAAAAATTACTTTCACCTAAAATTTCCTTAAATACACAAATGTATATTAAATCTTACAAATAATGTTACATGTACATTATACTTACATTTATTACAAATTTTTATACATTATAAAGAAAAAAATATATAATTGGGAAACACTAACCCCTAAAACCGCCATAGGGGATTGCATTTATGGTTTGGTGATTTTTCTTCTTTGAATATATAAAGCTACACTCCATGTATCACTTCATTCATTTACTTCATTCATCTCATTTCACAAGTCAAGAAAAAGTTCCTTCTCTTTGTTTCTTCTCCATTAAAACCGGCCACTTCAAGGGTTTTCAAGGGATCATCAAAATTTTGCAAGGCTCAAGTATTACAATCTAGATAACACTCTCAATAAGGTTTTGAAATAAAAACCTAGAGTGTTAAGGCTAACTTGCCTTTCACCTCATCAAGTTTACTTGTCAAGGTTAAAGTATCACACTACATCTCGCGTGTGTACTCACTTTGTCATCACTCATTTTACCAAGTGAGTTTTCATAGCCCCACTTTCAATTGTTTTGTACTATTTTTGGGGAGATACATGCTCAAACTGTTTTCATTTACTTTCACAAGTACTTTAACTTATATGAATAACCGTGAGTCATAGCCCCATTTTTTTTTCTCGCTTTTAATTATTTATGAAACTCTTTGGGGGGAGATGCATGCTCAATAATGTTTATTACATTCATGACTATTTGCAAATTATATGTTTATCCGAACTGAATGTTTAGTCATGCAAAAGTAATGTAAATATTACCATACGTGAGTATTTCCATAGTATATTCATTGGATGATGGTCTGGTATATTCATTGACCGATGGTGGTCTGGTATATTCATTGGACTAATGGTCTTGGTACATTCATTGAACTGATGGTCTTGGTATAATCATTGCACTAATGGTCATGGAACAATTTGAAACCGCATTTAATTATGTGTTATATTAAGTAACTATGGATACATTAAGTTATGCACTATTTTGTGAATTCATGTGACATCATGCATTTGAACATAAACATTCCATATTTTGGCAATGGGTTGTGAACACACAAAGTTGCAAGTTTTGTATGGGCGAACTTGAACCGGGTGGATTTACAATGCCTTTGCTTGCATAAACGATTTTTGAAAGGTTTTTACATTTCAACACAAACTCTATGAACTCACTCAACCTTTGTGTTGACATTTTTTAGCATGTTTTATCTCAGGTATCTAAGGCATACACTTCATGGCATGCATGTGGACTTATCTATAAGAGTCGTGGTGACGACGCCGCTCTCCCGGATTTATGCACTTTAAAACATCGTTTGAATTGTAACAAACTTATTTCCGCACAAGTTGATTTTCATTTGGGACCTACATTTTGTAAACTCTGATTGTTTTATTAAATCAAACGATGTGTTTTCCAAAACGACACTTTAGGTCGCTCAATATAATCACATTGTGATGCTATGGATACCAATCCCAGAATTCCATTCACGCAAAATGTAATTTGGGTGTGACAGATTGTGAGCTTCTGTTATAGAGAACTAGGTTGCATCATGACCCTTAACTATAACTACATCATCATAGCATCTCGTCATTTCATCATAAGTGCATGTTCACTTTGCATCCGGGTTTATACGCATATTTTCGAAAGTTACTTTCATTTCAAATCGATTGTCACATAGATGCCTTCAAATACCCATCCCATTTTACTCACATCAGAATTTGACATGAAGAATGCCCCGTCATTCCCTATCACAATTTTAACATCGGTTGACTCAACACCAAACATCATATGAGTCGATTAGTCCAAGCATTGCATAGTTACTCCTAAATTAGCCTCGATCACCTATGTCTAATTCAGAAGAATCATGCAATGAAGGGAGTAGTAGGCTTATATGTGTTCTATGACCGAGCAAATTTTCAAAAGAGCATTTCAAACCGATTTAGCCTAATCTCATGCATTTTGTTTGATGAGTTGTGAGATTAAGTAAAAATCGGTTACCTAAAAAGTCTTTTGAAGGTTTTGCTCGAGAATGGGAAAGTTTGCCACATCAAACCCTAAACCGGAGAGACCAACATGAACTAATTGGGACTGAATTCCTTTTGATGGGCGAATGTGACAACCCGCTTTCGGTCATTTCTCAAACAATTCATGCTTCACTATTTCAACATTTATCGTAAACTAGGTTTACGTGTTTCAAATTCGCGTAACCTTTATGGTTTAGCGGCGAATTCATGATCATATCATCACGAACACTTCATATGGACTAAGTTTAGTCTACATTTCATTAGCATCATTTGCATCATATTAGTTCATTCATGACATTGCATTTCACTTTAATCGCGTAAATTTTATATTAAATAAACGTTATCGCGTGAGTTATTATTTTGAATATTTAATCCGTTACTTTCAAAAATGATCCCGACATATTTTTATACTTACATTTAGTTTATAAAAACTATATTTTTAGTTTACCTAGTGTTTTAAATTTATTTTGTATATAAATCGTTAAAGTTATATTATTACGACGTTTTTCTTAAAAACTACACGATAATTATTTTATCACTCAAATTTCACAAGGAATGTATTTTTACAATTTTTATGATATCATTATACTCTACTTTGATCTATTAAAAATTACTTTCACCTAAAATTTCCTTAAATACACAAATGTATATTAAATCTTACAAATAATGTTACATGTACATTATACTTACATTTATTACAAATTTTTATACATTATAAAAGAAAAAAAAATATAATTGGGAAACACTAACCCCTAAAAACCGGCCATAGGGGATTGCATTTATGGTTTGGTGATTTTTCTTCTTTGAATATATAAAGCTACACTCCATGTATCACTTCATTCATTTACTTCATTCATCTCATTTCACAAGTCAAGAAAAAGTTCCTTCTCTTTGTTTCTTCTCCATTAAAACCGGCCACTTCAAGGGTTTTCAAGGGATCATCAAAATTTTGCAAGGCTCAAGTATTACAATCTAGATAACACTCTCAATAAGGTTTTGAAATAAAAACCTAGAGTGTTTAGGCTAACCTTGGTTCTTTGCACCTCATCAAGTTTACTTGTCAAGGTTAAAGTATCACACTACATCTCGGTGTACTCACTTTTGTCATCGCCTCATTTTACCAAGTGAGTTTTCATAGCCCCACTTTCAATTGTTTTGTACTATTTTTGGGGGAGATACATGCTCAAACTGTTTTCATTTACTTTCACAAGTACTTTAACTTATATGAATAACCGTGAGTCATAGCCCCATTTTTTTTTTGCTCGTTTTAATTATTTATGAAACTCTTTGGGGGAGATGCATGCTCAATAATGTTTATTACATTCATGACTATTTGCAAATTATATGTTTATCCGAACTGAATGTTTAGTCATGCAAAGTAACAGTATTACCATACGTAGTATTTCCATAGTATATTCATTGGACTGATGGTCTTGGTATATTCATTGGACTGATGGTCTTGGTATATTCATTGGACTGATGGTCTTGGTACATTCATTGAACTGATGGTCTTGGTATAATCATTGCACTAATGGTCATGGAACAATTTGAAACCGTACGAATTATGTGTTATATTAAGTAACTATGGATACATTAAGTTATGCACTATTTTGTGAATTCATGTGACATCATGCATTTGAACATAAACATTCCATATTTTGGCAATGGGTTGTGAACACACAGGTTGCAAGTTTTGTATGGGCGGAACTTGGAACTGGGTGGATTTACAATGCCTTTGCTGCATAAACGATTTTTGAAAGGCTTTACATTTCAACACAAACTCTATGAACTCACTCAACCTTTGTGTTGACACTTTTAGCATGTTTTATCTCGGGTATCTAAGGCATACACTTCATGGCATGCATGTGGACTTATCATAGAGTCGTGGTGACGACGCGTCTCTCCTGGATTTATGCACTTTAAAACATCGTTTGAATTGTAACAAACTTATTTCCGCACAAGTTGATTTTCATTTGGGACCTACATTTTGTAAACTCTGATTGTTTTATTAAATCAAACGATGTGTTTTCCAAACGACACTTTAGGTCGTTCAATATAATCGCGATTGTGATGCTATGACAGCAAATCCCCGGAATTCCATTCCGCGCAAAACAGGTAATTTGGGGGTGTGACAGTTGGCATCGAGCTTGGTTATAGAGAACTAGGTTGCATCATTGACCCTAGACTATAACTACATCATCATAGCATCTCATCATTTCATCATAAGTGCATGTTCACTTTGCATCCGGTTTATACGTACATTTTTCGAGTTATTTACTTTCATTTCAAAATCGATTGTCACATAGATGCCTTCAAATACCCATCCCATTTTACTCACATCAGAATTTGACATGAAGAATGCCCTGTCATTCCCTATCACAATTTTAACATCGGTTGACTCAACACCAAACATCATATGAGTCGATTAGTCCAAGCATTGCATAGTTACTCCTAAATTATACATAGCCTGATCACCTATGTCTAATTCAGAAAGAATCATGCAATGAAGGGAGTAGTAGGCTTATATGTGTAAGCAATTCTATGACCGAGCCAAATTTTCAAAAGACCCGTTACTCAACCCGATTTAGCCTAATCTCATGACAGTTCTTGTTTGATGAGTTGTGAGATTAAGTAAAAATCGGTTACCTAAAGTCTTTTGAAGGTTTTGCTTTCGAGAATGGAAAGTTTGCCACATCAAACCCTAAACCGGAGAGACCAACATGAACTGAATTCATGGTGAATTCCTTTTGGATGGGCTTAATGTGACAACCCATACTTTCAGGTCATTTCTCGAAACAATTTATGCTTCACTATTTCAACATTTATCGTAAACTAGGTTTACGTGTTCCAAATTCGCGTAACCTTTATGGTTTAGCGGCGAATTCATGATCATATCATCACGAACACTTCATATGGACTAAGTTTAGTCTGCATTTCATTAGCATCATTTGCATCATATTAGTTCATTCATGACATTGCATTTCACTTTAATCGCGTAAATTTTATATTAAATAAACGTTATCGCGTGAGTTATTATTTTGAATATTTAATCCGTTACTTCCAAAAATGATCCCAGTATATTTTTATACTTACATTTAGTTTATAAAAACTATATTTTTAGTTTACCTAGTGTTTTAAATTTATTTTGTATATAAATCGTTAAAGTTATATTATTACGACGTTTTTTCTTAAAAACTACACGATAATTATTTTATCACTCATATTTCACAAGGAATGTATTTTTACAATTTTTATGATATCATTATACTCTACTTTGATCTATTAAAAATTACTTTCACCTAAAATTTCCTTAAATACACAAATGTATATTAAATCTTACAAATAATGTTACATGTACATTATACTTACATTTATTACAAATTTTTATACATTATAAAAAAAAAATATATATATATATAATTGGGAAACACAAACCCCTAAAAACCGGCCATAGGGGATTGCATTTATGGTTTGGTGATTTTTCTTCTTTGAATATATAAAGCTACACTCCATGTATCACTTCATTCATTTACTTCATTCATCTCATTTCACAAGTCAAGAAAAAGTTCCTTCTCTTTGTTTCTTCTCCATTAAAACCGGTCACTTCAAGGGTTTTCAAGGGATCATCAAAATTTTGCAAGGCTCAAGTATTACAATCTAGATAACACTCTCAATAAGGTTTTGAAATAAAAACCTAGAGTGTTTAGGCTAACCTTGGTTCTTTGCACCTCATCAAGTTTACTTGTCAAGGTTAAAGTATCACACTACATCTCGGTGTACTCACTTTTGTCATCGCCTCATTTTACCAAGTGAGTTTTCATAGCCCCACTTTCAATTGTTTTGTACTATTTTTGGGGGAGATACATGCTCAAACTGTTTTCATTTACTTTCACAAGTACTTTAACTTATATGAATAACCGTGAGTCATAGCCCCATTTTTTTTTTCTCGTTTTAATTATTTATGAAACTCTTTGGGGGAGATGCATGCTCAATAATGTTTATTACATTAATGACTATTTGCAAATTATATGTTTATCCGAACTGAATGTTTAGTCATGCAAAGTACGATATTACCATACGTAGTATTTCCATAGTATATTCATTGGACTGATGGTCTTGGTATATTCATTGGACTGATGGTCTTGGTATATTCATTGGACTGATGGTCTTGGTACATTCATTGAACTGATGGTCTTGGTAAATCATTGCACTAATGGTCATGGAACAATTTGAAACCGTGACAATTATGTGTTATATTAAGTAACTATGGATACATTAAGTTATGCACTATTTTGTGAATTCATGTGACATCATGCATTTGAACATAAACATTCCATATTTTGGCAATGGGTTGTGAACACACAGGTTGCAAGTTTTGTATGGGCGGAACTTGAACTGGGCGGGTGGATTTACAATGCCTTTGCTGCATAAACGATTTTTGAAAGGCTTTACATTTCAACACAAACTCTATGAACTCACTCAACCTTTGTGTTGACACTTTTTAGCATGTTTTATCTCAGGTATCTAAGGCATACACTTCATGGCATGCATGTGGACTTATCATAAGAGTCGTGGTGACGACGCGTCTCTCCTGGATTTATGCACTTTAAAACATCGTTTGAATTGTAACAAACTTATTTCCGCACAAGTTGATTTTCATTTGGGACCTACATTTTGTAAACTCTGATTGTTTTATTAAATCAAACGATGTGTTTTCCAAACGACACTTTAGGTCGTTCAATATAACTGCGATTGTGATGCTATGACAGTCAATCCCAGGAATTCCATTCCGCTGCAAAACAGGTAATTTGGGGGTGTGACAGAAACTATGACTACATCTTCAACATAAAAAATGGGATAAAGTAAAAGAAGGTGCACCTACCTTAAAACCATGAATTAACTTCGATTGAACCGCCTCATGTAACGCGATATGCAAGCATTCCATAACAATAATAAAAAGAAACTGCGATAATGGATCTCCTTGTCGTAACCCATGTTTCAATGAAAAATCTGAAGTAGGACTTTTATTTACTAGAATAGACGTTCTAGGCGAATTTAAACAAACATGTATCCACTTTCTCCATTTAAGACCGGACCCAAGAGCTTGTAACACAAAGTCTAAATATTTCCAACTTACCGAATCATAAGCTTTCTCAAAATCAACTTTGAATATCATAAGTTACTTGTTCTGCTTTTTGTACTAATCAGTAACTTCACTCAACATAAGTGGACCATCGAGAATTGGGCATCCCGATATAAAAGCCGATTGTTCATTGCTAACAATTTTATCAATAATTTTTGACAGCATGTTTGCAAGAATCTTGGTTATAATTTATATTGAATGCCGATCAAAGAAATAGGCTGAAAGTCTTTAATGTACAATGGATTAGAAACTTTTGGTATCAAAGTGATAAATGCATAATTCGCTCCCTTTGGCATCGTGAACTTATAAAAAAACTCAGTCACAGAAACCGCGACATCATTCTTGATGAGATCCCAATACGTTTTTATAAAAAGAAATTTAAAACCGTCTAGGCCCAGTGCCTTATTGCTACCACAATCCCATACTGCTTCTTTGATTTCATCCATCGATATGGGATGATCTAAACTACAACAGTCATCATCAGTAAGCATCAAAGTAAAGTTCAAAATAGGCATACTTACATTATTGTCTAAACATTGGAATTTCTCTTTGTAAAAATTGAGGAAAGCCATTTTAACTTGACTATGATCTTCAACCCAATTCCCATAAATCATAAGCCCTTGGACCATTTGATACCTTCGACGTTTTTTAATCATACCTTGAAAGAATTTAGTGTTTACATCACCCTCGACGTCCCATTTGATACGATCTTTTTGAACCAAATCCATTGCCTCCCTTTTTTTCAATTTCGTCACACTCATACAACAATTTAATTCGATCCACTTGTTCTCCTTCTGAAGCATGTCTTGAATCAATCTTCGCCTCCAAAGTATGAAAAAGACTACAAACCTCTTGCTTCCGAGAAAACTCTTCCCGTATAAAGTTTGTATGCCATACTTTTATTTTCTATTTCAAACCTCTTAATTTATCAAATAAATGCAGTTGTTTAACATAATGTGCTTGTTAATGCTCCTCTAACGTATTCTTAATAATGCTATCAAGCTCTTGACTAAGTAGCCAAGAATGAAAAAACTTGAACGGTATAGGACCATAATCTACCTTCTTGAGAGAAACGATAATAAGGATATGGTCCGACCAAAGCTTTCCAAATCAGGAAATGATTCCAAAACATTCTTTGAGGCCATGAACCGATCCAACTTGCTCATCTTCGTACCTGCCTTATTCATCCAAGTGAACAGCATGCCACCTAAAGGTTAATCAACTAAACCTGCATAACGAATAACATTATTTGGTAGGTAACATCGTTGAAGCTACGACAAAGGCTATTAACTCAGAAACGGGGAGCAATTCGAAGAAATGACCTTAAATATTTGTGTACTGACCCCTAATCGAATCGTTTGGGATTCGGAAGTGAAAGTAATCATTTTATCTACTAATAGTGGACAAATTGGCGTATTACCAAATCATGCTCCTATTGCCACAACAATAGATATAGGTATTTTGAGAATACGCCTTAACGACCAATGGCTAACGATGGCTCTAATTATATGTTCTAATTATTTGTTAACAAATAATTTAGAGAAACTTTTTTAAATAAACCCTTTCCACCAATACATTACCAAAATAAACCATGCATATCAATTTTACCAAAATGAACTTTTGGGCGATGCTCAATTAGATACAATACACCTAACTTATTCACAACTTTTTAACCGTCTACGTTTTTATGCGTGCTCCGAAATAATCTTTTTAAAACAAATCACAAAATCACTAAACCCAAACGCGAGTCTGATTGAAAACCCAGGTGCACATGAAAGGTCATAAAAATTCATAGATACAGGGCCCCAATGTCTAGCATTTGACTGGTTGGTCAAAGATATCGATTAAAAGCGATCGTTATAATCAAGGTTGTTAAGATCACGAGTTAGATCGTAAGACCGTACGATCTTACGATCTCATCAACAAAAAACTTTTAAGATCGTTTTAGGGTCGTGTGTGTTATAAGATCGCACATAAGATTGTGGGATTGTCCGTAAGATAGTAGGATCAGCTCTCGATCCGATCTTACCTATTTGATGAGTTAACTTACTATTGTATGTCAAAACCTTTTATAAGACTATTTTTTCTTCCTTGCTATTATATTAATTTATATTATTATATTTTGGTTCTAAAGTCTTTTACAAGATGTATATTTTTATACAATACAAAGCCGTGTTAAAGATTTTAAAATAGAATCGAAATTTCATTTCGGTGCGGAAAATGAAGTTACCGAAAATGTTTTGAATTTTTTGCACGTTTATGACTCATGTCTTCTTTTTCCTATCTCACTAGATTGTTTATTTAACTATGAAAACTTGAAAAAATTTAAATGTATTTCACTAATTTTATTATCATGATGTTTGAACGTCAAAATCATTCTTAGATTATCTTATGAATTCGTGTTTGAAATTCAGTAGATATGTACAGGTGTATAACATAATGATCCATTGCCTATTAGCATGACAAGACACGTTCTTTGAGATTTTATAATCTCGATCCGATCTTATGATCCCGATTTTGCAAAAACAAAAATGATCTTGAGTAACATTTCGATTTTAACAACCTTGGTATAATTGTTTTATTATAATATACGTACATGTATGTTTCATTTTCAATTTTTCTTCTTTGTTGTATACTTGTATGTATTATAGTCATGATAGTTCAAAGTAAAGTAAAGATATCCTTTTACTCTTGGCGAGCGAAGCAATAAACACGGCAGACTACACGTGTCAACATATGAGTGGTTGTTTCTGAGTCGTGCGCACGTGTTTAAATATGAGATAATTTCATATTTACCCAATCTAAATATGAAAATGTCATATATACTTTTGGGTATATATGACATTTTCATATTTAAGTTGAGTAAATATGGAATTTCCTCTTTAAATATTGTATTGTGTTGTGGTTCATTTAGGTAAAATGATGAAAATTGGTTCTTTCTCATAAAAAGGGTATTTTATTAGTTCAATTAGGTAATTTGTTTAATCTCAACTACTTATAATGCATGCATATGGATTACTTAAACTTAAATTGCTTAAAATTTGTGTAATGTTGATTTATAAGAGCATCCACTATGGTGTTTCAAGAATAGGTCTAAAAACTTATGAAGAGGTCTAAGATTTTGTGTACCATAGTGAGGAACCATTTCATGTCTAGGTGGCATGAAAAGGTCTAGAATTTTGGAGAGGTCCAAAAAGTGTTTATCATCATTTTTTATTTTATGAGCATTAATTTATGTTGGAACAATTTATAAATCTTAAAGCTTTAACCATAGTGGGAATAGGTTCATAATATGAAAAGGTTTAAAAATTAATGACAATGTAAGAGGTGGCAATTTTATAAACCTTTTAAAAGGTCCACCATAGTAGATGCCCTAATACCTCTTACAAAGTAAGTTTATGGAAAGTTTTAGTTATTGTTATTAATTTGTTTAAATGACAAGTTTTTTTCTAAATATCTTTGATTAATAATATTAACAACATCTATAACTAAATTAATAGTTTAAATATTGTTTGATCTTCAAACTTTTTCATTTTTTGATATGCATTTTTCTCGCAATGACTACAAATTGAACTCGCAAGTGTTGTATCACGGATCACACTAAATCACAAATTCGAAAGTATAATTATTTGTCAGTATACACCGTCGCTTTGCGCGGATATTCGCCTATATTTCAAATAGGTAGACATTTTAAGTAACCAAATTCGAAACATATATCTTATATAGGTAGGCATTTTAAGTAACCAAATTTAAAACACGTATCTTAATCCGGGTTGAAAGCATAAATTATATATGTTAATGGATCAAAGTGTACCATAGAAAAAAGACTTCACACATAAAATTATAAATATTAAAGGTTAAATTATGATTGTGAGTTAAATTTATTCGTAATAGAATGCTCATATGTATCAAGTTATATTCTTTTTTGTTTGTAACTATAGTTTTGCAAACTAACATCTTTATATCGTTCATGAAAATTTAGTTTTGCTAATTCTATTAAAAGGGTAGTTGATAAATATTAGCACGTCCATCCATAAATATACTCAGGATCAAATGAAAAAAAAAATAAAAAAAAAAAACAAAGATAAAAAATAACTATAACCGCATATTATAGATACATCGATTTGAATTAGATGAATCATTAGTCTTTTAGATGCACCATAATGTATTCTAGCAAAAAACTAAATGCATGTACATAGATTAGATGCATTTCATCAAGTAAGGTGAATCCTATGTATTTTCCGTCCCATGCTAAACAAATTTGTTGCTAGCACTACTTTGCATCATTTTCACTTCAAAATTAGTTTCGAAACTAATTGGGATGCATCTAAATGAATAGAGTTGTATTTAATTCAAGTCGATACATCTCAAATGTGTGATTATAGATATTTCTCATTCTTCTCATTTTAAGTTTTTTTCTCACTTGATCCCTGCTCTAAATAAATATACGTATTGTTAAAAAAGTTTTAACAAAATTGGTCACCAACATAACTACAGGTTTTAGGATCCTCTAAAGTTTGTGTCTCATCTATACTACTTAAATCTTATCCCCCTTAATTTAATGCGCAATGGGGGTTGTGCACAACCAAAAGTACGGTACATACATGTTTATGCATACCAAAATAACTACAAATGATTTCGTTTTAGGAGGCCATCATATTCAATGCAGATTCAGTTTGGTTTATGAAGAGGCTCGATTGAATGCATACGCATGAAAGGTCTCCTTCAATGCAAGCACACAAAAGGGCTATGATTTTAATGGGAGGTATACAAAGAAACATAGAGTTATTAGAACTTTTGGATGACTCTTAATAATCATCTCATTTATTGTCAATTGTAAAACTTCATGTAGGGTCACTTTTGACGCAGTCGACCATTATAAATTTTACCCTTTTACAAGCAAAATTGATCCATTTTTGGCAAATGTATCAAAATTTCGACATTTCCTGAAGTTTGATTTAGATCCCAAAGTAAACACAATTGTCAAAGATTTGTGTTGGTTTTGTAACAAATATAGAACTACTTAATACTGATCTTTCTGAGAGTTTCTTTAAATGTGGAATTTGATTTCCTTTCTCAAGTTAGTATATGAATTTTTAAGGTAGGTAGCCATTAGATACTATGATTAAAATGCTAAAATGTAATTAATTGTATAATAATCTTTCAGGTGGTACCTTTGGAAAATCTGAATGGTCGCAGAAAAGTTGAAGCAGGAGAACTATGTGAAAGAAGAAATGGTCCTGCTTTTTATATGTTACTTTTCTGCATCATTTATCTACTAGCAGACATAACATTGCTCACTTTAGTGATTCTGTTTCTGCCTATTGTTTGCAGGCAGAGGAGTCGATCTGAACCGGAATTGGAGTGTAGATTGGGGGAAAAAAGAAAAGGTTAGTCATTAGACATCATAGTCATTCCATTCCATCACGTCTGAAGCATTGCTTCTTTACATATGCAACGGGATAGGTCTTTTACATCATTGATTTTTTTTTCATAGGCTCTGTTTATGCCTTACGATCACAAAAATACAACGCCGTCTGGACTGGAATCACAGAAAATGAAGTTGATGCTTGAAACACTAAACCACCTTCATTGTGGAGACCGTTGTGTGGTTGGATCAGGAGGCGGATCTGTTGGGTCAGTATTATATTATGCATATAATTTATGGAACTTCTGTTTATATCTTACGTAAAAAGGTAACAAATTTAGTGGGTTGGGCAATGGGTTGAAACGGTTCCAGGACTGAACTGGCAAGATTGACACACTAACATTTTTATGTCCCTTTTCCATTAATTATAGCACATATAGTTAAAGAAACCCTATTTCCATTAGTTAGGTGCTGATAATCTCATGTTCTTTATATCTTTTATAATCCACTTTTTCTGAAACAGGTATCTGGCACATGGTACCACAACAGATTACATGTTTGATGTGGCGAGGGTTCCTATGTCTTTCACCTTTGAGGTTTGTTCATATGCTGCAGCTCATTTTCCCCTTCCTAGATTTAGACATTAAATATTACGACGTTGGCCTTCCTAACCGCGATGCCACTGATGATAAGGTTACCGTTGAAAGTGCTGAAGCTACTCTCAAGTACGTCTGCTTATTTGCTACCTTTCGTTCCTACTGTTATTTTTTAAAACAACAAATATTTACTTGGTGTTGAATAAAAACTTCAGATACAATGTTGCAATTAAGTGTGCCACCATTACTCCTGGTATGTTATATTTATTCATTCTATTAATTATTGGCCAAACAGGTAGTCACCTTTGTTTATCTAACTTTTGGAGTTCTATTAATGTCGAAAATTTTGAAAGGAGTGCAACTCTGAAGCCGATGATCAATTCAACCTGGCTGTGAGTTCCAAAGTAAGAACTATATGAGTTTTTTAATTGTATTCAATGACAGTACGGAATTAAATATATCCTATTTGTTTTGAACCATTTGGATATTTAATCTTTTGTGTTGTAATGTGATTTGTGAAACAGGGGTTATTTTCTATATATCATTGTGCATGGCTCATTAACTTCGATTCATGAATAACCAAGAAATTACCAATAACCTTTAATTTTTAAGTGAACTTATGGGATTGTTTTGTTACAGGTATGTATTGTTTTGGTGTAGGCATCAGCTTCAAAAGTATTACAATAGACTTGGAACTACGTTAGTAGCTTGCACAAAGAGGTCGATGACCTCAGTGATCGTCTCTCCCTGCTATTGTCCACTATTGATGATGATAGTCCTCATGCTTCAATTATTTCATTTGGATTCCTGCCGCTTAGCAGATTATTTTATCATATCTTTGTATTCAATTAATTCTTATTTGTTGGCAAGAAGGGCCTGAATAGAATGGTCAAAAAAAAAAGCTAAATGTAACCTATGAAGATTATGATGCAAGGTTGTTAATGACACATAAATATATAGTAGTTTCATCTTCTCAAATGTATCATGCATGGCTTAAGTTATTGATATGGGTTATCTAAGTATAGTTTAATTAACTAGCTTTCTCATTATAGTTTAGAGATAAGCATATCTTATCTTTTGTGTACTGAATAAATTACCAAGATTGAATCAAGTAATCAACTTTACATACGTACCGAAGGGAGCAGTAATTGGCTTTTATTATTTTTTCACACGTAAAATGTATATATAGCTTGATTAGCGGAAATTGTTAAATGTTTGTGATGATCGTACATATGTTGAAATTTCAAATGTACGTGTTAGATATTTATACTACCTTATAATGTATTTAGGACAATTCCCTAAATAGCAAGGCTTAAAATTCAGACATCATAAATTGCTTATTATAGAAATATTTGTCTTTTGCTATAAATTTGTAATATTATTAGGCATCTAAATATAGATTCCATTAAAATAATATAAACTAAAGTAATAATAACATTATTAGTCATCTAAATAATAAATACAATGCAACTTCTCTAATAGGTATCTAAATACCATCATATACAACATTACGGATAAAAACATCACCCCTCAACCACTAGACCGTGCATCATTAATAAAAACTTTTAATGGAAATAAAGTAATGTAAATACAAAAGTAATTATAACATTATTAGGCATCTAAGTATAGATTCCACAAAAATAATATAAACTAAACTAATAATAACATTATTAGCCATCTAAATAATAAATAGAATGCAAATTCTCTAATAGGTATCTAAATACCATCATATACAACATTATGGATAAAAACATGACCCCTCAACCACTAGACCGGGCATCGCACGGGTTGAGGGAAGCCTCGTGTTTGGTAATGTTCAACCAATCAAATTAAAGAAAATTAAATAGTAGGGCCATCATTTGGTAAAATATATGATCCATTAAATTGTTTCATCTCACAACAAGTTAACATCAGAAAAACATGAGAGATTTGAAAATGAGAGGATCTCAATCCTAACTACAGTATTTAGCATTTTTTTTTTAGTTTCTGATTTAGCATTATTATATTATTTATTTGTTACTATTTATAAAAGACATATACATATTTGTGGATAATTAGGCCCAAGCCCGGTTTTTGGGTTTTGGGAATTAGGGTTTTACCATTATAAATAATGGTTATCAATAAAGTTATACCTACGGGTTTTATTGTTTAACATGATATCAGAGCGAGTCTGATCCTCAGACCTAGGTGGCTAAGTTGAGCCGCCTCCTCTAAACCACCCCGTCAAACCTTAGCCCTCAATTATTAAAATACCGATCTTTAATTTAAATGGTTAACATTTCTCGTCTCTTGGAGTTTGCTCGTATCAAGATATCCAGAAGCAAGCAAGGAAGGAGGTCACACTTGGTGGGTCGGTGTTATGCATAAAAAGGGACGACATAAACAATACAATTGTATTTGTTGTTTTGGGGCTGGTTGATTGGATCACAAGTAGAAGAATGATGGATAATTTTAAACATCATAAAAAATTGTATCTTTAAGTTTGCTTAACTTTTCAATTATGATTATGTTTTATTATTTCGTTAAAAAAAATCGTTTTTGTTATATGTCGAATCAAGGGTATTTATTCTCGAGACGATTTTTGTTGGTGTCGAATCTAGGGTTTATTTTCGTTTACCTGCTTGTAGAAACCCTAAAACCAATTTTTATTCATTTATTTTTTTTTCGTTTACCTGTTTGTCGACCTTAGAGTTGTCGACCAAGAGTTTGGTTTGTTTGTCGACCGCGAGTTGTCGACCATTGTTTTCTGTTTATGTTTGTCGACCATGTGTTGTCGATTTGTTATTGTTTTATATTGCTTTCTTAAATTACTTTTCCAGTTCGAGCTTTCGCGATTTCGCCGCTCAAACTGCAAGGGAGTATTAGTGGATAATTAGGTCCAAGCCCTGTTTGTGGGTTTGGGAATTAGAGTTTTACCATTATAAATAATGGTTATCAATAAAGTTATACCTACGGCTTTTATTGTCTAACAATACAACGGTTGATGATTGTATTATACAAGTCCAACTAATTATTTGAATATACCAAAACTTAACAATTATTTCTCATCTAACTCAAAATCCAATATCGTGAACCACAAATTCCATAGCGAAGTTGAGCAATGTTTTTAGGAAAAATAAAATTTATTAGTTTGTATACTCTAAATAATTTAACAATTATTTCTCATCTCAATTAAAATTCAATATCATCAACCAAAAATCTCATAGCAAATTTCAGTAATGTTATTTTAATATGTTTTACGAAATCTAAAACTTACAATCATGTATACTCTAAAATAAGAATGTCTTTTTATTAACTACACATGATTACAATTATTTTGATATTGTTGGTTACGAATTTAAATATAGTATACTTGTGTTTAGAATTTTTATATATTTTTTTAAAAATTAATTATAGATCGTTAAAATAATAGTGTTGACGTGGGCCAGGGCGGGCATGGCTATGGGCAGTGCGGGCGACGGCCCAGGGCATCCAATGAATAAGGGGCATCAATTTTATGGTGCTTTGAGTAGTTTTTATATGATGCTTTCGTGTGAACTTTTATCTGCGTTTCCATTTTCTTATAGATTAGGATCCTCTCATGTTTATTTGAACATGATAGGTAATGATGTGCTTGTTGTGATTGTACATTGCCTTTATTGCAAAGCACTTATTTCATTTTAATTTAAATGTACATTCACAACAAACACAACATTACCTAGCATGTTCAAATGAACATGAGAAGATTCTAATCTTTTTCTTATTAATGGAGTAAAAAAAGGATGGAGAAGATGACTATAAGAGAGAATAAAGTACATGTTTTTACCAAAGGTAATAGCCTTTAATAAAAATAAAAAATAAATTAAAATAATACTATATGTAAAATAGTAAAAAGAATGGTCATAATATTGTCGGTTACATGATCTTTTTCATTATGTATTTACATTTTGATTTACTTATAAAGTTTTAATGTTCAATAGAAGTTTTATCATTGGTGTTGACTCATATTGGTTTGTTCATTATACATTTTAAAATTATATCCAAACATAAATTGAAAAACTATAACATTGTGTTACAAGTTAATAACTCATTAGATTACAATGTTTTACTGAGTTGATATGCCCTTTTTTGTTAAGACTAAATCCTAAAAGATAGTGTGTTTGTTTACGGTATTTTGTAACCGTCTTGTTTAGGGCATCAAAAAACTATCTTGCCCATGGTAGCAAGAAACTCAGGACCGGCCTTGACGTGGGCATGTGGCATATAATTATTAGTAGGTTGTAGTAACAAGAAAAAAGAAGTTAGGCATACCTGATTAAATGCAACTATATGAACAGCTATATGAACAATAATTAGCCCTTGAGTTGTTGTTTGCGAAATTAAAGCATTATACGTTTTCATTTTCTAAAAATATAAGAAACTCAACTAATGCATCTGTTGAAAATAACTCAAAAATGGAACACAAATACTACAGGGACTAATTTTGACATGTTTGTGGTTTCAGTTATAATGTTGAAGTAAAGCTTATGCTGATAATGGCAAGTTGTTTAAAGATCAAGGACTATTGATGACAAGCTGCTAGAAGTATTTGGTCAAGGGGTATTTAAGCTCTCTTCCAGCTAGGGTTTGATATTTATTCATCTCTCTCTCTCAAGAAAGCTGCACACAGTTTTCTCTCGTTATATTGATAATCAATCAAGACCTGTTTGTGAGTTCTTATTATTGCTTAAGAGTGATTGTGAGATAAAAGTTGTAATAGTACTATTGATAAGTAATCAATAGACTTCCACCTGAGTAGCAGTGAGAAGTATTGTGGTTGATCTCATTCTGGGTTTGTGATTGTTGTAGTTTACTAATTAAGATCATATTCTTGTTGATCTTGGTTGATTGTGGCTTATAATAATAAATGTTGATCTTGAATTGAGATTCAAGAGTTGGTTTCTGGGTTTAAATTCTGTTTTCCTACATGGTATCAGAGACAGGTTACTCGCCTTGGGAAAATTAGGGTTTCAAAAATTTGGGGATTTTTCAAATTAGTTTGATTAAACCTAAATACTTGTGTTTAATTAGTGTCTTTTGACTCTAATTGATCAATTCTAAAAGATTGTACAAAACGCCTAATTTTTTAGAAAATTAGGGTTTGGATATTTTTGGGGGTTTTGATCTCTAGCTTCGATTGGTGGTTAGTTCTTGGTATTCTTGATTCTTACTGGTGAATCTTGGTGGTTCTGGGTTGATTGAGATCGTGTGGGTTGTGATTCTTGTCTCAAGAGTCATAATCTGGGTTCTTGTTCCGCTGCTTTCTGGATTTGCGTGCACTGTAACACCTCTCACACTCTTTATCTTTCTTTACTCTTGTTTCTTGTTTAGATTGACGGGGAGTAGGAGTTGAGATTGTTGGAGGTGATTGTGATTGCTGTTGGAGTGCAGTTTATCTGTTTTAGTTGTACTTCTTGATTTAGAGTGATCTGCCCTTGACCTACCACCTTGAGTGGCAAGGAAGCCTGGGAACTACCTTCTTGTTTTTTTCTTGTGTGCTTGTTTTATTTGCTTATTTTTTAGTATGTCTGTTTATGGTTATACTGATGATGAATATGAGGCTGATGAGCCTGTTACTTTGATTAGCAAATTGGATATTAGTAATCCCTTACATTTGCATCCAAATGACTCTGCCACCTTAACTGTTGTGTCTATCAAATTAAAAGGGACTGAAAATTATAATGTGTGGTCTTGTGCTATGTTGCTAACATTAGAAGGAAAGAATAAAATTGGTTTTGTAGATGGCTCTTGTAGAAGATCTAATGCTGATGAGGTTCTAGGTAGACAATGGGATAGGGTAAATGCTGTTGTTTTGGGATGGATTTTAAATTCCATATCAGAAGAGTTATTTTTTGGGCAAATTTTTTCAAAAAGTGCTTCTGATGTGTGGAATGAGTTGAAAGATATGTTTGATAGAGTTGATGGCTCTCTTACTTTTAACTTGCACCATAAGATCAATTCTTTGTCTCAAAATGATAGTACTATTGCTGAATATTTTAATAAGTTGTCTACTCTGTGGAAACAGTTTGATGCCTTGGTTAAGTTTCCTAGATGTACTTGTCATGCAGCTGATGATTTTAAAAAACATAATCAATTGATGAAATTAATGCAGTTCTTAATGGGATTAGATGAGTCTTATATGCAAATTAGAAGTAACATTCTGTCTAGAGACCCTCTCCCTGATGTTAAAGGGGCTTTTGCTGTCATTTCTAGTGAGGAATCTCACAGATCTGTGGTAACTGGTTCAGATGGTGGGACTTCTCAAAAGTCTCATTCATCTGTGTTCAATTCTAGTATACCAAATAGAGGGAACACACAGAGGTCTTCTACCTCTGGAAGTTCTTTCAGATCTAATAATGGCCCTAGAAATAATGATACTAGAAGGACTGCTGGTGGCCCTGTTTTAGTTTGTGAACATTGTGGCTTCAATGGTCACACTGTGGATAGGTGCTTTAAGATCATTGGATACCCTGCTAATTTTGGGAAGAATAGAAAGAATAATAACAATCAGGGTGTTCAAAATTTTAATAAGAGATTTGTTAACAATAATAATTCTGTTGGTTCTAGTTATATCTCTGCCTTTTCTGATGAACAGATATCTAAACTCATTTCTTTGATTAAGGAGAACTCTGTTAGTAATAATGGCAATGGAAAGACTGTGCATGCCAATATGGCAGGTATTGTCTTCAATAAAAGTAAATTTTTTAATCAAAACTTTAAAAGGTTCTTTTTTCATAATAGTAAAATGAGGGCTGCATTGGTTGCAGCAGGTATTATTGTAGATTCTGGTGCAAATCAACATCTTACATATACTGATAAATATTTAGTGAATGTTGTTGATATTTCTAAGCTTGGTATTAAGGTGTCTCACCCCAATGGGACTGAAGCCTTAATTACTAAGGTTGGAAATATGGTTCTCACTAAACATTTAACATTATATGATGTGTTGGTTGTTCCTGAATATTGTGTCAGTTTAATGTCTGTTCATAAGGTGGCTAGAGATAGTAAGTTTGTTGTTGCTTTTGATGAGACCAAATGTTATGTTTTACCTCAGGATTTGAGGGAAATGAATGTTCTGGGGATTGGTAGACAGATGGATGGGTTGTATTACTTTGATGGAGATCAAGGTATTGACCTAGGTGTTAGAAATTTTAAGTCTGCTTGTGATATGACCAAGAAAACTTGGCATTGCAGACTTGGTCATCCCTCTGACCAAGTCTTAGCAGTGCTGAAGGGTGAAATCAATTTTCAAAATACAAATGAAATTGAGCCTTGTGACATTTGTCAACAGGCTAAACAAACCAGAGAGCCCTTTCCTCTAAGTGACCATAAAACTTTGGCTTTAGGTGACTTAGTTCATCTAGATCTTTGGGGTCCTTATAAAATAAAAAGTAAAGAAGGTCACAGATTCTTTTTGACTATTGTTGATGATTTCACCAGGGCAGTTTGGGTTTACTTACTTAAGAGTAAGCAAGAGGTGTTTGATTATATTCAAATTTTTTATAATCTGATTAAAACACAGTTTGAAAAGTGTGTTAAAATATTTAGAAGTGATAATGGTACTGAGTTTGTTAATACTCAATTTAATGGGTTTTGTGAGAAAAATGGCATTATTCATCAAACATCTTGTACTTACACACCTCAATAGAATGGGGTTGTTGAGAGGAAACATATGCATCTTTTAAATGTTGCCAGATCCCTTATGTTTCAGGGGGGATTGCCTTTATATTTGTGGTCTGAGTGTATTCTGACTGCTACTTATTTGATTAACAGATTGCCATCTTCAGTGCTGAATGGATTGTCTCCCTTTAATCTTGTTTTAAAAAGAAAACCTGATCTAAATCATTTAAGAACTTTTGGTTGTCTTTGCTTTGCTACCATTCTTACCAATAATGATAAGTTTAGTAGTAGGGCTGAAAAATGTGTTTTTATTGGGTATTCCAATTTTCAAAGATGTTATAAACTTTATAGTCTTGAAAGGAAACAGTTTATATTCTCTAGAGATGTAAGATTTTTTGAAAATGTTTTTCCTTTCAAGATTAAAAACTCTTCTGCTGCTCCTGACCCTCTCAGTCAGAGTTTGAATCATGTTAACTTCTTTGATGAAGTAGCTTGTGACAACTCAAACACACCCAATGATGATTATACTCATGATGATCATCATGAGAGTGAGGGCATCTCCTCCTTGCATCTTGGCAGCCCAACTATTGACCATGAACAGGGTGATTTGGGGCACTCTGATGGTTCCAATGAGGTTACCAGTACAAGTGAGATGGCTGCAACTCCTCCTGATGTGAGCAGTTCTGAGGGTGAAAACAGTTCCTTATCTGAACCAGCAGCAGATCTGCCTTTTGTTAACAATCAGCCTTCTTTAATAAGGTATGATAGAACATCTGTTTTTCCTAATAAATACAATGACTATGTGGTTGATTCTAAAGTTACATATGGACTAGAAAAATTTGTTACTTATGCTAAACTTAAAAATGATACTCTTTGTTTTGTTGTTGAACTTAACAAAAGTTTTGAGCCTAAAACATATTGGGAGGAATGTATGTATCAGCACTGGATGGATGCTATGACTAGTGAGATGAAAGCTTTATATAGTAATGATACTTTTGAAATTGTTGAGTTGCCTGTTGGTAGAAAAGCTATAGGTAGCAAATGGGTGTTTAAAATAAAATACAAATCTAATGGTGAAGTTGATAGATATAAAGCTAGGCTTGTTGCTAAAGGTTATAATAAAAAAAAAGGAGTAGATTTTGATGAAATCTCGCAGTTAAAAGACCTAACACACGAACTAGTTAAAAACCTAAAAAAATTTCAAAAAAATTTCAAACAAAAACACATTCTAAGATCATCATATAGCTGTAATACCGGTTGTAGGTCATTATAATTGTTATCATCACACACATAGATATCTAAGATAGTTTTAGAAAGATAAAGAAAGAAAGAACTAGATAGGGAAGGTACCTAGGTGAGATCTAGAGTAAGAAAGTGAAAAGTATGCAAAACTAGAATCCACACACACCAATTAGCTAGTTTGTGTGTATATATAAGATGCCTAGAATGGTGTGGATATGGGCTTGGCCTTTTACTTGGACTCCTTAATGGATTAGTTACTAACTAGGTCCATTTACATGTTATTTGTTCTACCAAACTATAGTCCAAGCCCAATATACAATGACTGATCTATTACACTTGTTACAAGACTCGTATATATTAATGTAGTTGCCACAAATGGAGATGATCGCCACTTTTGAGGCTAAATAACATCGTCTTGATTACATATAAAGGTATTTTGTAAGAAATAAGTGTAGGGAAATGTTTTATTGGTTTTAAGAACGAAATTCAAACATGTAAAAATTTACAATTGATAAATAGCATATATTCTATCTCGTTTGTGTATTTGTTGAGTTAAATGCTTGTATAGTGTCAAAGTAAATATTTGTAGGAACTCTTGTTTTGAAGGTAAGATTTTTTCAGAAAACAAAACGAAGACAACCGCTTTGCCTTCGATGAAAGCCTTCATGTCAGTCTTCTCGCCCATTGCGTTGAATCTAGCACGAGACCAGTTTCAGACTAGACCCCTTCTTTAGATAGGGCCTATTGTTGATTTACTTTCGATAGTGTCGAGAAGCTATTAGCCACCGGTGACCGTACTTTCTTAAAAGCAAGGGGCAGGTTTGTGAAAGGGAGTTAATAGATGAAATGGTCTTTTAATGAATTGGACTCAGCGAGCTGAAAGAGTCAATCCCATCCTATAACACGCTCAAGACTAACACCTGACTGCGTCACGTACTGTAGCACAAAGTTTTTCTAGATTTCTGTTTTATGTTAAAAAAAAATAACATTTGAAAATTTTCAGAATTTTTAAATGTCCAGGTTCCTGTATAATTTATTTTTGCAAGCATTATATCTTATTTTTTTATTTAAGTTTAATGAATTCACGCGTTGTATGTTGTTTGCCACCGATTTTACGCGAGGTACATTTGTGCTTTTCTTAAGATTTACATGCTATATTGAACAAGGAACACATCACACGAGGTTATCACATGCTTCTTGGATGAGTATTTAACAGCATTTTTCGTTCTTCGATCATGCCGAGCAAACTAGGGGAGTACTAGCTTTTTTCATCTCATTTAATTTTTCTTAATGTTTTGGGTACTTTAAAACATTAAGGACAATGTTCAATTTAAGTATAAATAGGGTAAAAAAGACACCTTAGAAACTATTTATGCATTTTTTATTTGTCTTATCCTCATAAAAATTGTGTAATAAACCAAAAGAAAAACTAGTTAAGGTAAATTTAGTACAAAAAATAATTTTTTTTTATGACATTTACTAGTGACATTGATTTCAAGTGTCTCACTAGATAGAGCTTAAAAGCTAGCACAAAAAACCCTTCCACCAAGAATACCACCCCCAAAATGTGATGATGCCATAATTAGCATTCATTTTTAATGCTCGAGTGTACCAGTAGTGTATTAGGTTCTAAAACTTGCTTAAGTGATGTATCCTGAGACCGCTAGTGAGATCACATTTGTGTGATTAGGTTTACTAAATGATAAACGACATTAGGATTAACCCCATTTTTAGCCTTCGTTTGTTATAATTACGTTGAATTCATCGGTCAAGTAATTGCCCCTAACCCTTTGTTCTACTCATATTTAGTGCAAGATATCTCTAGTGAAACCCTTTGAGCCTATCATTTCATTCCTTTTTTACACTCCACCCCAAAAACATACACCCAAATCACCTTAGCCCTCTACTTGTGCGCTCATTTTTAGTATACGTACCCCTTTTGAAATATTAACCCTTAGTTATTTGTCTACTTAATTAGATGGTTTCTAATTCGGGTCATAAATTATGAATACAGTCTTGGGTTGATTGAGACTCATGGTAGTATTATTATTTTTGGAGTATGGGGAAGAACGTCAAATTATTACCCCCATACGTACGTTAACATTTAAGTACTCCACATGTATTGACACTCTAGATTCGAGTCGTTTGTATAGTTAGTATCGTTTATGTTCAAGTTATATTATCAAGTGATTCATGTATTATGTTATGTTAAAGTAGATCAAAACGATGGCAGGTTAAAAGTGTATGCAACAAAAAATGAGAAAAATATAACAACATACAGACTACCATACTGCTTATGTTTATGTCAAGAAAGAGTCGAGAAAAGTAAAGAAAGAGTATGGTGTAGAGTTTGTATTTGTTAATCGAGTCTTGGCTTAACAACATCCCTTTTTACATGTAATTACTTAGATGATTAGCTTGCTACTAGTATAAATCCCCTCATATCCTTTTACCATTATTCCTTTACCAAATACCTAACATTACAACCCTTGTAAAGATATATTTGATAGTAAATTCTAGGTGCTTACATCAAAGCGGGAGAGGTTTGATCCTTTATCAAGCCTATAACCTTTGCATTATGTCTTGGTAGTGAGTGAATTAATTCCGTTTTCATTTCCATATCTATTTACCATCATATACATCGAGAGATAGAGAGCATCCAAACACTTATTGTGAGGTTCTAATCTTATTTGTTTTGTGCTTGATGACCATTAAAAGTGTATTGTCAAACGGGGTGGTGTCATAAAGTATCTTTAATTGAATGCTAAATGCCCCTAACTTGTTGTTTGATTAGGTTAAAAGCATATTTGCTTGAGGACAATCAAATCCCAAGTGTACGGATAATTAATGATGTGTAATTACATACGGTTTTTAGGGGTCATTTAGCCATTGAACTCGTACATATTTGATCATATATTTTCGTAAATGACCTCTTTTTGAGTTTTAGGTACTTGAGAGAGCAAATACTGAAAAAGTACAAGTTTTGGGCTCTATTGAACGAAGAACAAAGAAAAACGACAATTCTAGCAACGTGACCGACATATGTGACGCCATAACCTCGACCTGACGAGTCAGTGTGTGTAGGCGGCTTGCTGGGACAACGTCATAAGATAGCTGACGACATGACACCTATAAGGTGATGTTGTCATAACAAGGCGGTGGACACAATGAAACCCTAATGGGTCGGCGTCACAACCACAACATGACGCTGTCACAACTTATAATCTATAATTACAAACGCTTTGTTTTTATTATTGAGTGTGTAAGTTTGGAGGAACTTATTAGTCCGAACCATGGTCGATTTCGATCAGTTTGAAAGGCCTTTTTCGCCATTGAAGACCTTTTGTATTAATGAGATAAGTTATTTATTCAATCATTCAATCATGTTTATACATAAGTGTGTGATTTGTTTATTTAGTTGTTTCTTTATTAATATACTAGGTTAAATTAATTAGTATTTACTTAGGATTACATGAAACCTAGTTATTGATTGCTTGTTCATCGTCTCTTGTCAATGGTATGTGCATTAGGAGTTGGAAAACTAGATACATACAATTTTGGGTACCTTGAACATCCACTAAAACGTGTTCTACTAGTATTTATGCCTTATGTTATTAATTGTGAAGGGTATTTATTGCGTGAATTAGTTATTGGGTGGGTTATTAAAATTCAGATAGGCGTCGCTAACTTAGGCTAGTTCATAGACGTGGGACTGACCAACCCGCAATACGTAATAAGGCAGTGACATTCGGTAAACATAGTGAGAAAATAACAAGGTAGTAATGATTTTCTAGGTAAATACGCTTTTCCTCATATAAGAAGTTCACCACCACTTTAATTTTCTTGTTATTTAGTTTAGTTGCATTTTTTTTAATTAGTAGTTTAAAATACAAACCTCTTAGTGAGAGGTCTAATTCATAAGAATGTTTTATAATGTAGGGCAATCCATTGTGAAGGGTATATGGTTTGGGTGGGTAATGCATGATGAATGGAATAGCGAGGAGTGAAAGATGAACCTGTTTGGTCCATTCAATGCACTACTATAGGAGGTAAGGTTGGATCTAACTGAGGGTGTGTGTTCCCTATCATGTGATGCCTGTTCCTCTATGCTTCTTTATCATTTTGGTGAGGCTATAGCTGCTAAATGGTTTAGAGGTTTATGGATAGGAAATGTAGCATGATAGGTATAGCCCCTCTTTTAGTGTGAATGGGGCTATATCCCACTTGATGATGCCTGATCAATCTCTATCCCTCATTACAGTGGATATGGGCTGAGTGATTTGTGGATATGTTGAGTATGGAAATGTAGTCAAGAGGATATGGTATTGGTGCATAAAGGTGATCATATAAAAGTTCAGCAGGAGTGGCTGCATTAATAAGACATTATCTAGTGTTTGGTTTATATGTCTGAGAAATAAGAATTAGTGTTGTCTAATATCAGATGTTGCATAGTCTAGTTTATCTGATATGTGATGAATGTATTTTACTGCTAAATAGGTCTTGATTTGAGCATGTTCAAATCATTGTTTATATTGTAATTGATTCTTGAGTTAATATAATTTTCACAATTGCACAAAAAAAAAAATACAAACCCCTCTCAAAACCCAAATATTACTTGCTTTCAAGATAAAATATAAAAAGATTAAAAGAAATCTTCTCTTCACCCGTAGACTTATTTCGTCATATATTTCGAACCTACCTCACTCTTTCCTAATAGAACGATCAATCCCTCAAGTCTTGCCTATACTAAACTACAACGATTAGATACTCTGCCTAGGAGGGTTGTAAAATTTAGTATGTTGCAACCCTAACATCATCGTTAATCATACCCCCACGAATCTTAGTGGAAACGTTTGAGGTAAAAAGGTACAATATTGGCTCCGAGGAAAGCTATATTAGTTTGAAGCATGTGGAAGATGAGGAATTTCCGGTTAGTGAGAAAAATGTACGACTAACAAAACCGTGGTGATGAAAATAGTGGACAAGGTTGATTCGTAAGGCAACATAATCTGGAAGAGAGTCGAACTTAACGATTGAGAAATAAACAAAAGTGTTGTCCGCGATACAACCCGAAGTGTTATTTCGATTTTTGTACAATTCTGTCCAGGATGTTGATACGGCGTATTCAGATATCCTAGATATGGTGTATTCAAATCCTCGACTTTGACTTTTATTTTATATTTTGTTTCTTGTACTTTCACAGACTTAGGATTTTTGTCAGGGTATCAATACGACGTATTCATGGTTTGTGAATATGGCGTACTTGACTCCTGCCGAGTACTTTGTTATTTCATATAGGTAGTCGATACGGCGTATCAATATTCTATGGATACAACATATCGACACTCTGACATGTATTTTTCGTACTTTTGTTTTTACTTTCTAACCACTGATTACCGTGATGTTTCCGAGTTTGTTCTTCCCTGGTATGTGTATTTTAACATGTTTGGATGGTCGAAGGTGTTGATGGACTCCCACAATTCTTTGCTCGCAATCTCAATCTATGATCATAACGAGCAATATTAGAGGAGTATTCCGTTTCTAATTCTATTTCTCTTGTATTTTATTTTTTATTTGTACAATAACGGCATTTTAGATCTTAAGTGGGGGAGGAGAATAAAATTATAATTTTACTTGTCCTTAATTTTTATGAAATTTGCTATATTTAAAAAAATTGACATGATTTTCATATATCACTAGTCACATAAATCGCACACGTTATCCTTATTTCCAATTATGACAATTAAAACCTTTCCATTTTCCCATCATATAAATTGCACAAATGTCTATACATCCAAGTGAGTTCATAACAGCGATAATTGTTAAAGCTCACTGTTTATTTATGAGTTCATTACATGCAACATTTTTTTTTAATTTTAGAAAGGCAACATATATAGAAAACCCCGAAACAAAACAAGATACAATACAAGGCGCCCCGCCTCAATTAAATAAGATAATTAAAAGTGGACGGGACCCAAAGAAAAAACAAGAGAAAGATAAAGAAAATTCAGTCCAACTTAGAAACTAAAGACTAACACTAGCAGCCTGTCATACAAAGAAACAAAAAAGAATTCCAAATATGGAATGACCAACAGCCAACTTGAAGAACACATGCCTTCTCACATGAAAAAAAAGAAACCATGAATATTAAACCATTAAACAGTTGAGGTGCACATATGTGGCCAAAAGATGTTGTCTGCAGAAATGACCCACCACAATTCACTCAATCACACGAACCACTCAAATGCAACCAAACAAGGGCTGCAGCAAGGACAAAAGAGCTTTACCATAGAATCGGACACAACCAGAATCCTATGAACAAGACTTTGTGACCCCACTACAACCCAAGATCCAAACACAAAATCCTTACTGCAATATCTGCAGCACAAAAAATGGAACCTGAACCACATTCAATTGCCTGAAATGCAGCTCACTAAATAAACTGAATCAACAGAAAGCAAGAACTGCTGAAATCACACTCTAACTGTCCGATAACTGTTCCAGAAAAAAACCAACCGAAAGTTAATGCAGCTGAATATTTCGAGGGTCTCGAAGCCATTGTTGCCAATCTATCGCTCTATAATTCTTTGATCTTCTCACTATCCATTCAAAACTTTTGAGTTGAATGTCTTGAAAAATCTTATTAACACTTGAAAATGATTTAGAGTATTTGTATTCAGTGCGGCTCAGCGTATTGAACTCACAAAGCATTAAGTTAGGCTTATGCGACCTCGAATATGGAAACCAAGCTTAAGGAACGAAGTAATGTTAGCATATACGAAGATAGTTTCGAGACTAGCTATTATCTTGTAGTTTGTATCGTGAAAATCGAGTAGCCAATAGTTTATTGTTCTAAAGTTATATGTTGCACAAGTTTTACGGTATATCTTCATTGAGAGTTTATTGTTGTAAAGTTATCAGTTGCACAAGTTTTAAGGTATATCGTTATTGAATTTCCGATGTTTCAATACAGTATGACTCATATCAAGATTATACCATATGACTGTTAGCTTTTGTGTTGTGTCGCCCTTGCAATTTTAGATAACTTATGCACGAAGGGAGTATTGAACGAAATGTCTTTCTCATTTCCTTTTTAGTTTTTGCACAACTCAAGAAAATCCTCATATATTTCACTTTTAGAACAGTAGTTGGTGTCGGGTGGGGTGAGCAGTGGGCCAATATCGTCTATATAACCCACCATAACGTACATTTTTTCATTAACAAACAAGCATAACATCTAAGAGCATGGAACTTGTGCTCACCCTTCATGAGGGCTTTGGCCTAAAAGATTCCTCAATCTCATCGAACATGAAACCATACGCGCTTATCTACATTGAAGGCTGTCCCGGCATGTTCAGAACCATAACTGATAGAACCCATGGTTCATATCCTGTGTGGGAATACGCTTTCAAGTTCAAGTTCCAACCATCTTTCAATGTCGATGCAGTTGTTGTCTTTGAGATTTGGCATCAGTCCTCGAGTAAGATTGACAGACGTATGGGCAAAGTCAGAATTCCGCTCCAGCAATTCCTTTCTGGAGATGCAAAAGGCGACAGGGTTTGCTACCCAGTTCATCTATCAGGTGGGGCGGTTATGGGTGGGATTAGCCTCTCTCACAAACGCAACATTATCCGCCCATCTATTCCTCCAGCCAATGTTCCAGCCATTGAGGTTTCAAATAACATTCCTCGACCTTCACGTTTTTCATTCGAAACCTTAAGACGCTTAGCAAGTTGCTTTATACTGGTCCAAGGTGTCACAGAAATGATCATGTCTGCTAACTGATCCTAGGGCCTGACACGCGTGTGCTTCAGGTGACCTTGTTATATTACTATGTATTTTGGTTGTATCAAATAAGTAGTGTATAGTAGATGATAAATAAGCCCAATTCCGTTTGTGGTTTAGGGTTTTCATGAACACATGGCAAAGAAAAGTCACCTGTGTCATGAGTTTAACTCCAAGTCATCTACACCTATATATTTATATGACAACAGAAAGGCATGTTCGACTCACTTTTGTGGTGGTAGACTGGTAGTCAGTGCCTCACTGGCGCAGTTCGTTTCATATATTTTATAACATGCATGTATATTAATATGTTACTACTAATTTTATTGAATTGCACCCTCTGAGTTTATGTTCTTGAACCCACTGACCTTCCCAAATTGACTTACAAAGTAAATTTACTAACAACTCATAGTTAATGACTTTTGTATTTGAGATTTTAAATCTAATTAATATATATCAAAGAAGAGACATCTCCACTCGTACACATTTTAGTTGGTTTTATTAAGTGGGTCGGCCCTGGCTATGGGCGGTCTGGGCAACGACCAGGGCATCCAACGAATTGAGGGTATCATTTTTATTGTGCCGTTTATAGGTTTTATTTGATGTTCTTAAGATTCATTGCCTGTGTTTTTTTCTCATCCATGGAGTAAAATGAAGTGGGGAAGGAGACTAAATAATAGTCATGTCTTACAAAACCCTAAAAAATGAAAGCCTTGTTAAAAGAAAAAATACATATGTAAAAGGAATGGTCATTTCACTATGAAAAATGATTTGTGGCCTAAGTAATGGACCTAAAAAAAACCTACAAATGTGATTGGTGTATTTTAAAAATGAATGGTTAATATGAAGAGAGAGAAACTGATGTATTTCAAAAATTGAATATATAAATGAGGTAGATCTATTTGTAGGTCTAATTAGTAGGCCTATTTATCATAACTCTTTCACTATTTCCAATATAACTCGTCGGCTTGCCTATTTTTTAGTTTTAAAATTTATATTTTGATCTTCTTTTAATGTCCTAATTTTATCATTTGTTTTCTAACTTATTCTTTCTTCAAGTTTTAGGGCTCGTTTGGTTTGTAGATGGGTTTAAGATTTAGATTTGGATTGGGATTTGTATTTGGATTTATATTTGGATTTGGAGAGAGAAAATATATTAAAAAAATAAATAAACTATTATTTACAAAACTTATATTAATAATTATTACAACACATGTGGTCTAAAATCAAATTTGAGAGAATATTCACAAAACCCACGAGTAAGAGAGAGAAAACCTATTAGATCTCCCTCCTTTCAATTTGGTGGGCCCTCAAGCATTTGTCAAATCCAAAACTTCAACCAAATAGCCAAATTTCGAACTGATCCCAAAACTGGGTCCCAAGACCCCTCTACCAAACGGACCCTTAGTATTGTTTTTAAAGAATACAGTAATGTACGAGAAATTATTAAAGAAAAGTCAAAAGTTACGACTAGTAAACTAGAATCACACAATAGCTTTTTAACTAGATATTTGACATCCATTTATTACATTTTTTTTCTTTTATTTTTAGCTTCATATATCTATTTCTTTCAGTTTTAATTCCTACATGTAAAATACTTGGATTTTTGTTTTAAGTTTCTAAAACTGTTTGAAAAACAATTGTATTCTAAATGATGGTGATCATATATGTGAGAGATAATTCCATATTTACCCAACTTGAAAATCAAAACACCATATTCAGTAGCAACTGGGCTTTATGACCTTTTTTGTAGTAGTGTGAATTGCTTATGATTACTAATAACTCGTGTATTAAGTTCCAATATCAAAGTAACTACGACATACTAGTAAATCATAAATAACATATTTCTTAGATGTCATTACATTCATGACCACATTGATCTTGTTATTTATTTATTTATTTTATCAAATTACTTATTTTTCATATGATTCTTAAGTCATAATTATATATGCGAAGTTTGATTCATAACACCCCTAGTTGTTGGTCATGCCCACTTTGATAGAAAAAGTTCGCAGGCGTCCCCATAAGAATGTTGGATCCTTGATCTGTGTACATGTTTGTGATTATTAAGTTTATATTGTTCTCTTTTATTAATCATTGCTGTTTTATTTGCAGGCCATCACAAAAGAATCTCTTTTGGCTGCAGAGGTACAAGTTACAAGAGTTATTGTAACTTTCTTTTCCCCGTTCGTGCTTGATGCATACTAATTATTTTTACTACTTCCAGTTTTTGTAGAGGAAAATTTTATGCAGAGTTATGGAATCACAGTCGTTAAGGGAACACCACTCATGGACGCCGCTTACACAATATCACTGGGATATTGAAATGCTATTTGCGGTCCTTGAGTACAAGGGTAAAGCTCGCTTGTTGGAAGAAGCATGTATACCTGTCTTTGGACTCACGATTTTGGTTTGCCACTATCATCTTCTATGATGTCGTGTGGCATATGCACACAAGACATTTCCGCTAGTATGATGACAAAAATGGACTGCAGACATTGCTTTTGTAACAACTTTAAGTGCACATGTCTTGTCATGATTGGCACGGTTTTTGTATATTGTAGTGATAATGTATAAGGAGGCGATAAAACTATTCAAAATTTTCCATTATAACGACCAACTACTTGAAAATACTTGATATGTGTTCTGGTGGATGAAAATGAGTGTCATGTTCATTTTGATACTTAAATAAGAACAATTATCTATGATATAAAAATGATATCAGTACTCGCAGTACTCCTTTTTTAGAACCGTGAAGTTATACTTGAAATTTTGATCCTCAAATAACAATCCCAGCTTAAGTTAATATATTTAGAGTTATAATCATAACTTGTTTTGTGGGAGGTAGCTAAGTCTATCCAAATTGCTCATTTGTTTGGCAGCTAAGTTGTTTAACATGTATCTTTTCAAAAGATTAGTCCTAATATATGCAGGATGTAACTGTATGCTTCAAGGCCTTTTCTCTATATCTTATGGGTTAGCAAGAATGAAAGCTCAAGAAGAAGGCGATTCAGATTCAAATTCTATATTTGCTCTAAAGGTATACCTAAGTACTTGTGAATGTTTATTCTTTAAATTTGCTTAAAAAGTTGGATGAATGTTGATTTTGGTATGTCATTCATCGCAGCTGCCCTTGGAAAGAGTTGGAGGACGTTAGCATGTGAAGCGTTCCAAAAAAGGCAGTTGGAATAACAAGAAGCTTCAATAGTTGCGAGAGATAGAGATACACAAGAATACCACTACCCAACTAAGTCATATGATGTTGTTGACATCACTTGTATATTTTATTGCTAGATTTTAGATATCAACTTTTTAGACATTTTGTTATCGTTCAAATCTTGGATTGGTGCTTAGATTTATGGATATTGAAATATATTGAATTTATTAGTTTTTTTTATATTGTGTTTATATTTTTATTGTTGCGAAATAGTTTTTTTAAATGGCTTTTAACTGCTGTAAAATTTGATTTTATCAAAAGTTACCATTGCAAAACCCGTAGCAAAATATAACCGTTGCAAATTATGCGTTGATGCAAAAAAAAATTCGTTGCAAAATTGTGGGAAAATGTTTTCGTTGCAAAAAAAGTCTTTAGTTTCAATGAATTATCTTTTGTTGCAAAACGGTTGCAAAAAGTTTTATGCTTGTTGCAATTCGGTTGCAATTTAAATTTGCATGGAGCCTTTTTGCAATAGTCGGAATCCGTTGCATTTTCGATGCAAATAGCCTTTTGCAACGGATTTGCATCGTATTTGGACGGTTGCATTAGGCCAGTTTTGTTGTAGTGGCTTTTAAAGTATATGTTGAGAAATATGGAATTATGATGTTTAAGTTAGGAAATATGTATATGTGATTAACTTGTTAACATGTATTGGTTTGTGCATAATACATATTTTAAATTTTAAAATTATATCCGAAAAATGGTTGAAAAAAATACAACATAATGTTAATAAAAAAATCAATAACTCATTAGGTAAAGTACAATAATATAAAGAGTTGTCCAAGTTTATTAAGTTGATATGTAAGATTTGTTTGGAGGGTAGATCTTTATAAAATGGTGTGTTATTATCTTTCTTTTAAACATCAAAATATATTAAACAAAGCCGAAACGATAAAACATTACATTGAACCTACAATATTTTGTAGTAATATTCGATCCTCTTGTTTAGGGCATTAAAAAACCAATCTTGCCCAGGTCATACAAAAAGTCAAGTACAGCCCTGTTAAGTAGTTACAATGTATTCCAGTAAGCAGTCGTTGTGGAGTTATTTGTATTCAGGAAATTGGTTTATAAAAATAATCATGAGGCCGTGGATATATGAGACGGCGAGGGGTTATAATTCAATTGTTTGGATCGAGGTGCTCTACCATATTTGGTAGTGGTAATGTGGTTAGGTCAGAAGGTTGGTTCGATCGAATTAGGTCATTAATTCTGAATATGCTTTTGATTTCGTTATTGTGGAGAGTAGAGTTGTTTCTACTTCAATCTTGATATACTTAAGAGTGTGTGTAAACTTGTTTCTGTGTATTGTACACAAATTGTTAGGTTCGTTTTTGTCGAACAAAATAAATTAAAGACATTACAATATGGATTAAATAGACCAAAAGCACAAATTAAAGGGTTGAAGTGCAATCAGAATTAAAAGATGAGCTTAGACTAGAGTGCAAATCTGGAAGTATGCTTTGACTCTAATTGGTCAATCAGTGAGATTGTTTAGGCTCTTGTAGTGTATTCTTTCCAATGTAATCAGTAGATAATGTATATAAATGATGTTTGAGAATGTCGTTATGATTTTGGTTGATGTTGCATTTGGATTTAGGCATTGAAGAAATGGGTTTTGTTTGTCATCAGTAATTAGCATTTGCGATATAAAGGACTTTGTTGATTACTGTTAGTCTTCTTTGAATAGTATCTAGTGTTTTATTATTAAGGTTTTTGCTTAACAAATGGTGTTCTAGCCAATTTGGACCATATTGTTATTTCCTTTTTTATTCGATTTTATTGGGTTAATCCCAATCTGATAAAGTCAACACAAAAGTCAAAGTAGATAAAAGTCAACGGCAGCTACAAATACAGTTAGTTACATAGCAGTTATTAGGAAGTTACAAATCAAGGGACATGTCGATCTGTTGGATCATACGAACCAACACGACGTTTCATTCGTACCCTTTCAACATGTATAAATACTTAGATCAAATGTATGAACAAGATGATGACAAATATATAGAAAAGCATTTACATTTCATTTGTTTTTTACATTCTGGTATATGTTGAGTAAGTTAGAAAGATTATAGATCCATAAACGGGCCAACAGATTTAAGCTACCCTCCTGTAGGCATCATTCCTACTTTCGTAGCATTCCTCTACTCTCCTGTAGGCATCATTCGTAGCATTCCTCTTCGTTCTTTTCATGACACACAAAGTTTTTTGCAAGGTTTGATTGCAATTCTCCTCTTTCGGACGCTATATCTAACAACGTTGATAGATAATCGATAACGACGCCAAAATCCGTAACTAGTTTTCTTCCTGAAAAACAATATTCACACTTATTCACTTATTGAATTTTTTTTTAAACGGCTATATTATTCACTTATTGAATTACCGTGTCTATAATGAGAAGTTACGCAACATAACATCTTATGGTCAATGATATAAATAATAAAATAAAAATAAAAATAAAAAATACTGTAGTGAGAAGTGATAGTGAAAAGAAGATGTCATTTACCAACTTTTTTTTCTTTTCTTTTTTTCGCTTCTTATTAAAATTAAAATCCAACCAAAAAAGCTTTTCCGATACTAGTTTAAATGGGTACAACGGTTTCAAGAGTATTGGTATGAGTATGACTAAAGGTGAACACAAGAAACCTGAGTACCTCAAATTCCAGATTTGCAGGTATAACTGTATAAGTAAATATCATTGCTTTGATAACTTTAACGTAGTTTATACTGTAAAATTTTAATGCCTCCATATTCAATTTTTTAAGACTTGTTTATATTTGTGTTTAAGAACATAGTAGTATTTTATGCCATCAATGTGTTTATAACTTTATCTATTCAACGTGTATCTCTTGAATATAGAAGCGAGTCAACGCCTAGGATAATTGATGCCAAGTTTTAGTAAAAATACAAAGTGACAGGATCCGGTTACAAGTCTAAAGTATAATAATAATAATAATAATAATAATGATAATAATAATAATAATAATAATAATTGTTGATACAAAAGTTGGGCGTTCCTTATTTGGGGCTCCGGCTCTCGTACCAATTGAGAATCGTTGCTTGAGACCTGCGCACTAAAGACAGAAAACACCGTTAGGCTTACCGTGGGATTGTCTCCCACGATTATCCTCCGGCGTGAGAGTAAGTAATCGGTTTTAGGGTTTAAGGAGAATTAGGGTTCGTAGATCGTACCTTAAACGAGGGATGGGATTCCCTTTATATACACACGGAATCCTTGTTGGTTCCGTGTTCCCCAACCTTCGGCGTATCCCGCCTAAGTCGGTTGGGAATGATAATCTCCTTATTTAGAAGATATCGGACATCTATTCCATGAATAGGTTTGGGTTTGGGCCTTTGTGAGCCCACAACATTTAATCAACATAGCTCAGTTCGTACCGGGCTAAATTAGTGTTGGACTTTAGTCGGGTTCGTGACCCGAATATAGACTATACGTCATCATGTCCCCCCAGTCTAGTATGCGTAGTGACTAACTGCGGATGCTAGACTAATAACCGTAGTCAGAGAAAAAACGTCGAAGCGTAGCCAAGAAGCCGAAAAAAGAATACCCGCTGGTACATTGTATCTAGACATGGGATTAAAAAATGGGCGCCTCGTAAATCGGGGGAAAGTTACTGCACCCGTGTCCCATCAAGCAATCTTGACCACAAAATTAGGGTTGGTGGGGTCCACGTGTCACTCATCGCGTGGATGAGGGACGTTATATAACTGACGCTCATTTTCACCATTTCTCACAGTTAGAAGAAGAAAAACTCTATCCGCCATTATCCAGCTACAAACATTCCCGCCCACCCTATTCGAATACTCACTAGGTAACGCGCGGCGCTTTTGTTTCGATTGAAAATAATGGTTAAGGTATTATCGATTTCACATCGGACATAACGGAGAGCGAGCTTACTCGTCGATTACTATATTCCAGTACGATATCCGGAAGTTCCGGCTGCGAATGCGTCAATAGCAGACTTCCCCGATGGGAAGATTGGGTTATATACACGCTTCTTTGAATTCGCAAATCAGCGTATACCCATATCGTTATTTTTGAGTGACGTTTTGAATTATTACCGCATCCACATATCCCAGCTACATTGTATAGGTGCAGCGAAACTAATTAATTTTGAGGTGAACTGCCGCCTGTTGGCTATTAACCCTACCATCAACCTGTTCCGCGCCTTTTACCATACCACCTGGTCGCACGGGTGGGTATCCTTCGCAAAACGTCCTGGGCGACTCCAGTGCTATACGGAGAAGTTAGATGCGCTCAGGAATTGGAGGGAGACATTTTTCTGGGTCGATAACGCGTGTTTTCCTTCTCGCTTCGACTTTTACTCACATGGGACACTGCCAAAGGATGAGAGCCCCCTCCCCGGATCATACAATGCGGAAGATACGGACACAATAAATGCCAACCGCATCCCCATTAGCTCCTACCCCGAGGAGTTCTTGGTGCACATTGGTCTGAGCCGAAACTATTTTGGTAGTCCAGAAGAAGTTCCAATCTTCATAGACGCAGATGGTCAGGGTGGGTGCTCATTCTTGCGTACCCCGTTGAGTTATATTACTGTAAGTTTTTACTGTTTTTCCTTTGTCCCTGTCGTAAACTGTTTGTGTTTCTTTGTTGTTGTGCAGAGATGGACTTGTTCAGCGTAGTTCAACTGGCGAAGCCGATACAGGTAGAAGTAGGAACACGTCCGCTAAAGGAGGGAGAAGATCCCGTGCTTGTTACGGCAGCAGGGCGTACCCTTAATCTGGACCTAGGAGAGGCAGGGGAAAGTTCATCCGTTGCGCTGGAAGCGACACCCCTACAAAGTGTGCCGAGTTCTACAGTTCCCCCCCCCCCAGTGCAACCTGCGCAAGTGGTGGTAGAGCAGGTGGAGGAAACGGAAGAGGAAGAAAGCCAGGGATTAATGCGCAAAAGGAGGCGCAGTGGTGATGGCATTGCTTCTTCCCGAAAGAAGCGTCCTGTGGTGTTTAATGTAGAGTCGTCCTCCAGTGATGTTTCGTCGCGCCCACCATCACCTGACACTTCCATTCCTGCGTAAGTGTCATGGAATTGGTTCTTCTCTTTTTTTTTTGTTGTTTTTTTTTTAACTGTGAACTTTGCGTATTGTCTGTAGGTTTGAACAATCCGCAGAGTCACCACCGCTTGAGAGCCCTGTGCGTACCGATGTTTCTGCGCCGAAGAGTCCGAATGCTGAGCCATCGACTGCTGGAGGAATGCCAATGGAACGGCTTATTGAGGAACTGGATTTGGCCGCAGCACATCAGGCCTCATTAGCCGCTACGGCGAAGGCCCGGTTATTTATTCCGGGGACATTCGCGCGATCGCTCAACTGGAAGCCCGCTAGCAAGTGCTGCGGGCGGAAGCCGATGCCATGAGTGTGTATGCCCAAGGACTGGCTGAGGAAAAAATGCTGCTGCTGAGTCAGATAAACCGAGAGCGTGCCGCTGCTGCAGAATATAAAGCTTCCTGTATGTGGGTCCTGAAGTATCTTGAGCAAGGTAAGAAGGATTTGGTTGCTCAGGTAGAGGATCTGGGCGCTACTGTGAGCAGTGCATTGGAGGTACAAGAGGCAAAACTGCGCAAACTGAGTATTGAGTATGACGAGGAGTTGTATCCTCAGCTGATGTCTACTATAGCTGAGCGCAGATGGCTCATAGGACATGGTCTTCGCTTAGCCACTCTTAATACTCTGGAGTCACCAGAAGTGGTTACTGCCTTTGGGGATGTAGTTCAGTGCGCTCTGGAGCGCGGCAAAGCAGAAGCCGTGGAGAAATTGCATGTAGCGGAACTGCTAAAGGTACCCGTTAACGAGGTACCGAATTATGATGCTAAGACATATGATCACCTGGTTGCTGCGATGAAAAGGATGAATGAGTTAGAGCTCCCTATGATTGCTGAACTTGAGCGTGATCAGGATTATCCTATAGACGTCATCATGGCGGGGTTGACTCTTGCGCGTCATCGTGCCGAGGGTGCAGAAGCCCAGCCGGATTACTTCTTGAAACCCCATGATTCACAGCTTCAAGTACCTGTCTTCGCGCGTCCAAGGGATATTTTGAATCCTTTTGTTTTAGATAAAGAAGTGCCTTTGAAGGAGGTACTGGAAGCGCATGCGACCAGACTTGCTCAAAAGAAAGGTATCAAAGGGAAGACAATCTTGTGCGGGGTTGGTGCAGCGCACCAGCCAAGGTCTGATGGGGTGCCGGTGAGTGTTGCTACTGTGTCTCGGCAGGATTCAGATCTGTTGAAGAAGCTTGACGAGGCCAAAGATACCTCGAACCGCATGGGTGGCTCATCTATTAAGCGTTGTAATAGTTGGTAGGTGTATATGTTGTAAAGTAGCAACCCTTTTGTAATAACTCGTAGTTATTTAATAAAATCATCTTTTATCGTTGCCATTCGTAGCATACATACTTGTCTGTTTGTTTTTGCCCAAATTTACTTGTGTTGTCTACAGGTTAAATATACACAAGCGCCAATAATATAAAAGATTCATAATCATGTATGAAGAGCAAAAGAAAAATACCAAGTATTTTCCATCATAGTCGTGTATGTTATGATATGCAGCGTACTGTAAATATCACATGAAGAAATAAAGTGTCTCGGTTTCTAAGTTGTTAAACATGCATCATGTGCGATGTTGCGCACCCATCATGAGATGCGCACAATCTTATTCCAACGTCTTGAGAACAAGGTGTTTAACAAGGATACGTGATCAGGTGTTGATAGGTTTGCAACCCTCTTACTCAACAAGTTGTTTAGTAGGTGAACTTATCCTTTTACCATCGTGGGTTTATTTATTGCATGCACGCCATGTAGGCAAAAAATAAGAAATTGTTAAAACATACAATATATGGAAATAACAAATTGAAATGTGACACGGAGTTAGCTAGAAACCGCAACGTTTTATTAATACTTGCAAGTGTGTTTGATAAAATAAGACCTTATACTAAGGAAATAAAAAATAAATACATAGATGGTTATTTGGTACTCTAGTAAAGTGTATGAGCGTTTGCACGTTGGGCCGTAGCCACTCCTAAGGGTAGCACCTCTTGAGGTTGCAGATGTTCCATGTTCGCGGCAGCTCTCTACCATCCAAGCCTCGTAACTTGTACGCGCCCGTTCCTGATGCTTCAGTAACCTCGTAGGGTCCTTCCCACTTTTGTCCGAGCTTGCCCGTGTCTTCTGCGTGGCTCGCATCATTAGCGCGGTAGACGAAATCACCTGGTCTGAAGGAGACACTGCGTACTTTGGCGTCATAGTATCCTTTCATCCTTGACTTTGATTTTTCCTCCCTTATAGATGCGCGTTCGCGCCTTTCTTCCAGCAGGTCCAAATCAATACGTCGTTCGTCGTCATTAGTTGCCACGTTAATTTCAGCGGTGCGGATAGTTGGCATTCCAATTTCGGCCGGTATGACGGCTTCTGTCCCATAGACTAGTGAAAAGGGAGTGTCTCCCGTGCTGGTTTTTATTGAGGTGCGGTGCGCCCACAAAACATGCGAGAACTCTTCCACCCATCTTCCTTTGTGCCTGTCCAGGCGTGCTTTAATTCCTTCACCCAGGCTTCGATTTGCGTGCTCTACTAAGCCATTGGTTTGTGGGTGTTTAACTGATGCGAAGTGCTGTGTGATGTTCAACTTCTCGCACCAATCCTTGAAAGGATTTTCGCAGAATTGTTTCCTGTTGTCCGAGATGATTTCGCCGGTAAACCGGCGGCATACAATGTTTTCCCCAGACGAAGCGTTTCACCTGGTTGCCAGTGATTGTTACCACTGCCTTCGCTTCGATCCACTTAGTGAAGTAGTCTATGGCGACTATGAGGAATTTTAATCCTCCCGCTGCGACTGGAAAAGGTCCTGCAATGTCGATACCCCACTTGTAGAATGGCCATGGGGATGTGATTGGTGTTAGCTCGTGCTGTGGTTGGCGCGGGACGGGTCGATGAACTTGGCAATCGTTGCACTTCCTTATTAAGTCCCGCGCATCGCGGTGCATAGTTGGCCAGTAGTACCCTGATCTCATGGCGCACGCCACAACGGACCGTGGTCCTGAGTGCATGCTGCATGAACCTTCATGGATTTCTCGCAGCACGTAATTTGCTTGTAGTGGGCCTACACAGCGGAGCCATGGTTGAAGGAAGGAGCGTCGTAAAAGTATGTTGTCTCGGTTCGAATCTTTGTGTTGTTCGCCGTATCCTGCGAGCTTCCTTCTGCTCTTGGGGTAACATTCCTTTGTTTAGGAATTCTGTTATCGGTGTCATCCATGTAGGACCTTCCTCCTCTATTACTGTGGAGACTTCCATCTCCGATATGGATTTGCTTTTCAGTGTTTCCACCAGCACTTGCTTTGACAGGTGTGCGAAGCTTGTCGAAGCGATCTTGCTTAGTGCATCTGCCTTGCGGTTTTCTCCTCTAGGAACTTGCTTGATGGTGAATCTATCAAAGCCTTTAATCAGTGTCTTAGTCTTGTCGAGATACTGAATCATATTTTCTTCTTTAGCCACGTATTCTTCAACACGTGGTTGGCTACTAGCCGGAATCCACATTTGCTTCAGTGTTACGTACACCCATTCGAGCTGCAATGCGTAGTCCGGCGATTAGAGCTTCATATTATGCCTCATTGTTTGTCGCTGTAAATTCAAAACGCAGTGCGTAAGTGAATTCCATTCCCTCGGGATTTGTGAGAATGAGGCCGACTCCGACCCGATCCACACATGAGGATCCATCTCAAACAAGATCCATGGATCTTGTAGTACCTTCTTACTTGGTGCGGGTACCTCGTCGATTGTCGGCTTTCGATGATGAAGTCTGCCGAATCGTCCTTTGATTGCGGTGCGTGGTCGTAAAGATGTTGTGTTCACCTAGCAATACACTCCACTTCGGAGTCGGCCTGACGCATCGGTTTGGAGATGATCCGCTTGATCGGTTGGTCTGTGATTACGCTATCGGGCGCGCTTGGAAGTACTGCGTAGTCGCTGGCAGCCAAACACCAATGCCGTAACTAATTTTTCCATGGTGCTGTAGTTCATCTCCGTCTTCTTAAGTGCTTTGCTTACAAAATAGGTAGGGGTTTGTACTGAATCCCTATCTGTTAGTAGCACTGCGCTGACGCTCCATGAGTTGCCGATAAATACATGATCAGCTCTTCCCTAGTCGGGTGCGACAAGTGTTGGGAGCGTTGCTAGATCTTTGTTTGAGCCGAGTGAAGGCTCCTTCCGCCTCTGTGGTCCACCGGAAATCACCCTTTTTTATACACTTCTTGAGTGTTTTGAAAAGAGATAAGGATTTTTCTGCTGACTTGGATAGGAACCTATTTAGGCCGACTAGCTTTCCGTTGAGGATTGGACTTCCTTCGCTTGCGCTGTGAAGGAAGTTCGATGACCGCATTTGTCTTTCTCGGACAAGGTTTTATGCCGTCAGCTCTATCAGGTATCCTAGGAACATGCCGGTGGCGTAGAAGGTGCACTTCTTCGGATTTAACTTCATGTTAATCTCTCGTAGAGTCTTGAATGTTTCCTCTATGTTGCGCACAAGCTCATCTTCAGTATGGCTCTTTATGACCAAGTCATCCACATAGACTTCCAGGTTGCGGCCCACCTATTTTTTGAAAGTATTATCTACTAACCGCTGATAGGTAGCGCCCGCATTCTTCAAGCCAAAGGGCATTTTTGTATAACAGTAAACGCCTTGGCTTGTGTGAAAGGCTGTTTTTTCCTCGTCTTCCTTAGCCATCTGTATTTGGTGATATCCCTTGTATGCGTCGAGGAAACACTTTAATGGATATCCACACAAGGACTCTATTTTCCAGTCTATCTCTGGTAATGGATAGCAGTCTTGTGGGCATGCTTTGTTAAGGTCGATGAAGTCTACGCACATTCCCCAGCTGCCGTCGCTCTTTTGACCATTACCGGGTTAGAAAGCCGGTCATGGTAGTAGACTTCACGCATAATTCCCGCATCCACCGGTTTATGTACCTCTGCCGGAATTGCTTGCGCGCGGCCTGGGGCTTGGCGCGCTTTTCTCGTATTGGTGAGTACCTTGTCGGATTCTCGGTTTATGCTCGTGATTGGCGTGGCACCCTATCATGTGTTTTGGCTCCCATGCAAAAATGTCCAAGTTCTTTTGCAAGAGCGCTACCGGGCCGCTTTGCCGTTGTCCCAATGACCCTCCGATGGCTATTTCTGTTCCGGTGGGTGAATTGCAACCTTCAGGTTTGGGATTTTGGTTGCGCTCTGTTCTTGGATCAGTGCCGTTTCGCATGTAACCGTGTTACATTCTCTATTCGGTACCGTGGCATTGTAAAGAGTAACAATGCCCCTTTCACTGGAATTTAAGCATCTCGTGCGCTGTTGATGGCACTGGCGCATGGTCGATATCCCGGGTCTCCGATAATTCCATTGTATGGCGAATGGGGATTTGATCACCATAAATTCCATCCAAGCTGTCGCAGAGTGTTCTGCATTGCCAATGCTGACTGGTAATCGTAGTTGCCCCATGGGCCATATCTTTTCACCTGTAAAACCGGTTAGCGCCGTTCCGACCGGGCTTAAGGCGTGCGTATTTCGTGCCGCAGCGTTTGAAGCGTGCTCATACATGATGTCTGCCGATGCTCCCCCATCGACGTACATGCGGTGGATGTCGTGACCCCCGCCGATCTCAATGGTGAGCGGCTCTACTACTGCGTTGTCCGCAGTTAGAGTAGGGAAAGAGATTTCGCTTCTTCGGAAAACTCTGGCTGACCTTCTGCGTCTAGTGATCCGCTGCCATGATTGTATCATGTAGATCGTGTCGGCCTTGCCTTTGGGTGTCTCCTTCTTGTTTCCACTCTTTTGTCTATCCTTTCCCTCTTTAATGTTTTTGACCAAGTGGTCCAATCTACCCTCTTTAACCATCTTGTCGATGAGCTGGCGCAGTTGGACACATTCGTTAGTGGTATGGCCCTTCTGTGCATGGTAATCATAGTATCCATTCCCAATGCGCCGATCCTCGGAGTGCGCATTCTGCGATCTTGGAAAATTCGCACCTTCATGTTGCGAGTATTTCCTTTGGGGTCTTGATCGCGGGGTGTATCTGTCATTATCCTCCCGCTCCCTCGGCTGCGATAGCTCCTATTACGGTTACTACCTCGTCGTTGGATTGTCTCCCGGTTGTTCCCGTGGCCGGTGAGTTCGAGTAGTTCCTTTTGCTATCGCGCGGGCGCTTCTCCCCTGGACGAAGGACCGAGGCGTTTCATGAGTTCATCAAAGGTTTCGGAATCTTGTCGTTCAACCTCTTGATGAGTTCCGGATTATTAATCCCGTTCATGAAACCAGAGATCTTCAATACTTCTGGGCATGCTTTAACTTGCATGCATTCATCTTTGAAGCGTTCCATGAATGCGCTTGTAGATTCTCCTTGGCGCGCTTTACCTGGCGAGTTCGACAGGATTTTTAGCGCACTTCTTCCTCTGAGTAAAGTTTAGGCAAAACGCCTTTCTCAATTCCTCAAAGCCATTGATGCTTCTGCGTGGAAGCTTGCTGAACCAGTTCCGCGCGTTTCCCACTAGTGTGGAGTTGAACATGTGGCACCACACGCTGTGGCCGTTTTCAATTGTCGCGGTGATTCAAAATTTTGAGGTGATCATCGGGTCACTGTTCCATCATAGGTCTTTACGTTGGCATGCGCTTCTTTTGCTTTGAGAGTCACGATGCGCCGAGTAAACTTTTCCACCTTGACGGCCCCAAGGGAGGGATATATCTTCATCCTCGGTCATTATATCTGTTTCGGACTTCCGGTCCGTTTCGCTATCCTCGTTGTCCGAGGAATTTTCAGAGGACAATTTTCCCTCTTTCGGCGCTTGCCGATCGTCCTCGAGTTTGTACGGAGGACTTTCACTCGGGAATAGCGTCGTCCCAATCTGTCTTGGATTCTGCGGCTACCAAGTGGGTGTGGACATTGGTACGCTTTTCATCTTCATCACTCTCACTCAGATGATGCGAGTGAGATGTTTCATCATCCTTGATTCTCCTCCCGATTCTGTTGAATACTGGGGGTCTGATGAGTGTCTAAATACTCATCATTTTTGTATAACTTAAACTGCAAAAACATCTGAAAACACTCAGAAATGCATCAAAATGATAAAAATATCACAAATAAGTGTTTTATGTGTTTTAAATGCAAAATATCAAAATCTGGTGAAAAACGTATCAAGTTTGCATAATTGGCAGTTTTAGTCCCCAAGTTTCAAAAGTTGTCAAAAACAGTCCCTGGTAAATCTAAATAAAGAAAAATGTTATTCAAGGTCCCTGAAATATTCTAAGTTGTCAAAAATGGTCCTTGAATAAATCTTTTGTTAAATGGCGAGAAAAGGTCCTCAACTTTCAAAAATATCAAGTTTGGTCCCTGGAAAATTGAAATTGTCAAATCTAGTCCTTGTACTATTGAGGGTTGTCAGTTTTAGTCCTTGTGTTAGCTTCGAGTATTGGCGATTGGTCCTTCAAGAATTCAGAAAGTGCAAGTTTAGTCCTTGTCATTTAAGCCTAACATAGCCTTGTCAAAACAATTTGAACCCACCTTTAAACCATAGTGACCCATTGTCACTAGCCTGTTTGAACCCCCGGTCAAACCTAAAGTCAAAAGCAGCAAATACCTACCACCACTGTTTGTCTTCCCCATGTTGCCTCTGCGAACCACTTGCTTCCCCTCCCATCACCTCACCTTTTCCACCACCCTCATCATCATCAACCCCCCACAATAAATGCCACCCCCCCCCCTAGTTGCTAAATTAGAAGCTACAAGTCAAATCCCAGTTTTCCCGCCAAATTGATAAACAGCTAATAAGGCTCAAAACTCACCCATTAGCCAAACAAAGTGGTGGGATTCAATCAGAGGACACGTGTAAGACATTTTGAAGTATAAAAGAGGAGGAAGACAGAGAAGCAAAGGAGTACTTAGTTTATTTCTAAAAATGTATGTCGTATTTTAATTTCTTAGTCTCAAATAGATTCTCAATTGTATTTTTAAGGTCCTTTGTATCAAATTAACTTGTTTAAAGTGTATTGCTACTCTTTTAAGTATCAATTCTAGTTTATGTTCATGTTTCAAATTTCAAGTCACTGTTGCAATTTTCAACTTTAAACTCTGATGTTAAAGTGTTAACTAGCTTAATTATAAGCTCAAACAAGCTTATACTAGCTTATAGTAGCTTTCTGTAAGCTTGTCTTTAAGTTTCTAGCAAAAATTGGATATTGGTCAAAGAAAGTCAAATGGAGCAAAAATGGGCATGAAACAGAAATGGGTTGAAGCAGAAATGGAGATGGGTGGATTCAGAGTTAAATGGTTGATATAGATAGGGTAGTGGTTCTGGTTTCATTGTTGGCAAGCCATAGTGGCTGGGACAAAGTGTAAGTCAATTCCAATAGTTATAGCATAACATGTTCTTGTGATCCAGACTAGTTTTAATCTGTCAATTAAGTAATATTCTGGTTAAATACATTCAGTTTAATCAATATTACATGCTAGATCATAGTTTACTCAGTTAAAATTGCAAATTAGTAGTTACAAGGTGTGTTTGGATCAGCTTGTTATCTGTCTATAAGTTTGGCTCAAGAGTTGAGACCTGTTGTTTCATGCTTTAGTAGCTCATATTAACTCATATCTGTCATTAAACTGTGCTTGCAACTCTCAATAGTCAAAATCTTATGTCATCTGTCTTATAAGCAAATCTGTTGTGATTTTGAAAGTTCAAACTCTTGATTTGTGTTTAAAATACATAGATATAGGTTGCAGTAGCTTCATTTCATCACATTATATCAATATCAACTCACAAATTGGTCTCAAAGTTCCATTTGGTCAACTTTCACAACTGCTTCAAAAAGTTAAAAATTGCAAAACCAGTTTTTAGCCCACCTAGGAGGATTTTTCATTTACTCAGTTTTGGACCAAATCATGTCAAACTTGTTGTTTTAAAAACTTCACTTGGTCTAATTCCTTATTACCATTTTTTCTAGATTTTACAAATTATTTATAAGCTCCATATCGCTTATCAAAATGGGACTAAGTGCCCCTGCAGTGTGTAGAATCGAGCCTGCACAGGGATTTGCGGTTTTGCGACCTTGCGTACCAGCTCATTTGAGCTCATCTAGGTCTCCACTTTGGTTTACTAGGTCTCAGCCAGGTCTTGTTCAAGTTCCATTTGTTGGTTTTCTGTTTCCAGCTTATTTGAGTGCTTATTCCTCTGCTTAAACAGGTACCCTCACAAATGCTTTTAGCATTTTAGCTCATATAGTCAAATCTTGGTATATTGCAATCCAGTGGTTAGGACTTGTTGATTTGTGTTGCATTTGGTCACTTTTAGTATATTTAAGCTTCTGTTTTGGTTTGGTGCTTATTGGTCTCCATTTGCTTATTCAAAGTGCTTATTATTAAGCACTTGACACATCAGTTCCATATTCCTCCACACAAGCACCTGTTTTTCCATTTTTCTTAGATTCTAAATACAATTTTAGAGTTTTCCTGAAATTTCCAGATTTTTACTAGCTTGTTTGCTATTTTTCTACATTTTAATTAGTTTTTAAGCATTTTTAATTAGTTTTAAATACCAAAAATTAAGAAAAGCTTCAAAAAAATACTTTTTCAATTTTCTTAAGTTAAGATAAATATAAAAAGTCAAAAAATATTTTTCTAGATTTTTCTTAGTTAAATTTGTATTTTTAAATAATTTAATTAGTTTTTAATAGTTTTTAATTCCTAGAAAATACAAAAATAATCAGAAAAATACAAAAATAGTTTTGAAAATTCTATTTTGTTATTTTAGATTTTTCTAAGTCAAAATTTTATTTTTCTAGCTTTGTTTCATATTTTCTTGTATTTTAGGTTATTATTTAATAGTTAAAAATAGTTTTTAATTAATAATAATTAGATAAATAGTTATAAAAATAATTTTCTTTTTCTAATAATTTTCTTTTATCATTAGGTTTGTAAAAAGGTCATTTTCATATTTTTAGGATTTATATTGTGTAAGTTTCACGTTTTTATTTATGTACGTTAAGTAGTTTTAATTTCAAGTTTTATAAAAATAAAATCAAAAACATCATTTTGCAAATAGTGATAGCATTTATTTAATATTTTTATCTTTTTAATTTTCTTTAATTTGCATTTAAGCCCCTGTAGTTTATGGGCTTTCTCTTTAGGTATAGATCAATCACTATCCTTTCACGTTCAAATCCTCTCATCTTTTTACGTTTGACTATTCTCACGCCGTTGGGACTTAACGACACTGGGAAACACTATACTCCCCAGATCTTCATTGCATTTGTGCTTAAACTGTTTTAAGTTTGTTACGGTCGGCCATTCACAAGTGGCAGGGTTGAGTGATAAAACTTGACGGTTTGCACGGATCAAATTTTTACGCCGCCGGAGCAAGGCTAATAGTCTTACGTTTAGCAGATTAGTTGTAACACCCCGACCCGACAAGGGTAAAGATATCACAATACGGCTTCATATCAGAACCTTAATAACTATACAATAGCGGAAGCCTTTACAAAAACTTACAAAAGATAAAATAAATAACTTATATTCAGAATAAATCTAAGATCTCTATGGTCAAGTCTTGCTCTCAGCTCTAATCTCAACCCAGATCAGCTATCCCATAAGCTTATCTTGAACGCTTAATACCTGCCGCAGGAAAAGAAAAGTGCGGCCGAGCTTACAAAGCCCAGTGAACAGATATAACGAAAACAAAAACTAAAAACAAAGTAAATATGCAAATAACGTAATAAAATGAGATAATGACGAAGGATCTTTTAGGATTCTGCGGAAGCACAAATATACAGAAATCCAAACAACCACATAACAGTTTAGACATCACATAGCACATTAAAGACACAAACACAAACATATCAGAACAACCAAACACATTACATACCAAAATAACAGATTACGTATAAGCCAAACGGAATGTCTAAAGACTAACGGAAAACACTTCTAAACAAATAAACATGGCCTTCATACAAATCAATTAATCAACATTTAATACACTTAATTCAATATTGCAGCAGCGGAAATAGCAGTTCAAATCATTGCAGTCACACAAACAAATAGAAACATAACAGACAAACCATAATTAAAAAGACCAAACAAAACATAGCATAACCATTAGCAACTATCAGAACAACTATCATAAACTAGTCCAGTTCTCAGATCAAATCCTAACATCAGCAGAGTTCAAACATGGCAGGTCACATAGGCAATAAAACACTAACACATAAGCAAAGTTCCCAAAATTAACTGATCAGACTATGCATATTATACTTATAAAATACTAACTATCACACTAATACATTCATCCCACAGTTCAAAGAATTCACATAACAATAAACTAACGTGACATCAGATGACAGCATATAAATCGTATTTAAGCATATTAATCATATCTTAGCATAGCAGACGGTAGTCACATAAACATACAAAAGCATAAACACATATAATAGTATATAACAAGCCGAAGACATAATCATAAGCATCAACATACCCAGAACATAATCAGAATACTTATCATATAAATAACAAATACAGATTTAGTTAACTACCTCGAGCCCAGAACATATCATATCCGAAACATCATACTTATACAGAAATAATCTCAGAAAATAATTTGGAGTAGCTAGCTCCCAGAAGTTGTGAAGACGCGTATTGCACACGACATCATTCACCAGACAAATCATATCGGATAACAGATCAGATCTAGGATGCATCCATACGCCCCACAGACAAATATAGGTAATATAATACCAACTGAGCTCATAACAAATAACAGATAAGGGACGTGGCAGAACATCACTCTACTGCCCTAGAGTCATATCAGAGGTGCATCACTGATACGGACATGGAACCCCCATGACTAGTTATTATTTGGCTCGGGTGTCAAACTAACTTAGGTCAAATAAATTGTCATAAATGACACAGATCATAATCAAACACAAAGTTCAACAGATAACATATCAGATAACTCATATCATAAGATTCATATTCAGACATAATGAGGTTCATCAATTACACATATCAAAGTCTTCCTAACGAAATGTTCAAATCAGATAACACATGGTTCAATAAAACATAAGTCCAGATAAACAACAAATCACACAATCAGAAAAGGGTTCATAGCAATGGCATTGGAAACCCTAATAAGTAAAATGGAAAGACTAACGAAAGGACATCATAAGGAACCTTTACTAAGAAGGTCAGAATATATGTACGATAACATAAGTGTCTTAAAGTAAGACAGAATATCCGTACCTTAAAGCAATTGAAAGAAAAGTAACGAATGTAGGAATATGAGGATGTAACGTCGCGTCTCCTCCAACGAATCTACACGGATTATGATTTATTTAATACTTATTAGAATCATTAATATTATAACGGATTTATCGCATTAATACTTTTAGAGTTGTCAGAATATTCTTATTTTAGTGACAGACGAATTCTCAACATTTTAGGGTATTCCTCATTAATTCACCAACTTTCTATTTAGGTTCTAGGGTTTCCCATATTCTTTAAATATTACTAAATACGCATTAAATTCACATATTACTTCTTTTAATGATTTCCCAATTTAACCTAGAACGTAAATGATAACAAACCGAAATTAACTTAAACTCATGCGTGTCTCTACAAAATCAACTTACACTTGTCGAACCCATAATTACTCAGAATTACAAATTACACCCTTGACACCTCTAAGTTCACAATCTCACCTTACTTTATCAGATTTTACACTTTTAACCCAAAGGTTTTAGAATTTACAAAACGTACCCTAATAAATTAAATAAAATTCGAATGGCCCTTTAAATATCCAAAATTACATGTTTAACCCCCACACTTATTTTTATACGTTTAGTACCTTTATTTTACTGTTCCCAAAAATAACCTTTAAGTTTCATAATTTACAAAACCAACCCAAAACTTTTATGTAAAGCCGTATAATGCATAATTCAAGTACAAGCCCTAAACCTAGATGTAACCCATCATTAATTCCTCATTACTACTGTATTAATGACCCTTAATGATAACAAGAAAACCCTAATTCATGCAAACCCTAATCGTTCCTTTTAAAACCTTCCTTTTTCCATGTTTAATCGAACCATAAAACTCAAAACAATTCATACAAGCTTCTAATTCATAAATATGTATTTTATTCAGGTCTTATATCATATAATAGCTTCTGGAAAAATCAATTCATGGTCTCTAAAAATATTATACGCCCATTCGTTATATTCATACACTTTTAGGGTTTTAGATTCCAAATAATTTCATACGACATATTAAACATGCATGGCCAATTTTTATGTGTTATATATGACTTATAGGACTGAAATCAACATTAGGAACTTACCCTTGATGAGCTTGGATCGTTAAAACAAAAGAAGCACAAAACACCACTCGCCGAAACCCTAATTCACTCAAAAACTCACCACGCTTAAACCAGAAACTTTGGAACTCGATCACTATTTTTCCCACCTTTTTTACCTTCAAAATTGTCCAAGAAAATTGGTCTCAAGCTCTGGAAACTGGAAATCGAATTATTTAGGGTTTTGGGGTCGGTTTATGGTTAATCGGCAATAAGGGATTATGTGGACCGAATATATGTATATATACTTGAGTTACTATTTTTCTTGTGGGCTTTATAATGTATTGGACTTAAAATAAATGGACTCTTAGTTTTGTAAATTTATATTGGGCTTTTATTAATTAATTTCTTTTATAAAACTATTTAATATATTCGGTTATTTAAGTAAAAATACAAAATGAATTTTTATAAAATCATAAACTATAAAATTAACTTTACATAGTCATTCAAGATTTATTTGGATCATATATGATATTTCTTATAAGTTTTCTGAATTTACATAGCTCATTTGGTATTGTGTTTATTTAATTATTCTTACTTTTGATCATAAGGGTATTTTGGTCTTTTTGTGAATTTTAGAAATTCAGGTATTACAATTTCTTCCCCTCTAAAAAGAAATTTCGTCCTCGAAATTGAACAAGACGGAATAGTACGGCGACAAATGTGGATTTCTGAACTTCATGGAATATATGACGAATGCTAATCGTATACTTAGTAAAGTATTAGCAGTAAAAGATGAGATAAAGAAAATTCAAAAACACGCTCTAACTTACACAGGTATCAAATGATGAATACTATCATATGCATAGATGGAACGAATCCTAACGGTCTTACTAATGGCAGGAGTATGAGAAGACATACAGATCTAAGGCAGGCATAACAATCTATAAGGTAACACAGGTAATAACAACTTCGGATCCCAATGATACAAAACTTATACGTAACAATATCGACGAAATCTCACAAATAGTTACGGAATTAGAAGCACCAAATAACAGATACAAGTCAAATCTATACACACATCAATCACAGGCATTTCCCAGACGTCGTATACCTTCAATAAGTTCAGATTATGTGATCTCGGTATTATTACGTTGATCAGGCGTCATAATACTTGCATCACATAACAAGTTCTTATTGTCACTATATTCGGTCTCGGGTCATGACAAACACATAACTAATATCATAACAAAACACACCACATACAGATAACATACAGATAGCAAGTAACATACTATAGCAGACCAGATCACATACATACAGCATATACGACATCAAAACAACTTACCATACCACAGCAGAAAGAAGGCCACCAATGCACAAAACGGTTCCTCATGACTCATCACTGACGATTCAAAGGAAAAACTGAGATATACCAGAATGCTAGACGATAAAACTTCACGATTCACACCGAGTTCCGAACAAATCAAAGAAAACAATACGGATCAGAATCACTTATCATAATATCAAACCGTCTTGAAACGCATGACAAACGAATCAGAGTGACATAAGTCGCGCCTAAATCATATGGAGTAGATGAATCTTCTCAGCCACCGGTGGAATCTTGTCTCCGTCTCTTGCGCCTTTAGTTGGTCCATCCAACATTCCTCCAACAGCATCCTGATGTCTCCAACAGCATGGCAGTCGAGTGTGGCTTCTGCTTCACGAACCTCTCCAGCACAGGAACCGTCGCAGCAACGCAGGGTCAGCACCATCTTCTTCGGCTCCACGGGTAGTCTCCATCTAACGATCGACAAACGGACGAGCGAAAACAAAATAACAAAATTCGATGCGAACAAAGGAGGGCCAATTCAGTGAAGGCAAAAGGATATCGAAGTCAAATCTGAACGACCGTCAAAAGGAATCGAAAGATATCTGAACAGACGGAAGCCTAATGTCTACCCAATCCTCACGGGTCATAGCCTAAGCTCTAAGGGTCCTAAAACCTAGAGCTCTGATACCATAAATTGTAACACCCCAACCCGACAAGGGTAAAGATATCACAATACGGCTTCATATCAGAACCTTAATAACTATACAATAGCGGAAGCCTTTACAAAAACTTACAAAAGATAAAATAAATAACTTATATTCAGAATAAATCTAAGATCTCTATGGTCAAGTCTTGCTCTCAGCTCTAATCTCAACCCAGATCAGCTATCCCATAAGCTTATCTTGAACGCTTAATACCTGCCGCAGGAAAAGAAAAGTGCGGCTGAGCTTACAAAGCCCAGTGAACAGATATAACGAAACAAAAGCTAAAAACAGAGTAAATATGCAAATAACGTAATAAAATGAGATAATGACGAAGGATCTTTTAGGATTCTGCGGAAGCACAAATATACAGAAATCCAAACAACCACATAACAGTTTAGACATCACATAGCACATCAAAGACACAAACACAAACATATCAGAACAACCAAACACATTACATACCAAAATAACAGATTACGTATAAGCCAAACGGAATGTCTAAAGACTAACGGAAAACACTTCTAAACAAATAAACATGGCCTTCATACAAATCAATTAATCAACATTTAATACACTTAATTCAATATTGCAGCAGCGGAAATAGCAGTTCAAATCATTGCAGTCACACAAACAAATAGAAACATAACAGACAAACCATAATTAAAAAGACCAAACAAAACATAGCATAACCATTAGCAACTATCAGAACAACTATCATAAACTAGTCCAGTTCTCAGATCAAATCCTAACATCAGCAGAGTTCAAACATGGCAGGTCACATAGGCAATAAAACACTAACACATAAGCAAAGTTCCCAAAATTAACTGATCAGACTATGCATATTATACTTATAAAATACTAACTATCACACTAATACATTCATCCCACAGTTCAAAGAATTCACATAACAATAAACTAACGTGACATCAGATGACAGCATATAAATCGTATTTAAGCATATTAATCATATCTTAGCATAGCAGACGGTAGTCACATAAACATACAAAAGCATAAACACATATAATAGTATATAACAAGCCGAAGACATAATCATAAGCATCAACATACCCAGAACATAATCAGAATACTTATCATATAAATAACAAATACAGATTTAGTTAACTACCTCGAGCCCAGAACATATCATATCCGAAACATCATACTTATACAGAAATAATCTCAGAAAATAATTTGGAGTAGCTAGCTCCCAGAAGTTGTGAAGACGCGTATTGCACACGACATCATTCACCAGACAAATCATATCGGATAACAGATCAGATCTAGGATGCATCCATACGCCCCACAGACAAATATAGGTAATATAATACCAACTGAGCTCATAACAAATAACAGATAAGGGACGTGGCATAACATCACTCTACTGCCCTAGAGTCATATCAGAGGTGCATCACTGATACGGACATGGAACCCCATGACTAGTTATTATTTGGCTCGGGTGTCAAACTAACTTAGGTCAAATAAATTGTCATAAATGACACAGATCATAATCAAACACAAAGTTCAACAGATAACATATCAGATAACTCATATCATAAGATTCATATTCAGACATAATGAGGTTCATCAATTACACATATCAAAGTCTTCCTAACGAAATGTTCAAATCAGATAACACATGGTTCAATAAAACATAAGTCCAGATAAACAACAAATCACACAATCAGGAAAGGGTTCATAGCAATGGCATTGGAAACCCTAATAAGTAAAATGGAAAGACTAACGAAAGAACATCATAAGGAACCTTTACTAAGAAGGTCAGAATATATGTACGATAACATAAGTGTCTTAAAGTAAGACAGAATATCCGTACCTTAAAGCAATTGAAAGAAAAGTAACGAATGTAGGAATATGAGGATGTAACGTCGCGTCTCCTCCAACGAATCTACACGGATTATGATTTATTTAATACTTATTAGAATCATTAATATTATAACGGATTTATCGCATTAATACTTTTAGAGTTGTCAGAATATTCTTATTTTAGTGACAGACGAATTCTCAACATTTTAGGGTATTCCTCATTAATTCACCAACTTTCTATTTAGGTTCTAGGGTTTCCCATATTCTTTAAATATTACTAAATACGCATTAAATTCACATATTACTTCTTTTAATGATTTCCCAATTTAACCTAGAACGTAAATGATAACAAACCGAAATTAACTTAAACTCATGCGTGTCTCTACAAAATCAACTTACACTTGTCGAACCCATAATTACTCAGAATTACAAATTACACCCTTGACACCTCTAAGTTCACAATCTCACCTTACTTTATCAGATTTTACACTTTTAACCCAAAGGTTTTAGAATTTACAAAACGTACCCTAATAAATTAAATAAAATTCGAATGGCCCTTTAAATATCCAAAATTACATGTTTAACCCCCACACTTATTTTTATACGTTTAGTACCTTTATTTTATTGTTCCCAAAAATAACCTTTAAGTTTCATAATTTACAAAACCAACCCAAAACTTTTATGTAAAGCCGTATAATGCATAATTCAAGTACAAGCCCTAAACCTAGATGTAACCCATCATTAATTCCTCATTACTACTGTATTAATGACCCTTAATGATAACAAGAAAACCCTAATTCATGCAAACCCTAATCGTTCCTTTTAAAACCTTCCTTTTTCCATGTTTAATCGAACCATAAAACTCAAAACAATTCATACAAGCTTCTAATTCATAAATATGTATTTTATTCAGGTCTTATATCATATAATAGCTTCTGGAAAAATCAATTCATGGTCTCTAAAAATATTATACGCCCATTCGTTATATTCATACACTTTTAGGGTTTTAGATTCCAAATAATTTCATACGACATATTAAACATGCATGGCCAATTTTTATGTGTTATATATGACTTATAGGACTGAAATCAACATTAGGAACTTACCCTTGATGAGCTTGGATCGTTAAAACAAAAGAAGCACAAAACACCACTCGCCGAAACCCTAATTCACTCAAAAACTCACCACGCTTAAACCAGCAACTTTGGAACTCGATCACTATTTTTCCCACCTTGTTTACCTCCAAACTTGTCCAAGGAAATTGGTCTCAAGCTCTGGAAACTGGAAATCGAATTATTTAGGGTTTTGGGGTCGGTTTATGGTTAATCGGCAATAAGGGATTATGTGGACCGAATATATGTATATATACTTGAGTTACTATTTTTCTTGTGGGCTTTATAATGTATTGGACTTAAAATAAATGGACTCTTAGTTTTGTAAATTTATATTGGGCTTTTATTAATTAATTTCTTTTATAAAACTATTTAATATATTCGGTTATTTAAGTAAAAATACAAAATGAATTTTTATAAAATCATAAACTATAAAATTAACTTTACATAGTCATTCAAGATTTATTTGGATCATATATGATATTTCTTATAAGTTTTCTGAATTTACATAGCTCATTTGGTATTGTGTTTATTTAATTATTCTTACTTTTGATCATAAGGGTATTTTGGTCTTTTTGTGAATTTTAGAAATTCAGGTATTACATTAGTGATTTGGATATTCACTCCTTGTTTATACCATCTGTATGTGCTTATATTTTCTTTTAAAAATCAAAACCCAAAAAGATTTTCATTCTTTGTTTTTACAACATGTTTTTCAAAAATACCAAAAATATTCCTCTTTACCCTCTTACCCTTTTTGATTCTTTATCCCTTTACCCTCTATCCATTTGATTCTAAACTTCTTCTATTCTCATGGAATCTCTCGACTGCGACGAATTCTGGGACGAAGCTGAAAAGCTTCAGACTTTATCACAAATGTCAAGAATTCGTGTTGTTCGTAATGATCCATTAATTCTGCGTAGGGAAATAGAACGAGAAACCGGGGTGACAAAGGACCAGGTACTTCCCTCTAATAATGGAAGTGCTAGATACGTCCAACCTACGGTTATCCAAAGATCTAATCCCTCAATTGCTCCTAAGCCGTCTAGAATTGATCCTGAACTTTCACGATTTACGGTTAAAAGCAAACATGCAGAATTTAGACCGGTGACCAGCAAGAATGACTTGCCTAATCTTCACATTTCTCAAGAACCAGAACCAGAGACCATAACGGAAGTGGTGGAAATTGCTAGCTCTCAGAGCACACCACTTGTCCCACCTCCGGATTTTTCAAAATGTTCTTCGAGTCTTAATAGTCATTCAGATCACCATGTTGGTTTTGTTGATTCTGTGAATAAACAGATTCCTTCTCATAACTCTCAAATAGAATCGTTTATTCCTTGTGTCGGTTGTGGTGAGCCTCTTTATGGTTCACCCTGTCGTTGGTGTACGTGTGTACAATGTGGTAATGATATCCGTAACGGGAGTTGTTTGTTTTGTGGTTCGAGGAATTCATTTGATTATGATCCTAATCAGAACTCATTTAACGACCCCTCAAATTTTTCCAATTACCCACCACAGCCCGACCTATCTTCATATAACCAACATAACTGCTGTGAATTTTGTGGAGGTCCTCACCAAGGATTTGAGTGTCAATCCGGAAACACGTTTGTCTATGAACAGTTTTCCAGTGATGCTCAGAACATTGGTTATAACCAAAATCCATATGATTCACCAATCCAGACTCAACAGTTTTACTGTTGTGAGTACTGTGGAGGTCCCCATTTCAGCTCTGATTGTCAAACAGGGAATCCATTTCCTTGTAACAATTACGACTATCCATATCACGACCAACCTCCACAGTGCCAAATGAATCAAACTCCTCAGCAAGCCCAACAAGACACTTTTCTAGAGCTTCTGGAATCAGTGAAAAGAACTGAGGAGTTGTGTAAAACAGCATTTCAAAATGCTCCCAGTATTTCTTGTGTATATTGTGGGGGTCCTCATGATGATTATCAATGTCAACCTTCCGGTTTTGACAAATCTCCACTCCCACAATGTCCTGTCATTCCAAATTCACATGAGAAATCCATGGAAGAATTGCTAGCTGAAGAGCAGGCTGCTAAAATAAAATCCCAAATTGCCTTTGAAAAATCTGTTAAGGAATCAATTGCAAAAGAAAAAGCAGCCAGATCTAGCTCTCAGTTTCGTTTTATTCCTGATGACAGTGATGATGATGATACACTTGATTCATCAAGTTCATCAGATGATATCCCAGCAGTTGAGATTCCATCTCAAACAACTGCTATCACACCCGAAGCTCCCACTCACTCTCTGAACATGGGGGACGAGCATCTTGACACTGTTCCTGAAAAGGAATCGGACGAATTCATAAAGTCTAGTGTTGAGAACCTTGTCCCAATCCCGAGAGAGTCACAAGGAACTTCTAATCATGTGTGTGATTCTATTTCCCCTATTGAGTGTTCAAAAGATCATTTTGAAACTTTCTCCGATGTTAGCGACGATTGTACTTCTCATGGAAACATCGAGTATGTTGAGGCATCACTCCCACAGTCTGATGCTGATCATCATCTTGAGGAGTTCACCGATGAACTCACTCACATCAATCCACTTTCATCGGAAAGTAATGATAGTCTTTCTGATTTCAAAGCCGATCTGGGAGAGACTGAAAGTCTCCTTGATAATGATCGTTCACTCACTTCTTATCCCAACAGTCCAAAAGAGAATGTTGATCACTTCGTTCCCGAAACATTCAAAACTACCTTCACCAATCCTCTATTTGAATTCGAACCTGAATTCACCTTAATTTCTGAGAATCCACTCTTTGATACTCAGATTGAGGATAGTGATGAGTCTACAGTGGAACAAGAATTCACAGATTTACATCTTGTGATTGATTCTCTTCACGAGGAGTTCACCGATGAACTCACTCATATCATATCTCCGCCGGAGTATGATAACTTCCATTTTGATCTAGACACACCCATAGTATGTCTTGATCAAGTAAGCTTAACTGATGAGATTCATGAAACTATGAATTCTCCTATTGAGGATGAAGAGTTAGTCATGATTTGTATCATGATTTTCTTTCTTTTCTTCATATATTCTGTCACTTCTCCTGTTCTTCACTCCTTCGGGAATGAAGACATTATCTTTGACCCCGGCATTTCCATGTACCATTTGTGAGCCGGGTCTGTCTGTATCTCATCGGTGTGGAACTTTCACGTACTTCAATGTTTATCCAAACATCTTGAATGAAAGTCCGATGGAGATTGTCTCTTCCACTTACTTCCCCATGAACAAATTAATTCGGATCGAGTCAAGCTAGCGACTCGGTAATCAAAAACAGTAGCATGCTACATGGGTTTTCACCCGTGTGTACCACCCTAGTGTGGGGGAGATACCCCACATGTTGTATATAGATCTAAAAAATGAATGAAAATTGTGTATATAAAAAAAGAGAATAATTGTTGTGTTTCTACACTTAGCTAGTAATGTTATCTTTTACGTTCTAAGTTTCGGCATAACAGCCGGTACTTTGAATATTGAGGACAATATTCATTTCTAAGTGTGGGGGGGAAATTCTGGCGAATTTTGATCATAAATGTACCCTTTTAGTCCCTTTTTCCCCCAAAATGGCCAAATTTAAAAAAAAAATTTAGTGGAAGTACTATGTACTAAACACAACAAATGGTAATCAGTCCACCATGTCTAACCCACATAAGGATTGGCTAATCCAGGAGCAAACGGCTCTTGGTAAAGATATCTCAAATCCGTTGACGGCTTGCAATTTGCCCAAAATTGTATGGTATTCAGCTCACCATATCCTTAAAAGTGAAGAGTTGGCTAGCCCCCAAGTTTATGGCTTGTGGTAAAGGCAGTGGAAAAACCATAATTGGTAATCAGCTCACCAAAGATAATATTGATAATTTATCTAAGAGTTGGCTAGTCCAGAAGCAAACGGCTTCTGGTAAAGACAAATCAAATCCGTTGAAAGCTGGTGATTTGCTCAAAATCATTTGGTTATCGGTGTACCAAGGTTCTTACTTGAACTGAAATATTTGGCTACTCCAGAAGTAATGGCTTTTGGTAAAGAGATGAAATCCATTAAATTTTTCTCAAAACATTGCTAGGGACTAGCAATATCTTAGTGTGGGGGATTGATGAGTGTCTAAATACTCATCATTTTTGTACAAATTAAACTGCAAAAACATCTGAAAACACTTAGAAATGCATCAAAATGATAAAAATATCACAAATAAGTGTTTTATGTGTTTTAAATGCAAAAATATCAAAATCTGGTGAAAAACGTATCAAGTTTGCATAATTGGCAGTTTTAGTCCCCCAAGTTTCAAAAGTTGTCAAAAACAGTCCCTGGTAAATCTAAATAAAGAAAAATGTTATTCAAGGTCCTTGAAATATTCTAAGTTGTCAAAAATGGTCCTTGAATAAATCTTTTGTTAAATGGCAGAAAAGGTCCCTCAACTTTCAAAAATGTCAAGTTTGGTCCCTGGAAAATTGAAATTGTCAAATCTAGTCCTTGTACTATTGAGGGTTGTCAGTTTTAGTCCTTGTGTTAGCTTCGGAGTATTGGCAGATTGGTCCTTCAAGAATTCAGAAAGTGCAAGTTTAGTCCTTGTCATTTAAGCCTAACATAGCCTTGTCAAAACAATTTGAACCCCTGCCTTTAAACCATAGTGACCCCTGTCACTAGCCTGTTTTTGAACCCCCAGGTCAAACCTAAAGTCAAAAGCAGCAAATACCCGCCCACCACTGTTTGTCTTCCCCATGTTGCCTCTGCAACCACTTGCCTGCTTCCCCTCCCATCACCTCACCTTTTCCACCACCCTCATCATCATCAACCCCCCACAATAAATGCCACCCCCCCCCTAGTTGCTAAATTAGAAGCTACAAGTCAAATCCCAGTTTTCCCGCCAAATTGATAAACAGCTAATAAGGCTCAAAACACACCCATTGGCCAAACAAAGTGGTGGGATTCAATCAGAGGACACGTGTAAGACATTTTGAAGTATAAAAGAGGAGGAAGACAGAGAAGCAAAGGAGTACTTAGTTTATTTCTAAAAATGTATGTCGTATTTTAATTTCTTAGTCTCAAATAGATTCTCAGTTGTATTTTTAAGGTCCTTTGTATCAAATTAACTTGTTTAAAGTGTATTGCTACTCTTTTAAGTATCAATTCTAGTTTATGTTCATGTTTCAAATTTCAAGTCACTGTTGCAATTTTCAACTTTAAACTCTGATGTTAAAGTGTTAACTAGCTTAATTATAAGCTCAAACAAGCTTATACTAGCTTATAGTAGCTTTCTGTAAGCTTGTCTTTAAGTTTCTAGCAAAAATTGGATATTGGTCAAAGAAAGTCAAATGGAGCAAAAATGGGCATGAAACAGAAATGGGTTGAAGCAGAAATGGAGATGGGTGGATTCAGAGTTAAATGGTTGATATAGATAGGGTAGTGGTTCTGGTTTCATTGTTGGCAAGCCATAGTGGCTGGGACAAAGTGTAAGTCAATTTCAATAGTTATAGCATAACCTGTTCTTGTGATCTAGACTAGTTTTAATCTGTCAAGTAAGTAATATTCTGGTTAAATACACTCAGTTTGATCATTATTACATGCTAGATCATAGTTTACTCAGTTAAAATTGCAAATTAGTAGTTAAAAGGTGTGTTTGGATCAGCTTGTTATCTGTCTATAAGTTTGGCTCAAGAGTTGAGACCTGTTGTTTCATGCTTTAGTAGCTCATATTAACTCATATCTGTCATTAAACTGTGCTTGCAACTCTCAATAGTCAAAATCTTATGTCATCTGTCTTATAAGCAAATCTGTTGTGATTTTGAAAGTTCAAACTCTTGATTTGTGTTTAAAATACATAGATATAGGTTGCAGTAGCTTCATTTCATCACATTATATCAATATCAACTCACAAATTGGTCTCAAAGTTCCATTTGGTCAACTTTCACAACTGCTTCAAAAAGTTAAAAATTGCAAAACCAGTTTTTAGCCCACCTAGGAGGATTTTTCATTTACTCAGTTTTGGACCAAATCATGTCAAACTTGTTGTTTTAAAAACTTCACTTGGTCTAATTCCTTATTACCATTTTTCTAGATTTTTACAAATTATTTATAAGCTCCATATCAGCTTATCAAAATGGGACTAAGTGCCCTGTGCAGGGCACTGAGCCTGCACAGGGATTTTGCAGGTTTTGCAGACCTTGCAGCCAGCTCATTTGAGCTCATCTAGGTCTCCACTTTGGTTTACTAGGTCTCAGCCAGGTCTTGTTCAAGTTCCATTTGTTGGTTTTCTGTTTCCAGCTTATTTGAGTGCTTATTCCTCTGCTTAAACAGGGTACCCTCACAGCTGTTTTAGCATTTTAGCTCATATAGTCAAATCTTGGTATATTGCAATCCAGTGGTTAGGACTTGTTGATTTGTGTTGCATTTGGTCACTTTTAGTATATTTAAGCTTCTGTTTTGGTTTGGTGCTTATTGGTCTCCATTTGCTTATTCAAAGTGCTTATTATTAAGCACTTGACACATCAGTTCCATATTCCTCCACACAAGCACCTGTTTTTCCATTTTTCTTAGATTCTAAATACAATTTTAGAGTTTTCCTGAAATTTTCAGATTTTTCCTAGCTTGTTTGCTATTTTTCTACATTTTAATTAGTTTTTAAGCATTTTTAATTAGTTTTAAATACCAAAAATTAAGAAAAGCTTCAAAAAAATACTTTTTCAATTTTCTTAAGTTAAGATAAATATAAAAAGTCAAAAAATATTTTTCTAGATTTTTCTTAGTTAAATTTGTATTTTTAAATAATTTAATTAGTTTTTAATAGTTTTTAATTCCTAGAAAATACAAAAATAATCAGAAAAATACAAAAATAGTTTTGAAAATTCTATTTTGTTATTTTAGATTTTTCTAAGTCAAAATTTTATTTTTCTAGCTTTGTTTCATATTTTCTTGTATTTTAGGTTATTATTTAATAGTTAAAAATAGTTTTTAATTAATAATAATTAATTAAATAGTTATAAAAATAATTTTCTTTTTCTAATAATTTTCTTTTATCATTAGGCTTGTAAAAACATCATTTTCATATTTTTAGGATTTATATTGTGTAAGTTTCACGTTTTTATTTGTACGTTACGTAGTTTTTAATTTCAAGTTTTATAAAAACATAAAAACAAAAACATCATTTTGCAAATAGTGATAGCGTTTATTTAATATTTTTTATCTTTTTAATTTCCTTTAATTTGCATTTAAGCCCCTGTAGTTTATGGGCTTTCTCTTTAGGTATAGATCAATCACTATCCTTTCACGTTCAAATCCTCTCGATCACTTTACGTTTGACTATTCTCGCACAGCTCGTTGGGACTTAACGACCTGGGGAAACACTATACTCTCCTGATCTTCATTGCATTTGTGCTTAAACTGTTTTAAGTTTGTTACGGTCGGCCATTCACAAGTGGCAGGCTTGAGTGATAAAACTTGACGGTTTTGCACGGATCAGGGTCGGCGGCTGTCTCTCCCGCGCTTCTCTTTCTGACGGCGCAGTGGGGAAGTTTCGTATTCAGAATCGAAATTGAGTCGGGCTTTCAAGTTCCGACCTGATCTCTTCTTCTCTTCCTCTTGCATGAGGGCAGTTAATGTTTCGTAGTTTTGGGATACGAAATCTTCGGGTGCTAGCTCTGGCGCGACCCCCTCAAGAGCGAGTGTGTTTGTTTCTATCATTACACCCTTATTTCGGTCAGGTGCATCTGGTGCCTTTGTCAGGTCAGTTTCTAGCACCGATTGAAAGGGAGTAGTAAGGACGGTGCGCAGTGGATCTACTCCACTCGTGGTGGTTGTAGTGGCTTGGGTTGTTCCCGAGCGCGGTTCCACCAGAGGGAAGACCAAGTCTTGGCCTGATCCCTTGTTTTTAGCAGTGCTGGTTGTCCCAGAGGTCTGCTTAGGAGTTAGTCCGCTTTGCGACTTCTTTCCCATAAGGTCTGACTGCGATCGCTGATTTCCATGCTTCGTCATTCTAGTCTTGGTTCTTAGTGTATGGTCCCACGGATGGCGCCACTTGTTGATACAAAAGTTGGGCGTTCCTTGTTTGGGGCTCCGGCTCTCGTACCAATTGAGAATCGTTGCTTGAGACCTGCGCACTAAAGACAGAAAACACCGTTAGGCTTACCGTGGGATTGTCTCCCACGATTATCCTCCGGCGTGAGAGTAAGTAATCGGTTTTAGGGTTTAATGTTCGTAGATCGTACCTTAAACGAGGGATGGGATTCCCTTTATATACACACGGAATCCTTGTTGGTTCCGTGCTCCCCAACCTTCGGCGTATCCCGCCTAAGTCGGTTGGGAATGATAATCTCCTTATTTAGAAGATATCGGACATCTATTCCATGAATAGGTTTGGGTTTGGGCCTTCGTGAGCCCACAACATTTAATCAACATAGCTCAGTTCATACCGGGCTAAATTAGTGTTGGACTTTAGTCGGGTTCGTGACCCGAATATAGACTATACGTCATCAATAATAATAATAATGGAGACCGACCTTTTGGGTAGCTCTTGTGAAATTGCTGCCCCCAAACTCATGAAGAAATTGGCAGATTCATATTTCACACGTGTCACAAAAGAGGCTGAATCCACCTTCTGCTTATCTGCTAGACAGATGGCCCTATGGAGATCGCAAATGGAAGACCATACTTGGTGGCTTAGAGTAGTCCCGATAGTGGTGGGGCAGACTATGAATGCTAAAACTTACCGGTGCGTTTTATGCTATCGTCTAGGTGTCCCCCTTTTCTCCACTCAGATGTCGTGCTCTGCTTGTTCCAAGGTTTTTACGGGTGATATCTATGGGGATCATGCTGTATCATGCGCAGGTATTATTGGTATTAAACATCGACATAATGTGGTGCGTGATACTCTCGCTGATATCTGCTCCCGGGTGGGGGTTTCGGCTCGTAAAGAAGTTGATATCGGGCTCTGCGGAGAGAGGGACAAACAACTACGCCCAACTGATTTGTTACTTTACTCGTGGGAGAGAGGCCTTGATGTGTGTGTTGATCTTACTGGGTCATCGCCCCTGACGCAAACTGGTATGACTGATTTTGTGGCAGGGCGTGCCGTGATTGAAGCTGCACAGCGCAAACGTGTCAAGTACGAAACCAAATGCGCTGATATTGGATATAGGTTCATCCCCTTCTCTTTCTCTTCTTTTGGTGAACTCGAGAAGGAGGCGGTGACCTTGCTGAAGCGAATCCGAAAGTTTTCGGTCATTCAAGATATTGGCGCGCGTGGTGCTAACTATATTTTTAGTAGGGTTTGTTTTGCCATTGCTAGAGGAGTGGGGGCCAAGTTAGTTTCTCGGCTCCCCACTAATTTCTTGTAATTTCCTTTGATTCTCTAATGAAGTGATGTTTTATTAAAAATAATAATAATAATAATAATAATAATAATAATAATAATAATAATAATAATAATAATAATAATAATAATAATAATAATAATAATAATAAAATAAAAAGGAAGAAGTGTCACAATTGCAAAGTTGAGGGCTTAACTGCAAAATATTCAAAGTGTACTTGTTCTTGGAGCTAGCCAAAAGCTGTTAGAATTCATCTTGACCTTAGCCTAATGTACCCGACACCAACACCTATGGTCACTCGTGCTAAAGCCGACATTTCTAAGCCCCTTGAACGTATGAATTGTCATGTCACTACCATGTCCTGACTTTCTCGCTCTCACATGCATGCTCTTCGTGACCAAAACTGAAAAAAGGCTATGTTAGATGAATATAATGCTTTATATGAATGTTATTCGTTCTGTGTAGCTTTTCAGGCATAATTTTCAAGAAGATGGCAATTTAAGTTGGTACAAAGCTCGACTTGTTGCTAATGGTCGTAGTCAGCAACATGGGATTGATTGTTATTAGACTTTTAGCCCGGTTGGTAAGCCGGATACTATACAGACTGTTTTAAGTCTTGATGTGTCTTGGGATTGGCCTATTCATCAGCTTGACGTGAAAATTGCCTTTCTACATGGTCACTTATCTGAGATCATATATATATGCATTAGCCTCCTGGGTTATTTGATTTTAATCACTCTAATTATGTTTGTCATTTGCAGAGTTCGTTATATGGGCTTAAACAAAACCCTTATGCATGGTTTCAGTGTTTTACTAGCTTTGCTACACGGATCAGTTTTCAGCACAGCAAAACAGACACGTCTTTATTTGTCTTTCAACATGATTTGGAAGTTGCATATCTTTTGTTATATGTGGATGATATTATTCTTACAGCCTTTTCTGCAGCTCCTTTACAGTGTATTATTGCACTTATTCATAGTGAGTTTGCTATGACTGATATTGGGTCTCTCAACTATTTCCTTTGTAAATCTGCTCAGAGATCGGCTTCTGGCATGTTTTGTCACAATCAAAATTTTGGAGAGAAAATCCTTGAGCATGCCCATATGCAGAACTGTAACCGTTGCAGGACTCCTGTTGACACTGCGTCTAAGCTTGGTCCCAATGGTGTAGCTGTCAGTGACCCTACTTTATATCATAGCCTTGCAGGTGTTCTTCAGTATCTCACTTTTACGCGACCGGATTTGTCTTATATGCATGACCCTCGTGATCCACACTTTACTGTTTTAAAGCATATTTTGCGCTATGTTTGTGGCACTATCGATCATGGTCTTCAACTTTTTGTCTCGCCTACTACTCAGCTTACTGTCTATACTGATACTGATTGGCTGGTTGCCCTATCACTCGACGGTCAACTTTCGGGTATTGTGTGTTCTTGGTGATAATTTTTTATCATAGTTTGCTAAGCGACAGGTTACCTTGTCTCGCTCTAGTGCTGAGCTAGATTATCTGGGTGTTGCCAATGTGGTTGCTGAGACAGCTTGGATCCGCAACTTGTTACGTGAGCTACATGCCATTTTGTTTACTGCAACTTTTGTTTATTATGATAATGTTAGTGTTGTTTATATGTCTACGAATCCGGTTCAACATCAACGTACAAAACACATCGAGATTGATATTCACTATGTCTGTTTGTTGCTTCGGGACAAATTTGTGCCCTTCATGTGCCTTTGTTTTTTCAGTATGCGATATTTTTACTAAGGGCCTCCTGGTTGCTTTGTTTCTTGATTTACACCCCAGTTTAAACGTTCGAAGACCTCCCGCTCAAATGGTTGGGTATTATTAGCTTAGCATATTAGGCCCAGTTTATTACTCCATCGGTCTCAAAATTGTAGTCCAATTTTCATTTCGGTATCTCAAAATAATTGTCTACTTTTATTTTTAAGTAAAAACTAGAGAATTTAGTGAGAAAATATTTCATTTGAGTGGTTGAAAATTAAAATGGCCCTGTTTTTACTAAACTATGTGATTTTTGTATACTGACAATAATTTTAAAGCGGATGGAGTATTTTCTATGTATAGGCTTGTAGCCCAGTTTAACATATGACTTTCATCTCTGTACTTATTTGGTTGGTGATTGATAAATATTACAGGGAATTAACCTAAACTTGAAAATTAAAATGACCTTGTTTTTACTAAACTATGTGATTTTTGTCTACTGACAATAATTTTAAAACGGATGAAGTATTTTCTATGTATAGGCTTGTAGCCCAGTTTGACATATGATCGACTTTCATTTCTGTACTTATTTGGTTGGTGATTGATAAATATTACAGGGAATTAACCTAAACAAATAAAATTAATTATCTTGACATATCTAAAACCATAATTTATAAAAAGATTTGAACTTAAACAGTTAATTCACGACCCATACATACACAAAATTTATCTTAGCTTTACGGTATAACCCCACTTAACATTTGTTTCTTTTTTTTGGACAATTAATTACACAATTACATCAACTATTTTACACATAATATCTCATAATATATGTCGTAAACTAGTTTAATCACTTATTATCACTGTTTATATCTATTACAAAATAAATTTTTAAAGAAAATCTTGCCGAGAATACCCAAAATTTATCTTGGCTTTACGGTATAACCACTTCAACATATTTGTCATTTGTACACACTTTATTTTTCGCACTTTATGAACCGTGAACTTTTTAAAGATATATTCACACTTAAAAAGTGTGAAGAATTTCGATCTCACACTTAAAAGTGCGAATAATTATTTCAAAGTCAAAATCATCACACTTAAAAGTGTGAAAAAATATTTTAAAACCCTCACACTTAAAAGTGCGAAAAATATTCATAAAAGTTTAGTGTGAACCCCACTAAACTTTTTGATTCTTAAGTTTAGTATAAACCTCACTAAACTTTTTTGTTTACACACATAATAGTGTGAACTTTTTGATTCTTCACACTTTAAAATGTGACAACATGCTCTAATAAGTATGAGTATATGTTACTCTTTTATTGTAGTGAACCCACTAAACTTTTACTTCTTTTTTCCTGGCAACTAATTACACAATTATACGAACTATTTCACAAATTTTTGGTAAGCCACTCACATACCAATAGACCGTAACAAACAAAAACAACATAATTGCATCTTAGTCGATTTTCACCTCAACCACAGTCCACAACCAAACAAACCAGAAGAACAAAAGGTTTTAGAGTGAAGCCACATGAAATTGATGAAAAAAAATTTATACTCTATAGAGGATCTGTGGTTCCATTATTTGTTGTATCACTTAACAACCGTATTTAAAGTTGGCAACAGTTATCCTGAGTAGCTTTTATTCTTCAAAAAAAAATAAAAGATGTCTTATAAACACAAAAATGATATTTTGTCCGTCCCAAAATAAGTGTTCAGTTGACTTTTTAATTTTTTTCTCAACTTTAATCTTAACTATTTTTTATTTATTTTTTGTTATATAATACTTGATGCAAAACATATGAATAGATCGGATTCTAAATGTATTTTTATTGTATAGTTTTAATATGTATTATCAGTGTTGCATAACAAGGACCAAAAGATGATTAATCGCCGCCTAGGCACTATTGGGCCACAAACCTTTCGATTTATGTAAATCGGTCAAATAGCGGTGGTCAAACTTGCTGAAAACTTTCAATTTTGCTGGAAATACTTAAAACTCGTTGCAAACTACTTTAATCACTTTTTCTCGCTATTTATATCTAATACAAGATATTTTTTTAAGGAAAATCTTGTTAAAAATACTCAAAACTCGCTGGAAATACTCAAAACATGCCCGAAATAACATTTTGATTAATCATTGATTAATCATTGATTAATCTTGCCTAAACCGATTACAAGCTACAGGGGGGTCGACCGTCCTACTACCGATTCGTGATTTCTATAACCTTGAGTATTACTATATAATAAAAATATTTAATGTTAAAGTTATAAAAGAAAGACCGGACACTTATTTTGAAACGAATAAAATGTAAAAATCATTGCTAATAATGCATGAAATACCATACCAATTTTTTCTTGTTAAAAAACCATTTTATCCTTGTATCCGACATTGGTTAAAGAACAAAAATGTTTTTTTCTTAATAGTAGAAAGATATATTTATTGTAGATTAATATGTTTTTTTCCAACCGGGTCTTTTGCAGTTGATTCTAAGAATAGAAATTTGACTGCACTGAATCTAGTTCGAAACTACAGTATATAAGGTCTTTAACTTTTAACATATGCAGTACAGCCTAAAAGTCTGTTATTAGCAAGTACTTCGAACTTTCTCCATCAAAAAACAAAGAAATGATACCAAAAGTAATGATTGTAACTACAATAAAATCTCTATAAATTAATAGTGTTAGTACAAGAATATTTTATTAATTTAACAAGATATTATTATATCGATAAATTAATAATTTATTAATTTAAGGAGGTCTTACGTATCGCGTTTAAATTTTCAAATCTTATATTCTAGTTATAAGGCATAGTCGTTAGAGATGAAAAATAAATTTGAAAACAGGTTCCAATCAACAATTTATAAATTCATATTCACACTTTATGAAAATAAATTAACAGTTTCTGTTGCAATACGAGAAGACAACGTACCAACTCTTTAGTGCAATAAGAAGATTTTAAGATAAACTCGGTTTACATTTGAAGTTTAACAAAAAACAAGTAATTGTAGATTCATTTTTTACTAAACAATCTTATAATTTTGAAGTGTATCACACACACTCAGACATATATATATATATATATATATATATATATATATATGGAATTTTTTAGTAATTATTAATTTATAGTTTAATTGTGACTAATATATATACATTGGGGTTTCAAAAAAATTATTATCTTATTATTTTATCGATTGGGGTCCAAATTTATACTGGTCCCAAGTTGGGACCGGACAAATTATTAATTTTATTGAGGTTATTAATTTATCGAGTATTAATTTATGGAGGTTTTACTGTATTTTAAAAATCAAGCCCACGAAACATATTCGTCATAACAGGCTACATGCATATGGAAGTTCTCAGTATCAACCATCACATATGTCGTTCTCAAAAAAACCACCATCACTTTAGTGATATTATTAAGCCCGTCATTAGAAGCACTAAGCACAACCATCGAAATTGAGTTTCCTCTAAGGCAGCTACAACCTCACATTTAGCATCAAATTCCTATCACAAGAGGGAATCATTCTGATATTAAGATCAAATAAAGATTCAACCAAACACTACCAACTGAAGTTCTAAAAAGATTTGAAAGATCAGGGTAGTCTCACACCATCTAGAAGAGGTATTTCTCAACTCTATCATTACCTGAGCTTTCTTCCAAATTTCCAAAGAATATTGGCAGTTAAAGAACTAGTGATCCTGATCTTCCATGATTCAAACATAGGGGACACATGTTGGGTGCACAAATTCCCCATTTATTGTCCTAAGTATTTAGCGCCTCTTGAATAGCCAACAAAAGTATAAAAGAGTGTTTGTGTTGGAATTAGATATCAAGACATTCAAATAAATAATCACAAACATCAAAGTATTCAAGTGGAAGCATATAGGATTTATTAATGAACAATTAATTAACATAAAAGAATATGCGTACCTTTTCTTGATTCTAACCGAACAAGAATCAAATCCACAAACTAGCAACGTATGAACCCTAATTTGATTTAATTAGGATTATGTGAATTACCCCTTACCGTTTTGTAATTCAATCCAAGATAATAACAATAGTGTGTTATTACCACGTTCTTGTACACACGTACTAAACCGAATTAAAGTAATGCTAGTTTTTATCAAACAAATAACTTTGTTTTGTGGAAAAGGTTTGGATCGACACCAAGGGGTGGCCGATCGGTTTGTAGCTTGAAAACACACACAAAAACAATTTTAGGGTTTAGCTAATGAATACAAGAGATGCAAAACAAGACTTAGTATATATATACCCAAGCAAACTTGGTGAACAACTTGGTCTTTGTTTCCTTTTTCCTTTGGCCGATCGGTTAAGGGTATCACCAAGGATTCGGAAACTTCCAAACTTTGCAATCTAGTCCTTTTCCAAATACCTTTAACGCCCGTTAGTCCATTACATTAATTACTTAACGTTCGTTAGTTATTTCGTTTAATAAATAAATAAATATAACGTTTATATTTAATTATTAACTTTAAATTCTCATACGTAAAGTGTGCAATCCCGTAGTCTCGAGTTCGATCCCAACTCACGTCTACTAATTTATATCCATAAAACTAACAGCTCCCACTTGGATATATCTTAATAGAGTGATCACATCGGTTAGCGTCTAGCAACACTTCGATGCCTCTAGTACAACTCGAGTAAGGCTCCTGGAAAACCTTTTAATGATTTCTCATTATTATTATCCTTTTGCTTCTAATACCACGTTAAATAAAGATATGGAATTAAGTTATTCTTTATAAAATTATTCTGTTTCTCGTTGTAAGTGATTGACCAAGATTACCGAATCATCTAAACATATTTAGGGAGATTTGGGTGCGGCCGCACAAACATCTTGTCAACCCTACGAGGGGCCCAGCAGTACTAAACTCCAAATAAATTTGAAGGAACAAATTCTATCTTGACTACAAGAATAACCAACAAACTTTGTAACATTTCTGAAAACAACCCTTATGACTACGCCATTCATATAGCGTTAAGTTGTTCTACAGAAATGCACTACATTCATGACACTTATCTGGTATCTCAATTCTGAGGATAACTATTCATAATTTACTTATAACAATATCCACAAAGTAAATTATGTAGTTGGGATACGTCCTATATTCAATTCATTGAATATCATCTGAAATTGATATGCATTCTCATCAATATACTTTCAAGTATATTCTATCACATCTCTCAGATTTTTCTTAATTTAATGATACTCCCATATCATTAATCGACAACGGACATTTAGAATAACTTAGTTATTCACGGATTAAACATGCAAATATAGGACAACAATATTATAAATGAAAATAAATATAATCCAAACTTTATTTCATTAAAATAATAAATGTTTTACAATATCCTTTATCCAAATACTAATCACAGTTATGCATGAAACTATTAGCTAAACGAAGTCCAATTCCATTGGCAAGTCCAATAAGCTTGTCTTTAGCTAAAGCCTTAGTGAATGGATCAGCTAAGTTATCATCTGTGTGAACTTTTAGTAGATTTATTTCACCTTCACGGACTTGTTCCCGAACATAGTGATACTTCCGTAGAAAATGTCTGGTGCCCTTCATGACTCCAGGTTCATTGGCAAATATGATTGCAGCAGAATTGTCACAATACATATCAATAGGTGATTCAATTGAAGGCATAACACCAAGCCCCGAAATGAATTTCCTAATCCAAACAGCCTCCATTGCAGCTTCCGGAAGCGCTTTATGTATTCGCTTCATACGACATCGCATCGTACTCGCTTCTTGCTCTTCCATTCAACTGCTCCTCCATTGATGACAAAGACATAACCCGTCTGAGACTTCGTATCATCTTTATCACACTGCCAGGCGCATCACAATAACTGTAACACCAAGTTACGTGTCGGATTTCCTCCATACACTAAAAACATATCTTTCGTATTCCTGAGATACTTCAGAATATGTTTAACAACAATCCAGTGAAGTTCATCCGGATTCTGTTGATATCGACTGGTCATGTTTTGAGTGAATGCCACATCTGGCCTTGTGCATCTCACAGCATACATAATAGATCCTACAGGCGAAGCATAAGGAACTTTCTGCATGCGTGCCACCTCAGCAGGTGTTGAAGCACACATATCGCTACATAAGCCATGCTTTACTTCCATCGGCAAATATCCTTTCTTGGAATTTTGCATATTGAATCTCTTCAATATTTTATCAATGTAAGCGCTTTGACTTAAACCGATTAACCGCTTTGACCTATCTCGGTAGATCTTGATTCCCAGAATGTATGCAGCTTCTCCAAAATCTTTCATGGAAAAACACTTCCCAAGATATGCCTTAACATTTTGCAAACTCGGAATGTCTTTTCCCATAATTAATATGTCATCGACATAAAGAATTAGGAAAATTACATCACTCCCACTAACTTTGTGATATACACATGGCTCATCAAGATTTTGAATAAATCCATACCTTTTGATTTCTTCATCAAATCTTTTATTCCATTGCTTTGATGCTTGCTTCAATCCATAAATAGACCTTTGAAGTTTGCATACACGGTTTGGAAATTGTGGATTCACGAACCCCTCAGGTTGCTTCATATAGATGTCTTCATCTAAGCGACCATTTAAGAAGGCGGTTTTGACATCCATTTGCCATATCTCATAGTCATAGTATGCTGCTATAGCTATGAGAATTCTAATAGCTCTAATTTCCGCTACAGGAGAAAAGGTCTCCTTGTAATCAATGCCATAAGTTTGAGTAAAACTTGCGCAACTAGACGAGCTTTATAGACGTGTACATTGCCATCCATGTCAGTCTTAATCTTATAGAGCCACTTACCTCCAACCACCTTGGCGTTTGGAGGTAAATCAACCTCTACCCAGACTTCATTTTCTCACATGGATTGCATTTCCCCATTCATTGCAACTTGCCATTTATCCTTATCAGGACTTGCCATGGCAGCTTTATAACTAGTAGGCTCTCCAAGATCTCCTAACATAGTTTCCTCAACCTCTACGTTAAGACATAGACGTTCAGGTGCACGCGTAGTCCTTACGGATCTACGAACGGGAATCACTTCAACTTCTGGTGGAGGACCCAGACTATCAGGTTCTACCGGAAGTACGTTAGTGTTTTTAGAAGGTAATGCATCTTCTTGATCATCTTCCAGATCATAAACTCTCCCATTGAATTCTTGAGATACGAGATCTCTTTCAAGAAAATCTCCATACCTAGCAACAATTACTTTATTTTCAGTTGGATAGTAAAAGTAGTAACCCATAGTTTCCTTAGGGTATCCTACGAAGATACACTTTACAGATCTTTGTTGGAATTTATCTGCTGAGTCACGTTTAACATACGCCTCGCAACCCCAGACCTTTAAATAATACAGGTTAGGAGCTTTACCATGCCATATTTCATATGGTGTCTTATCAACCTTCTTTGTGGGAACCATATTTAGAATGCGAACAGTGATTCCAAACATAATCCCAAAGGATAAATGTAGAGTGGTAAGATTAAACATAGATCGTATCATGTCCAACAATGTACGATTTCTTCTCTCAGATACACCATTTTGTTGTGGAGTATATGGAGAAGTGAGATTCTGGACAATTCCATTCTCAGCTAAGTAATCTTTAAACTCTTGGCTTAGATACTCGCCTCCTCTATCGGATCGAAGAGCTTTAATCTTCTTTCCTAATTGCAGTTCTACTTCACTTTGAAAACCTTAAATATTTCAAACACCTCATGTTTATGCTTAAGTAAATAAACATAACCATACCGGCTGAAATCATCAGTAAAGGTTAAGAAGTAGCTAGCACCTCTCTTTGACACATGTCTAAGTGGTCCACACACATCAGTATGAATAAGACCAAGTAGATCAGAAGTCCTCTCCATATTGCTATGAAAAGGTTTCTTAGTCATCTTCCCAGATATGCATGACTCACATTTATCAAATGATTCATCATTGATATTTTGCAAAAGCCCTTCTTGTTGAGCAAGTCTACAATGACAAAGATAAGAAGAATTCAAGTCTAACTTTATCTTTCTGTTAATGCTAAACATCAAATTATTATTATTGTTAGATTCATTTCCAATCACATCAATTTCAAACACACCATTCACAGTAATTGCTTTAAAATAAAAAACACCATTTAAAGAAACATCAATTCCATTACGTGAAATAGTATGAGTAAAACCATCATCCAACAAAACTGAAAAAGGAAACAACACCTCTAATTATAGAAGGTGCATAATGACAATTGTTCAATAACAGTACTAAGCCCGAAGGCAATACTAAACTAAACGTTCCTATGGCTTCAACAGCTGCATGTGCGCCATTTCCCACGTGCATATTGCTCCCCATAGCAAGCTTCCTTTCCACTCTAAACCCTAGCAAAGTGTATTACAAATGTGAATACCACAGCCCGTATCATATACCCAGGAATTTTTATGATTTAGAGTAAATAATTCAATGACAAATAAATTACCAGAAGAACCGGCTCCCAAGGACCCTTCGTACTTCATCTTATTTGCCCGCAATTCATCAAGATAGAGAGCACAGTTTCTCTTCCAATGCCCAACGCTCTTACAGTGGTGGCATGCTTGATCCTTTTTAGGATTTTCCTTCCTAGAAGTAGGGTTCTTCTTGGGTTGTGGTTGATAGGCCATCACTTGTTTGCCTTTGTCAACCTTTCCCTTACCCTTCCCCTTCTTGTTGTTCACACGCTGCGGTTTTGGCTTATTAATCCTTCCACCCTGAATAGCAAGTACCTGGGCAGTAGGAACCTTTTGAGGCAACCCTTTCTCATAGTCAATTAGTAATGCGTGTTGGTCAGTAATCGTCTTCCCAAGCAGGCATATTGAAATTTCGACAAAACCATTAAAATCCTTGTTAAGGGATCTATTAATCGATTCACGACCATGTCATCATCATAAGTTTTGCCAAGTGCTTTTAGCTGGTCCATGTAACCTTTTATTTCCAGTACATGAGCACTCACGGGTTTACCCTCACCTTGCCTACAGCTGTGTAACGCGGCGGTCAAGTCATAAATCTCGACGGCAGCTGGCTTCTCAAACATAGTTCAAAGTTCATTGAGCATATTATATGGGAAATAATGTTCGAACTGCTTTTGAAGAGCAGATTCCATTGTTCCCAACATAAGACAAGCCACATCATTATGACGCTTATAGTCAAGTTGCTAAGCGTCCTTTTGAGCTTGAGTAGCATCAGGACCAGTTGGTTGTTCAGGGTAAGGTTCATAAAGATATTTCAACCTGTCAGCAACTCTACAGACAATTCTCAAAGAGTGGTGCCAATCATTGAAATTCTTAGAGCCAGTCAACTTTTCTCGATCAAAAAAGCTTTTGAACGCATAACTTAGTGCAGTGTTAGTGTTATCGTTATTTTGAGCCATTTCTACAAAAAAAAAAGTTCAAGTATTAGTATTTTCGATAATACAACTTTTCAAGAAAATAAATATACCCAACGGTAATATAAACATATAACCATATAATTTTCTCGAAAAACTAGGATCCAATTTATCATAGGTTCATTACATCAGTTGATCTGCTAGCAACGAACACATATAATAAGGTAATCTGTCGAACATTAATTGGAAAATAATTTCCAACTCCTAGATCATTATGGGATTTATATTTTCCAACGCTATTGCAAATATAAACATGTTTCATCCCATCTTATGCCATTGAGTCCAAGTCTCACTTCCTACTCAACTTAAGTGTCTAACTTAAAGAACTGCAAATATGTCCATGTAAGGTCTCACTTTACATAGAGATTTACCTCTTCATCACAATCTAGCCAAGTACTCTCATGACATAAATTGCAACTTCAAGTGTTCCTTTTAATTAGATGGCATATAACTTAATTTAAAAGGGCACTAGTTTTGATTTTATGTGGTCAAATCAAATATGTACAAAGATGTCATGCATTCATCTTGTAGCATAAATCTAATAAAAAACTTTTTATTACCAATTCATAAAGATCAAATTATCAAAGTTTTGATTGAGGTATTGGGTTCACCAATCAAGGAATTTAGTGTTAATTATCGTCCATTATACCGTACTTTTGCATAAGTGTAAACACTTAGTGTTTCGGGTAATTACCACCGAAGTGGCGCATGGAATTAAAACTAATTCGCCCTTAAGATGAGTTTGCACATTTTATGGCTTACTAAGTAGCTCCATTTGAACTTACAGGGGGCAGAGGACCAGGTAAGCGCAAAGCATAACCTTAGACATCCTTTCAGTGTGACTGTGCGCACTTCTTTATTAACCTCTTTATAGTTCATTCTAGTGGGTGAGCCGTTCAGACCATTTATACCAAAGTCACCAATCAATTAAACTATTGAAAACTTAACTCTTCTAAAACAAATCAAATTTCGCCATTGTTTAGTCCGTATTATTTTTCTATTCAAAATTACCCTTTGCTTAAACTGTCTAACATAATAAACAAACAAGTAACAAATAAAAAATAAACTACTAAAAACAATGCGCACATAATAAACAATTTATACGTGTAAATAAGTAGCCACATGCAACTTATTCGATAAAACCCTATTAATAATCAATTTCTAGGTTAAATTAATGTATATATTAATTAGGGCTTTCACTCTCTCAAGTGAGAGTGAGCCACATACATCGAAGAATCGATTGCGTAAACCCATAATTAATAATATACCATATTGCACATAATTGATTCATTAATTTACATAATTGGAGTCTTCCCCAATTCAAGATTTATCGTAATTAAATATGTCTCAACAATTAAACAATTATCAAAGCAACTTATCCATGACAAACATGCATGTATTATCATGGATATCATAACAATTATACAAATAAGTCACAAGATCGCATATAAAAATTCCATGACACAAAACAAATTATTCATGAATTAATCACGTAACCAATATATTAATTCTAGGTTTTAATAAGGTTAGCAAACAATTTTCAAAACCCTAAAAAAATTTATACATGTGTCGACAAAAAAAATAAGGGTACGCCTCAATTCTTAAAAAAAAACCGACCAAACAATAAATTAAACATAAACCCTAGATTAACATATCAAACAACATACAAGTATTTGTTTTATTACGCGTTTATGTAATAATTACTCATTAAAAACCAATGAATCGTGATGCCACTGTTGGAATTAGATATCAAGACATTCAAATAAATAATCACAAACATCAAAGTATTCAAGCGGAAGCATATAGGATTTATTAATGAACAATTAATTAACATAAAAGAATATGCGTACTTTTTCTTGATTCTAGCCGAACAAGAATCAAATTCACAAACTAGCAATGTATGAACCCTAATTTGATTTAATTAGGATTATGTGAATTACACCTTACCGTTTTGTAATTCAATCCAAGATAATAACAATAGTGTGTTATTACCACGTTTTTGTACACACGTACTAAACCGAATTAAAGTAATGCTAGTTTTTATCAAACAAATAACTTTGTTTTGTGGAAAAGGTTTGGATCGACACCAAGGGGTGGCCGATCGGTTTGTAGCTTGAAAACACACACAAAAATAATTTTAGGGTTAAGCTAATGAATACAAGAGATGCAAAAACAAGACCCCTAGCCTTGTATATATACCCAAGCAAACTTGGTGAACAAGTTGGTCTTGTTTCCTTTTTCCTTTGGCCGATCGGTTAAGGGTATCCCCAAGGGATTCCGGAAACTTCCAAACATTGCAATCTAGTTCTTTTCCAAATACCTTTAACGCCCGTTAGTCCATTACATTAATTACTTAACGTTCGTTAGTTATTTCGTTTAATAAATAAATAAATATAACGTTTATATTTAATTATTAACTTTAAATTCTCATACGTAAAATGTGCAATCTCGTAGTTTCGAGTTCGATCCTAACTCACGTCTACTAATTTATATCTATAAAACTAACGGGAATGCATCGAGTGTATGAACACAGTTTCCACCATTGTATTATTATGGCATTATCTCTCAAATCACCACTAGCCATTTTCAGATAGAAGTTCATTTCCTTACTAATAACAAGTCTCGAAACCACTATGTCATTCTTGATAGGATCAATTATTGGGTCATCTAACCCTGTAATGCAAGGAAACATATGAAACCAGTTATTTGGCCAATTCCATTTCCCATTCACTGTATCCCCATATGTGCGATGTTATATATTAAGATAAATGACCTTACGATGCAAGATTAACATTGAGCTCTCAAATTTGGATAAATGATGGAACAGGGAGATAAGTGAGTAAAAAGAAAAAAAGAAAAAGAAAAAAAAAAACTACATTTTTAAGAATTTTTTGAACACCGAAAGTAAAAGAAAAGGGATAAAAGTGAAGAATGTGCAAGCGGTTTTTTATTCCAAAAGCTCCATCCAAATATAGGGATGAAAACGACTAAAAAAAAATTGATAGAACCATTAAGGATACGTTTGGTTCATGGTTTTTCAAGTGGGTCCATGGACTCATGCCCATTATTTATTGTTTGGTACAAAAATTAACCCAAATATAAAGGCATTATTACTGCATATCAAATCTGAGCGCATATGGTGGGTTTTAGAAAAATTGTCAGTAGGCTTTGTGATTGAGTCATTTTCAGCCACAAATTTTCTCATCTTTATAAGTTATTGTACTTTTTATTCAAAAAAAACATATAATTAATTTCAATATCAAATTATAAAACAAATATATATCTATAATATTATATTTTCTCTTTTCTACATCAAATCAAAATCCAAATCTAAATCTTAATCCTAATCCTAATCCAAATCCTAATCCTAAACCCGTCTACAAACCAAACGGGCCCTAAATAACAAGTTGCCCATCTTTTTCCCCAATTAAATATTGAGCTAATGTTAGAAATAGTAAAAAAATCAAATTAGGTCCAAAATATTGTCAACTCCCTCCTTCCACTTTTGGTTACTGCTTAATTGCGCGAGTGCACGACTCCACCCACTGCTCAATACGCGTCTAATAAAAATACATATGAATTGATGTTTTTTCTTAATATTATTAGCAAGATTGTAAAAATCGCTAAGCGCTAGTTCGGGTAAGGCCTAGCGATTAATCAGTTAGGCGGGAATTAATCAGGGATTAATCGGATTGGAATTTTTATACACAAAATTGTAATGTTAGATATTATATTATATTATATATATCAAATAAGCATAGAGCATCAAAGTTCAAATATAAACATAATACATAAGTCTTCAAAGTTAAAAGTCAAACATAGATATTATTCGGTTTGTTGACCATTTTTAAGCGATCTTAGACCGATTTTGTCCGATTAATCGTTTTGTTGACCCATTTTTAAGCGATTTTGTCTGATTTTTAAGCAATTTTGTTGACCGATTTTTAAGCGATTTTGTCCGATTAAACCGATTTTATCCGATTAATCGGTTTGTTGACTGATTTTTAAGCGATCTTTGACCAAACCGATTAAATAGGCCGATTATGATAAATCAAGGCGCTTAGAGAGCGATCAGCGATTATGCGAGGATTAATCGGCGGCCTGGACCGATTTTTACAACAGAGATTATTAGTGATAAAAAGTATAAAATACATCTTTCATCTCCACAATCCAGCAACCTTCCCAACCTTCCCAGGCCAAATTTGTCCCTTTCACCAACAAGAACAACCAACAACCTCTTTAATTATGTACAGATCTTAAACGAAAAATAAAATAAAATAAAACAAACAACACCAATGATGGTAATAAGAAACAAGAAACAAGAAAAACCAATTCCAACTCCAACAAAGAACAACAACCAACAACTCTCAAGATCTTAAACGGAAAGAAGAAAGAATGATTCGAAGAACAAAATAAATAAATAAAATAAAAAATAAAAAAGAACAAGATCTCGGGTTTAGTTTAGTATCATAACAGAAACTTGATATCAAAGATCATTAAACCCTTCATTGATCGGACAAACCAAATTAAAACTTACTTTGAGACACACCTACCTGGTTCGAAGCCCACAACACACCTTTCATCGATCTTTAACCATAATTCATAGGTTTTCGTGCTTGTAGGAATAAGAAAAAGGGTGTCTGTGGATTCGATTTAAATAAGAAATACAAAGGTGCTTTTCGTTTGTAACAAGGGAGAAAAGAAAAACACATTGTGAAATGAAGAGAGAAAGTTGTGGTGGCTGGTAAATGATATTAGGGTTAGGGTTAGGGTTATTTCAATTATTCAAGGGCCTGCTGACAAGTACCTGTGGGATTAAAACCTATACTTTTCTTGTATTAAGACAAAATGTAATCACGATACTGCCATACATGCTTGTTTGCTTTTGTAATCTACATTATTAACTCTCATATTTACAGATTGTTTTTATCTCTGATATCAAGTTTGAATACGGATGCTTTTGGATTTGAGATGTTTCAGTGAGTACTCTATCCCAACACAACAACATCTTTTCGACTATATGTAATCAAATAATAAAAGCCTTCAAGGAAACTCAGTTTTAATGGTTGTGCTTAGTGCTTCTAATGACGGGCTTAATAATATCGCGTATGTGAAGGTTTTCCATATGCATGTAGCCTGTTATGACGAATATGTTTCGTGGGCTTGATTTTTAAGATATATAATTAAAATCATTACTTCTGGTATCATCTTAGCTTCTTTGTTTTTTGGTGGAGAAAGTTTGAAGACTTGTTAATAACAGACTTTTAGGCTGTACCGCAAAATATATTACTAAAGACCTTATATAATTTCGAACTAGATTTAGTGCAGTCAAATTTCTGTTTTTAGAGTCAACTGCAAATGACTTGGAAAACAATATATTAATCTTACAATAAGTATCCCTTTCTACTATGTAGTATATAAACAAAAAATTGGTAAGGTATCTCATGCATATTTAGCAATGGTCTATGTATCATTTATGTGTTTATAATACATCTTATATTTTTTGAAGAAGCGAAGCTAAGGATAACTGTTGCCAACTTTAAATACGGTTCTTAAGTGATACACCAAATAATGGAACCAGAGATCCTCTTTAGAGTATAATTTTTTCATCGATTTCATGTGGCGTCACTCTAAATTTTCTATTCTTAATTGTTTGGTTGTGGAATGTGGTTGACAGGGGCGGATTTACATTAAAGACAGGGTATGCACGTATACCCTGTGAAATTTTTTAGTAGTGTACAAAATTTTGATTTTTCCCGAAGTAACTATAATATACACTGAAAAATTAAGAGTGCACACCCTTAAAAATGCTGGAAAAATATGGGTGCATACTCTAATGTAACTTACCATTGTTGAAAGAAAGAAGAAAACTGAACTGGTACTAATATATCGACTGCAGTTTTTTGAAGAAGGAGGAGGTTAAAAAGTAGGTCAAAGTCTACCAAAGTTATGTATATTAGTGGCCCACTTGTTATGTCAAGTTGTGATTTTGAGCTGTGAGCCTAACATATGACCCATTTTCTTTCTCAAAGCCCAATTTTAACAAAAGGTATATGTATATTTGAACTTTGAAGACGTTATTAGCTGCTTATTAAAGAAAAAAACCTCTAAAGAATGAGATTATTGAAATTCGAACAAAACACCGCCAAAAATCCGACCCGTAAAAACCGACCCGAGTCAAAAATATTTGAGCAATTTTTTTCTTATATATAGTGCACACCCTCTAATGGATTCCTAGATCCGCCACTGGTGGTTGAGGTGAAAACGACGAAGATGCAATTCAGTTGTTTTTGTTTGTAAAGGTCTATTGGTATTTTTATTTTTATATTTTTTATTATTATTTTTTTTTTTGAAAAAAGTTTGTGAATTTAAGTCTTTTTATTATTATTATTATTACTTTTTTTTTGAAATAGTTGGTATAAGTGGGTAAGTAATAGACAGGAAAAAAAAAGTAAAAGTTTAGTGTGCTTGTACCGTAAAGCCAAGATTTTTTTGTGTATATGTATAGGTCGTGAATTAACTGTTTAAGTACAAATCTTTTATAAATTATGGTTTTAGTTATGTCAAGATAATTAATTTTTCTCTGCAATTACTAGCTACTTGCGGTATCATCTAGGGCATTCACTTGTAACCAATACATTCGATAATTTGATTGTTTTAGACAAATTCTTTTCACTCATAAGTGTGAACTGTAACTTTTTTGACCAAGTTAAAAAGTGTTCAAAGCTTGAAAAAGTCATTTCTGGCAAACATTTCCAAAATTCGAATCAATGAAACAACATTTTGTAAAGTTTTACAATCATTGTAGTATTTATACCATTGACCATAAGATGTTATGTTGTGTAACTTCTCACTTAAGACACAGTATTTCAATAAGTGTGAATTTTTTTTTTAGGAAGACCTCCTCTAAACATACGATAGCTCGATCATTTTATGTTGATGCATGGTTAATTTTGAATGCAAGCATAACGAGATTTAAAAGCAACTCGAAGATATGAAACGCTATATGCAATGATCGTTGTTCGCTAAATTTGTGAACCACATTTAAGACACACCACTAGACGTTCTTGGGCCGTTCTTTGGCACAGCCATAATGGTACGAATTCAAACCGGCCACCATCTACAAATAGCCTGTCAACATGACCATGTTTTACCTCGAACGGTCGAACCGTCCTTTACAAACCAGCCTACCAACAAGATCACCTGACCACATATATTACAACTATCAAATATGGTAGAGCACCTCGAACCACACAATTCAATTACAACCTCACCATCTCGAGTACTTAGTAGACTACATAGTAACTAAGTACTTAACACAACCAACTAAAATGTGTACACGCCACTAACTACCAGTCTACCACCACAAAAGCAAGTCGAACATGCCTTTCTGCTGTCATATAAATATATACGTGTTGGGGTGTAAATGAGACAAGAAAACTCGCAAATTATTCGAAATTGACTCGTAAACTACTTGAAATCGACTCAATTTAAACGATCCGAGCTCGAGTTCGACCTACTCGAGTATATTTTCGAGTCGAGTTCGAGCTACAAGATACTCGGCTCGTGAAGCTCGCAATCCTTAATGAACTACGATTAAATTACACTTTTACTCTTTTATATACATAAATTTACTTAATTTACTTATAAATCAAGTCGAGCCGAGCTTGATATGCCGAGTATTCATCGAGTACGAGCATGAAATGGAGAAATATAACGAGACGACTTGATTTGTATAAAGCTCGACCAGCTCGAGTCGAGCTTCGAGCTCGAGTTTTAGTATTCGAGTCGAGCTCAAGCTTGGCAGTACTAGGCTCGTTTACACCCTACGTGGAGATGACTTGGAGTTAAACATGCCTTTCCCATGTATTAGATTTAAATCTCGAATTCAAAAGAATTGATATGCATGACTAGAAACGATTAAAACAACTTATAAACTTAATAAACATTAGTTTATTTAATTAGTTAACCGAACCCCATTCAATTATTGTGCTCAAGGATGCTACTTACTTGATACAACCAAAATACAAAGTAAATAACAAGCTAATCTGAAGCACACGCGTGGCCGGCCCTAGGATCAGTTATAGTAAGATATTAATTCTGTGACACCTTGGACCACCGTAATGTAATCTGCTAAGCCTCTTATGGCTTTGAATGGAAAACGTGAAGGTCGAGGACTGTTATATGAAACCTCAACGGCTGGAACACTGGCTGGAGCAGTAGATGGGCTGATAATGTTGCGTTTGTGAGAAATTTTAATTCCACCCATAACCACCCCGTTTGATAAATGAACGGCGTGGCAAACCCTGTCACTACAACATTCACTGGCTACCCCAGCGACATATGGGGACTTTCCCCAGCGACATGTCGCTGGGGAATCCTAGCTGGGGAAGTCTCGTAAGGGATTGTATCCCGCGACAATCCCGGCGACGACGTGGATCCCACTCAAATTTCAGTCAAAGAAGCAGTGCCACTGTGGCACATTATCCCCAGCGACATGTCGCTGGGGAATAGTCGAATTAAGCAAAATGATTAAGACGCTTAATTATAGAGATTAACTATCCCCGGCGACATGTCGCTGGGGATACTATGGTTACTTGTTGACAAGTCAACGAGTTAGCCTATCCCGGCGGCGACATGTCGCTGGGGAAACCTTTTCTCGTTGACTTGTCAGCGTTTAGTGTGTGTTATCCCGGCGACCTGTCGCCGGGGAAGGTCTGCATTTTTTTAATGCAGCCTGCAGTCAGGCGACTCCAGATTTTAGAATTTTTCGGAAAAATCTAAAATAAACATGTACCAAAACCTGTATAGACTAGCCACAACTTGTACCAAAACACAAATACCATATAACGGATCAACGCAATACAAATAGATCACAACTTTTACATAAACACGACTCAAAAGTCAATATGTGCATTGATAGATAGGGAAACAAGTGTTTAAATGGCGCCAAGATGAACCTAATAATATATAACACAACTACCTAAAGTACCAATGTAGCATACTAATAATATATAACACAACTACCTAAAGCTAGTACCAATGTAACATACTAATAATATATAACACAACTACCTCTCGCCGTTGTTATCCTCATCACCGCCATTCTCCTCGTCATCACCACACCCACCACTCCGCTAGCACCACCGAGTCATACTCCCTAAACATATCAGCGTATCTGTCGGTAAACTGAGGAGACTCATGATAAAGCCTACATCTTTGGTGACCGACTTCGCTCGTAGGGGCATACTTGGCTGCCTGATGTGGCCCGTGATGGCAATCGCGACCCTTACAGGGAATATGCCCACGAAGCTTACCCCCTCTTGCCAGCGCATTGATTTGATCCTCCGTGTATTGACCCGTGGCCTCAAGCTTTTTCATCTCGTCCTATGTAGTGACAAAAACACAAGATAGTAAATATATTAGTCGGGTTGCTACATTATTTCTCGATAATTCATTAAAGTGTGTTTTGAAACAAAACTTACATATATCCGTCGGTCCTCATCGTTAGGGAATACCCCATCAACGGTATGTGTTAGCCAAAAGTGTCGATGAGTGAAGGGGTATTCATGAGTCTCGATGCTGCATCTGTACATACACACATATAAGATGAATAATTTTAAAAACGACAAATCACAACACACCAAAGCGTATAATCAGATATATATATATATATATATATATATATATATATATATATATATATATATATATATATATATATATATATATATATATACATGTAAAATAATTATAATGTTTATTACCATATCATCTCGAAGGAGGCGGCGAGGGATCCTGTCTAGATATGACCTTGCTCTTTTGCTTGGTTAAGCCGATTTGTAGAGGCTCGAGCAATGTTCTTGGGATCATTCCAAAACTTAATGTACTCATCCCGATCACATTTGTAATTTCCTCGGGACGTGCCCGCCTAATCGCCTTCACATCGTAATCCCCGGTGGTGGGGTCTACCTTCCAATGTTTGGCCTTGAAAGAAGCCTTGTTAGTATTGTAGGCTTTTTGCAGGTGCGAGTTTATGCCTTCGTAGATCTGGGGCCCGGGGGAGTCCATGTGCGGCCTTAGGTCAAATAAGGGTCTGCAATCATATACAACAAAACGAAAACAGAGTTAGAGATATAATTTATATATTTATTTAAATTTGTTTATTTATTTATATGATATAAATAAATAAGCGAATTTAGATAAATATACACAATTAAATAAATGAACACGATAATGAAATAAACATAAAAGGATAAGCTGACCCCAATATCGAAATGATTCCGCCTTTTCTCTCCGGGACCTTCTCCCAAGAAGGGTAGTAAAGCGGCACCTTCTAACGACCTCCCCATGTAGTTAGACCAATGCATGCGCATGGGTAGAGGGTTTAAGGTTTGTTTGTCACCCACCTCAAAAGTGATCGACGGGACCTTTTTAGATCTGCGATTGCCTTAGTGAAAGGTTCGGGTCTTGTCGAATGATACGCACGCGTCGCCTGCTTCGCCCAATTGGGCTTTCGTTTACCTTTACTGCAAAATCAAGTTAGTGATAAAAGTCATAAATATGTATCAAATTTGTGCTTGTATTACAATAATCGAGGAAATTCTTACCTTTGTTAATGAAGCTTGCCCGAAACCGGTGGTGCAGCGGTCTGGAGAGGGCGATCCTCCCGCGCCGGCCAGGTGGGACGTGCAACATCTGTCTACATCTGTACAAGTACAATTAGCATAAGATATAGAAATTCATGAACAAAATAATATAAGCATGCACACATCCAAATACATACATCCAATAAATATACACATTTAAACAATCCACAACAATTTCATTCATTCATTCAAATATATAAGTGTATTTTGCAAGTTACAACTCAAGATCAATCTTCTTCTTCACTAGAATAAACTTTCTCAACACCATCATCATCAACATTGATGAGGTCTTCAACATCAGAATCTGCTAAATCATGAGGAAGAGCGTCTTCATCGGCAATAATATCATCGTCTTCGTCGGGAACATCAATGATATCGGCGGTCGTCAACCAGTTGATTGACCATCTCTATGCAAGGTCGCATTATCCAAGTCATTCAAACTAGTAGAAAGTGGGAGATCGGATGAGTTGTCGAAATGTATAATATCGGGATCGTCCTCTACGATGACACCCGTCGGAAAACTTTTATGATTAACATGTTCGCGACCTTCGGTGGGGTTTGGTCTTATCTTCAAGGTAGAAGACTTGTTTGACTTGTGTTGCGAGAATGTATTGGTCATCTTTAAATGCCTCGGGCTGCGGTCGGCGATTTGTGTCATGTTGTTTCTAAAGACAAGTTTTTGACTTTACGTCCTTTGTTGCTAGTGTCGAACCACTTCTTCGAACAGCATAGCTGTGAACAACAAATACTTAAAATCGAGGATTTCTTGAAGCTGACCATAATACATTTCTCCGTCACGGCCGGCGAACAAATGCATTTGTTTTGAGTTGTCGCGACGTTCATCCGCGGTTGTGCGACATACCTCACCGTTGACTACGCAGAGTTTCTTGAGATTGGAGTCCATGATGGTCCATTAAAGCGAATAACTGCTGGTTGTGCTAACCTCGAGTCTTGGTCATTGTCTATGTGGCGTTGGCGGATCTATGAAGAAGACGAGTTAGCTAGATAGAGAACACAAAATATGATATTGTTATTTTTCTGATTAAGTAGACCAAATAAGTCTTAAGTTTACTGCGACCCAAACGGTCGGAATTCTTCTTGCATGTCTTTGTTAGGAAATAATCGAAAGCGTTCATGGTATTAGAATAAGTCGGCGAAATGATAAGTTAAGAAAAAGAAGTTTCAAAATAAAAAAGCGGCGTACCTCTTGGGCTGGGTCGAGTGCGTGTAGTCGATCTGAGACTATTGTGAAGTACATACCATTTCACTTTTTTAAACTCTTGGGCATCAAACCCAATAAATGACCGTAAACCAATCGTTTTACATACCGTCGAAACACACGCCCGACGCGTTGGGGAGGGGTCCACATTACGGTCGGAACGATTAAATTTCGTGGTAACATCGAAAATAATGAGGCGAATGTCAATGCTTCTGCAACATAACCCTCATGTCGAACCTTCGGCAGCTTTATTCGAACATAACCTTTTAGCTTCTTCATGTATCTTTCAAATGGATACATCCACGGGGAATAGGCGCCTGAAAAACCTCTATAGGTAAATGGATAACCAAGTGAACCATAATGTCAAAAGCGAGGAGGATATATGAGCTCAAGCTTCGCCGCGAATATCGACCACCTTGATCAGAGCTTTCAACATGTCATCCTCCATCAAAGTAGCGAGCATATTTGCTTAAAAAAAGGAACACAACTCAATTAATGGTTTTGCAATCTTATCGGGCAAGTAATTTTGAAGTCCGTAAGGAAGTAAGCGTTGCATCATTATAGCCAGTCATGAGACTTGAGGCCGTTATATTGGTATCATTATCGGTCACTCTGTGCTTGAAGCATGATCGAACCCATCGGTAGTTTAGATCCTTTGATGTCTTGACAAAACTTTTCGGTTCTCTGGGTGTGAAAGAATACGGCTGAGGCTGGCACTTCCGTTTTTGGTTTGGTAGAGCCACAACCCTTCGAATGCCCAACATTTGTAAGTCTTGTCTTGCCTTGGCGGTGTCTTTAGATTTATCATTCATTAACAAAGTGTTCAAGATGGCCTCCAACACATTTTTTCGATATTCATGATGTCTAAATTGTGTCTTAGTGAAAGAAAACACCAATACTCAAGCTCGTAAAAATAGGCCGTTTAGTCCAGTTAAGCTCGACAAGAAGATTGCGTTTTATCTTCACACCTCCATAACTCGGATGTTTACCCTTCACACACGTTGGCAATCTATCAAGTTGAGCGAGTTACATCGACCAAATTCTTGAGGAGGATCTGCGTTATCGGTTTGGCCATTGAATTCAAGTGGCGTCTCCATTTATGGGGCCGTTAAGAATCTTGGTGAAAATAAGTTGTTTTGCTTAACACCGAGCGGATGGAGTGTCTTTATTACATGTAGGGCATGCCTTGTAACCTTGCCCACTCCACGAGACAAACTACTTGGCGAGGAAAATCATTGATGGTCCATAAAACCATCGCTCTCGTATTAAACTTCGGCACGAGGCAGCGTCTATAGTCTCGATACCTTTCTTGTCCCATAAATCCTTGAGTCCTCAATCAAAGGCCTCAAGTAAACATCAATGTCCTTGCCCGGGGATTTAGGACGAGGAATTAACAGCGTTAGCATAAAGAACTCTCTTTCATACATAACCCGCGGAGGCAGATGTATGTTGTCAATATCACCGGCCACATCTTTGTAGGCGACTAAGGTTCCCAAGCGGTTGAAACCATCGGCTGACCAACCCTAGTCGAACATTTCTTGGTTCTTTTGCAAAATCTGGATACTTTGTGTCAAATTTCTTCCATGCTCCACCATCAACCGGGTGTTGCATCTTCACCGGGCTCGTACACTTTCGGTAGCATGCCAAATCATATCGCTGCGGTGTGACTAGACTTGTACAAGCGTTGTAGTCTAGGAATGATCGGAAAGCATAACACCTTCTTAGGAACTTTCTTCCCGTGTGTTCTTGTCTTTCCATCTACTGTATCTGAGGCCGGGACAAAATCAAATCTTTGTTCTTGTCTCCCGAAATAGCGACAATCGTGTTCAGCATGTCATTTCATTACCCTAACCATCGTTTTAAATGTCTTCTTTATTGAATAGTATGATGGTGGGAGCTTGAATCCTTCTTGATGGGAAATACATTTTGTGAAAACTCTAACATTTCATTAAATATAGAATCAGTCAATCTACCTTTAGCCTTAAAATAGGTAAACTTTGCCATAAAGTCTAATCGAGTCACATAGTCACAACGAGGAACGGCTCCCGTTGGCAGCGGCATATAACTCTTCAAACTCGTTACGTGTAGCTTGAGTCGGTTCGTTACTTGTCTCACCAATATCTCCTTGAGTTGGTTCATTGTGTTCATTATTTGGAGGAATATAGCTAAGATCATTAATTAGCGTTGTCATGTCATCATCAAAGTGTCTTGTGTTATCTAATGGCGGTGGCATAGGTGGAGCGGTTCACGTGTTCCACCCATATTTTATAACGTGGGTCCACCCTTCTCTCATAATGTGGTTTGAAAGGTTTTGATGTGTACCCATAATATATTTGACAAGACTTGCATGGACATCTTATTCTCCGGCACTATCTACGACTTGCAATGATTGGCCAATTTTTCAAGACCGAGAATAAATAATGGTTCATGTGGTATAAGCTGTCCAAGTCTTATTATCGAATACCATAACTGCGTTTTAACGATACATTTAGTTATTATATGCAACTTAATTAAACACATTCAAGCGAGGAATACGGATGTTTTGTTCACCTATTGCAACTATGGAAGGCAATCCTAACCCACTCTTTGAATAATTTGTCTCATATATGAATGCATATACCAGATTTACTATTTAAGAAAATTTGTGAAGCTCAACTATGTGTTTAAAGACATATTCGTAGGAGTAAAGGAGAAACATTGTCGAAATCATCTCAAATAGTAAACCAATTATACGCATTCATATCCTAAATGAGACAAAACATTCACTTGATCCCAACGGGGGACTTTCGAAATTAATTTCTAATAAATTAATTTCGGACGGGTTTTCTATAGGATGATTAATTTTAGAGGGGATTTTCCAAAATTAATCACTAAAATCCTAAAACAACTAATTATTATAAACTATAAACGGCTCATATCAACAAATAATAACTATAAACTAACAAAATAATATAAGCAGAGCGTAATGAAATAATACTATATATAAATATAAACTATAAACTAACAAAATTATTATAAACGGCTCAAGAGTTGAAAAAAGTGAAATGGTATGTATGTTGCTAAGAGTTTTAACATACATACCATTTCACTTTTTTAACATACATATCATTTCACTTTTTACATACATCTATTATTTTAACATACGTACCATTTCACTTTTTTCACCAAATAATAACTATAAACTAACAAAATTTAAACAACTAATTATTATAATTATAAACGAGCACATTTCAAGGCAATTGAACTAATAATAACTATAAACTAACAAAATTTAAACAATAAACATTCCCCAGCGACATGAATAAACATTCCCCAGCGACATGTCACCCGGGATACCAAAAGGAGAAAAAAAAATTATTACATACCTTGTCTAGCTAGCACCTCGTACGCCAAAAAAAAAACTTAACTTTTCTAATTAACAACTTACAACAATAATAATCTGAAAAATTATAACATACCTCGCTCTTGCTCCTCGTCGGCTACTGCCAAAAACTTTACTTTATCATCTAATTTACAACAACTTACAACAATAATAATCTCCAAAAATCATAATATAATTAACTAATTTAGTTGAATAATATTTAAAATTTGTAAAACAAACCGTGTAACGTGTGGTGGTGGTGATGGTGGATGCGGTGGTGGTGATGGTTGATGATTGTTGATGATGTTTACTTCGTTTTTGTTGCAGAAATCGCCACAGGAGAAGAAGATAATGTTTTATTTCGTATTGTGAAGTGATAATATTGACCAGATCTGCTTTATCAACAAACTTTTCCCCGGCGACAATCCCCGGCGACATGTCGCTGGAGAAAGATATAGTTTTTGTCGTTTAGCGTAAATGGCGCGATAACGAAAATTTTGGTGGGTAGGTATCCCCGGCGACATGTCGCCGGGGAAAACTAATTAATTTTTTTTTCGTTATTATTAAATAATCCCCAGCGACATGTCGCAGGGGAAAACTGTTTTTTTTTTTTTTTTTGGTAAAATTGAATACTTTATGTTGTTACGACTTCAAAGAATACGATTTTATCACTGCATTTCATCCCAATTTAAGAAAAATATTGGGAGAGTAATTTTGGCGTAGCTTACTATCTTTATTTTATTATCCTCACAAAAGCTCTCAAAAATACGATGTTTTCTTTTATTTTTATTATAATCCTAAATATTTCCCTTTCTTTTAATATAAACTTCGAACAAAAGTTACCATTCGGCATCTTTATATTCTTATATGAGAGTTAGATTTACAATCTAGTAGCGGGCTAGAGGAACAAGAACATATTACATCAAAATGTTGCATGCAATATTTAATTGGATCAAGCCAAGCGATGCATAGTTGAATGTGTTTTATAAATCTATGATTCAGAAGAATAATTATGGTTACATTAGGCGTTCAGCGGATGAGTCGGTATGTTATGGTTACACATTAGACGTTCAACGAATGAGTCGGTATGTTATGATTACACATTAGGCGTTCAAGCGGATGAGTGGGTATGTTATGGTTACACATTAGGCGTTCAGCGGATGAGTAAGTATGTTAGGGTTACACATTAGGCGTTCAGCGGATGAGTGGTATGTTATGGTTACACATTAGGCGTTCAGCGGATGAGTCGGTATGTTATGGTTACATTAGGCGTTCAGCGGATGAGTCGGTATGTTATGCTTACATTAGGCGTTCAGCGGATGAGTCGGTATGTAAGCTTACACATTAGGCGTTCAACGGATGAGTCGGTATGTTATGGTTACACATTAGATGTTCAACGGATGAGTCGGTATGTTATGCTTACTACATTAGGATGAGTCGGTATGTTATGGTTACACATTAGGCGGCGTTCATGAGTCGATATATTATGCTTACACATTAGGCGTTCAGCGATGAGTCGGTATGTTAGGGTTACACATTAGGCGTTCAACGGATGAGTCGGTATGTTATGGTTACACATTGGACGGTCAACGGATGAGTCGGTATGTTATGGTTACACATTAGACGTTCAGCGAATGAGTCGGTATGTTATGGTTACACATTAGACGTTCAACGGATGAGTCGGTATGTTATGGTTACATTAGGCGTTCAGGATGAGTCGGTATGTTATGGTTACACATTAGGCGTTCAGCGTGAGTGGGTATGTTATGGTTACGATGTTCAGCGGATCGGTATGTTATGGTTACACATTAGAGGTTCAACGGATGAGTCGGTATGTTATGGTTACACATTAGGCGTTCAGCGGATGAGTGGTATGTTATGGTTACACATACGTTCAGCGGATGAGTATGGTTACACAGCGGATGTTATGGTTACATTAGTTCAGCGGATGAGTGGTATGTTATGGTTACACATTAGGCGTTCAGCGGATGAGTCGGTAGTATGTTATGGTTACACATTAGGCGTTCAGCGGATGAGTCGGTATGTTATGGTTACATTAGGCGTTCAGCGGATGAGTCGGTATGTTATGGTTACATTAGGCGTTCAGCGGATGAGTCGGTATGTTATGGTTACACATTAGACGTTCAGCGAATGAGTCGGTATGTTATGGTTACACATTAGGCGTTCAGCGGATGAGTGGTATGTTATGGTAGGTATGTTATGGTTACACATTGGGCGTTCACGGATGGTGGGTATGTTATGGTTACACATTAGGCGTTCAACGGATGAGTCGATATGTTATGGTTACACATTGGGCGTTCAACGGATGAGTCGATATGTTATGGTTACACATTAGGCGTTCAACGAATGAGTCGGTATGTTATGGTTACACATTAGGCGTTCAACGGATGAGTCGATATGTTATGGTTACACATTGGACGTTCAATTTAATTACTTTATGTTGTTAACGACTTCAAAAGAATACGATTTTATCACTCCATTTCATCCCAATTTAAGAAAAATATTGGGAGAGTAACTTTGGTGAATCATAGATTTATAAAACACATTCAACTATGCATCGTTTGGCTTCTTGATCCAATTAAATATGGCATGCAAAATTGAGAATTTTTAATAAACAAAGAGAATCCCCGCGACATGTCGTAGGAAACTGTTCTACGTCCGTTAAGATATATTAACACTAATTACAATTTTTTAATAAACAAAAGAATCCCGTGACATGTCGTAAATAACGAGGAAAATTTCCGCCCACGTTTTACCATGAAATATTCGGTCAAAATATTATCGTTTAATCCCGGACGTAATGTCCGAAAATGAAGATAATTACTGACTTTTCTCACGAGACTTCGTGCCACGTAGGATATATATTTTTGTCGTTTAGTGAGGATTCCCCAGCGACAATTGTCGCCGGGGAAAACAGCGATGAGGAAAGTGGTAAATGTGGTAGTGTGTTGGCATCACCAGAGAGGAAATTCTGGACAGGAATTCTGGCTTTGCCCATACGTCTGTCAATTTTAGTCGAGGAACGATGCCAGATCTCGATGACAACAACTGCATCGACAGGCAAAGGTTGTTGAAAAATGAATTTGAAAGCAAAATCCCAAACAGGATTGGAACCATTTTTTTTATCAGTAATGCTTCGAAACATTCCGGGATAGCCTTCAATGTAGATAACGGCGTATGGTTTCATGTTTGAAGAGAGCGAGGACTCTTTTAGACCAAAGTCGTCGTGAAGAGTCAGCACTACTTCCATGAGCTTATTTGTTAAGGTGGTTGCGGACTTGTTTGATGGTGAAAATGAAACACGGGGTTGATGGTTATATAGAAAAATATATTGGGCCTACCACTGCTCACTGACCCAACTTAGAAAGATCATTTTAATAGTATTAGAAGTAAGCTTGGACAAAAGGAGAATGAATAGTATTAATTAGAAGTAAGCTTGGACCAAAAAAAAAACCTCCCACCTTGGCGAAAAATGGCGATCTGCGATACCCTAAAAATCCTCAAATTGTACTAATTTTTTCGTGCTTTCATCTAACGATCCAGTTCCTTAGTTGGTTTTGCCTTTATTTAGTTGTGAATTACGAGTAAGGTTTTACCGTCTTAGGGTTTTTTTAGGGTTCTTTTTTTTCCAGTTTTTCATTTTTAGGGTTTCGATATATTCAATTTCATATACGCATTAATTACGACATATTCATGGAAGGCGAGTAATTTTTTTTGTACTGATTCGGTCCAAACCCTAATATTGTTTAGGGTTTCTACGTAATTGAAGATAGATGTTACTTGCGCTTCAAGTTTCATTGTATATGCATAGTTCAATTGTGAAAAGCGGGTTTTTGGGTTCAAGAGGGAGTGGTGATGAGAAAAAGAAAAAAGATACTAGTTTTGTTGGTCCGATGAATTTTTGTAACACCATGAATTGTAAGAACAAAAGCTTGAGCAAATGAAAATCACTAATGTTCATTAGAAATAATAGCACAGTTACATAATCTTGACCATGATCAACTAATAATACCCATTTGTGTATTACTACAGTATCAGTCTCACTTTAGAGGTTAAAGGTGAAGGCTTTACGAAGGATAGTTGCGGAATACGATCCCTAGTAATGACAAATGCTTATCTTCAAGTTATGAAGAGGAAGATCCCACTTAGAAGAGGAAGTGTGTTCTAGAGGTGAAATCGTTATCTATCACAACTACTAACCTCCCTTTTATAGACAAAGGGAGATACACTGTTATTAGTTACAAGAATAATAATAACTAAACTAGAAGAAAACTGGAAGTAAGGTACACGTGCACTTGTGTGGCTAAGGTTGCTTTACTGCGCTGACAACTCTGGTACATGCAAGTTTCTTTCCCTGATCTCGATGAATCCTTATCTTCCCAAGGGTTTCCCCGCTTTGCTTTAGCTCAAATTACTCCCGCCTAAGTGTGGCTGAGTACTTCATTCAGCTCCAAGGATACACTTTGCAAGTATGTTGAAGAAATACTTTGAGTGTATCTGATAAGCAAATAAACTATCTAGTTAATCCATAAATTAACGTCTAAATCATATCAATAGATTAATATGTTCGTGACAAGGCTTCCACGAAGGTGTTTAGTCTTCAATCATAGTCATATAAACAGACGATAAAAGATTCAGTAAACTAAAAGTCTTCATAATGAAAACAATAATCAAACCAAATGATTATGATAGTTATAATGGATTAGACTTGATCTCTTAATGATTCCACTCTCAAAAGTAATAGAAAAACCCCAAGGAACCTTTGGAAATCATTTAAGGGAAGTTGAATCACTTTTAGGTCAATTTTGGGTTTATTTTATAGGATTTTAACCAAAACCGACTTGCTGCACTTTGTTTACGCCGTAGAGAGAAATATCCATCTACGCCGTATAAACGACTAGACTGCATATTTTCTGTTAATTTTCAGGGTTAGTTCAAAATATGAAAGTTTTAGATATCTCTTTCCTCCTTCCTTGCAACTTGAATCACCTATAAAGGAATTCATATGAAGAAGTTATGGTTTAATGCACTCCTATAGAAACCGAGATTGCATCCGTGCAAGAGGGTAAAGAGTCAGTTTCAATTTAACTCTAGTTCAGTTCAGTTTAGTTTAAGTATTAAGTTCAAAATTAGTTTTAGTCCAGTTTATTAGTAGATAACTAGAAAAGGGCTCAATTAGAAATTGGTCACATAGCATTCATGATTTAATATAATTATGTTTACGTCATAATTCTGTATACTCGCTAAGTTGTTAGAACTTACTGCTGCTAGTTACTCTTTTTGTAGGTTAATGTTATGGATTTAGGGCTCAGGGATGAAGAAAGGTTAACGAATGGAACTGTAATGTTCGAGTAGAACTAGGTGACGAGCATCTCATCCATACTCTTAATCAACTTGTTTATGCCCTAAGATTATGTTTTTTATAGTCTTTCAAGTCCAGAACGTGTGTCTCAATTTATGTTATAAGTTTTAGAGTCAATGTCATGTATTTTACTAATTTTAAGTTTTAGAAGGGGTGTTTGGGATAACCACCATTTGAGTTGAAAGTTACGTTTTCGCTTATTTAATGATTGTATTCAGTTTACATATATGTTATAAAGTATAAATGAATTGAGTTTCCAGAATTTCATGTATTTACGATAAGCAGAATTGTGTTTTCACAAAAATAAGTTAAGTGCTTACCAGGCGGCTAGCTGCCAGTCAGAATGTTTTTTACTGCCGCTTGAAATTCTTCCTACCGTCAGCAAAAGGTTGTTCAACAGTGCAGTTAAAAAAAATCCCATGTTTTGTTCGTTAATTTCCAAATATTACATGGCTAATAAAACTAATGACTTAACTTCTAAGTAAACATGACTTAGATATGATTTAGGTGGAATAATAACTCCTTAATTATGACAAATGGAAAGCTTAGATGATACAGAAGCTAAGAGCATCGCTTATGATAAACCTTTTGAAAAGATTTATATAATTTCATGTCATATGCTTTTAAATTTATTATTTTATAAACCTATTATCACTATGCTTAAACTTGTTAAAACTTTATAATATAATGAGGTATTATATGAATTACATATATTTAGTTGCAATGAAAACGTCTATAATCATTCCATGTCATCATAAAGCTCATTTCACTATGGTAACTCAATCCAGGCCCGGCCCAAAGGGTGTGCAGCAGGGGCAATGGCACAAGGCCAACAAATCATAGGGCCTCCAATTTATGTTTACAATCAACAATATCTTTAGTTTAACTTAATAAGCTCGCCAGTTAGTGAGCAATTTTCTATCTTTGACAACAAAATAAGCCACGAATGAGGATTTTAGGTAACAACACTATGAATATTTGGATTTCCATCATATCTGCAAACATCTGATAAACTAACTATTAAAGAAAGAACATTAGGTTTGTTTAGTAAAAGCATTTTATTCAAGTTTTTTTTTTTGGGTAAAATGTCAATGACCCAGTAAATATATTACTCCAAAAAACGTTTAAGTACAAAGGATATGGGTGAATCCCATATCTCAGCCCGTTACATAGGCGAAAAGCTTACATAACAAGATACTTCCTATTTTCTAAAAACGAAAATAAACCACTACTCAAAATATAACATCAGACTCCTATGAAAATAACATTTACATCCTACCAAGGCCTTGGAGCTTGATACCATATGTGTCGTAATAGGCATCCAAATTACTTGGAAGATCGTAAACACGATCAGCATAGTTATCATAGTCATCAAAGTCATCTTCTCGATCATGACCACCACCAAATAAGTTACTCGACTCATCAAAGGTGTTTACAACCTCCTCATCATCAGTGTCGGAGACAACAATCTCTCCCACCTTAGAGAATGGGTTAACCCTCTTAATAGATGAAGTAGACGGAAGATCCTTTTTACCAGGATAATCAACCTTTTAATAGGATAACCAGCATCATCAACAAGAGTAGCTTTCCCATCCATAAGAAGCTTTTCAAGCTCCCCAATTTTCTCAACAATAGGGGTATGGCCAACCTCGTTAGCTTCCATTGAATCACTCACAAGCGGTTCTTGTGATACATTCCCGGTCTTAACACCTGACCTCCTTAGCTTCCATTGAACAACCAGAGTCCACTATATCAGTAGGAGTACCACATTCATTAGTATCGATCACATTAAGTGCATCAAACGGGTTAGATGTAGCAATCGTCGTCCCACTCATACTAGCCACTTCAGTGGCTTTCATCTTAGAATTATCCACCTGCTTGGGATTAGGGGGCGCTTTAGGTTGATACCGAAACTTAGGCCCCACACCTGGTTTGTTAAAACCTCCCTTACTAGGAACACTTGTACCACCATTTCTACCATTATTCTTGTTACTTACAGTTTGGAAACCATCGGTAACACTCGTTTAGGCTTTGAGTAGGCGGTGGAGCAGATTTAGACGATCAAGCGTATGACCAAACCGTTTACACGTATCACAACGTGTCGGTTTCCATTCATATTCAACCCGGATCTTTTCAATAGTAGAACCCGATCCATCCGGTAAGGAATATCTCGCAGTGAGGCTTTCGAAGAGCCTTATCGCCGAACCTCAATCAAGCACCTAGCAAAACTACTACGGCCCCAGGAATCCAAGCACATTTGACTAGTGTAAGAATCTAGCATTTTCGGAGTACCAATCAATGTAGCAAGGAGACTGAGACCATCATCAGAAAACATAGCAAGAGGAACATCATGAAATTTAACCCACACCGGAATGTTAGTCAAATCCTCTTTAAGCAGATTAGTATTCAACGTCCAAGTTTTAAGAATAATTGGCACATTCCTAATAATCCACGGTCCATTTTCAAGACATTTTTTTCAAGTTTCTTTTTATGTCTTTGAATAATTATGTCCATCTTTGCATTTTCGGTAAGGTATTCACATATTATTGTTCTTTTAGTTTTTATTTTAGGGCCTCTTTTTATTTATGGCACGGGGCTACCGAATTTCACGAGACAGCTCTGACTCAATCTATAAACCTTTTCATATTTTGTAAATCTTTTCATGAACCTTTTATAGTGGATGACTTAATATCCAAAAATAAAAATAGTTGCACTTTCTTTTTGTAATTACGACAAACAATTTAAGTAGACTAGAAACCAACATCAACACAACCAAACAAAGAAGAACCAAAAAATTAAATTAACATTATAATATACATGGCGAATATAATTAATTTTGTAGTGTAATGTTAAAAGTTTTCCATTTAGAGGGATCTCCTAAATCTTATTCCATTTCAAAACCTAGTCTTTAGGTCGTTATGCAATGAAAAGGAAAAGGAGGAAGTGGTACCTTTTCTTATTTCATTTATTCTATTATTATATTTTGTATATATGTTACGTGCATGTATGATTTCTTTATTTTTGTTCTTCTTTTACTTATCCTTTTCTTAATCCAAAAATATGCTCAGTATGTTTTTTTATTAAACAAAGCATTAAATAAAAAAGACTTGCAATCAATATCAAATAGGAGATGATAAATACACGGACAATATTACTTAATTCACACAATTTTATTGTCATTTTACCTTTATACCCTCCTACAAGTTTTACACTTTTACCCCATCCGTTTGACCTTTTAACACACATAAACTTACTCCCATCCTTAGCCCATTACTTCCTATTCACATAATTTCTTCTACTTCCTAACACATATCTTGAAATAAAAAAAGTAGATCTACATATGCAAAGCAGTACGTGGTTGCTTCCACAATCTAATACTATATTAATTAAGATTAATAAATTTAAAATTTCCGATCGTATCTTATACAAATAATGAACATGTGATCTCAGAGTTAGCAAATTGATATTGTCTCACTGAAATCTCATTTTTCTAACTGATATTAGATGGTTTAGACTAGAAGTAGGTAAACAAACGTTTGTATCTACCCGTTCTTATTTTTCACTTACACAAATTACACTGGCGGGACTAAGAAATTAGGTTGCGGGGCAAAAATTTTTTTAACAATAGCAAGAAAATGCGGCAAAAAAAAATCTCGGATTGAAATAATGAATTGGGTATTGTTACTTAGAGATGAAGGAGTTAAAATGTTTTAGAGTGTTGAATGTTCATCAGTTGATGTATTGTTAAAGATGAAGGAGTTAAAAGGATTTCGAATATTGGGTTTTAGTGTCCGTGTGTGGGGTAATTTGAGTTTTAGGTGGGGTACACTTTAGAAAATAGCTCAAATTGAAAAAGAAAATACATTTTTATCTTATTTTGTCTGGCTAACTGTAGAAGGCACCCCTCCCGCCCCACCCCACACAAACACACACACATAAAGGAAGCATACATGTGCCCATGACAGATTAATAAATTTTGTGACGGGTTAATATCGACGGGTGCAATGAGGTAGTTCTGTCAATGCTCGTGGCTCTCGTCAATAACATAGATCAATATGATTCCTAAGTTTGAAATGGGATCGAGTTACGCGAGGTGGGTTGTTAATTACTATCAGATTGAATGAAAAGGATTCAAAATAATATGAGCGGTAAAATTGTTCGGACAATATCTGGTTAACGCAGTTCACAAAACTGAGTGTCAAACATATTACATACAGAAAATTGTCCAAAACAGTGAAAAGGGTATAACTATCAAATTACATTGAATAGCCGTGTGCAGAGTAAAATATTCCGCGGGCATATCTTTCTCAAATCAAATGTTTCAGAATATTCCATAGATCACTTATTCGCTTCTTCAGGATCTTCCTTCTTCAAAAGAATAGTCGCATTTTCTTTCTAGATTTTTTATTGTAATCAAAACAAACTCCCGCATCGAATAACAAGACTTGTGGAAAACAATGAAGACTTTTACTGCATGCAATCGGATGCTTCAATTCATTAGCAAATTACCCATGTTTTAATTTTTAGAGTTTTATCATCTAGTCTCGAACTTTCGTGATTTCATCGCTCGAAATACGAAAAAGTATTAAAGAAGTGATTATTGTTTAGTATAGTAAGTCCAAGCCCGGTATGTGAGCTTAAGGTCCATTAAGGTTGAAGTTATCATATCATTGTAATATATATATATATATATATATATATATATATATATATATATATATATATAGTCGTTAATAATAAAGTCAACCTACGGGGTTTCAATGTTTAACATTAAGCAAATAAATTCATAAAGGGTGCATTACATAAGAATATTTATGTCATGTAGCTTGGTATTTTTCTTTTTTTTTTCTTCGATAAAAATCATATTAATCAAGGTTTGCAAGATCGGGCTCTTACTCAGGATCGTTTTGTTTATGCAAAATCGAGATCGTAAGATTGGATCGGTATACCAAGATTCTACTATAGTGTTATTTTCTTAATAGTCTTTCTAATATAGTTTAAATCTACAAATTCTTATATATCGTAAACACAAAATTATATAAATGTTTCATAAAAATGTTGTCCTAAATTATGAATATGAAATGTATAAGAAGATTAACATGTTTTTTAAAATTCTAAAAAACATAATTCATAACTTTATAGTTTTTTACTTTGCGGTTCGGGAAAGTAAGATCGGATCGTCTTAGATGTTAAGATTTTATGGTTAAGATCGGGATTTTGTAAGATCTTAAGCTGGCTATGATCTTACGTAAAATCCGGATCTTTTTTGCTTTATAATATCATAAAATCATAAGATCCTAAAATAAAGATCGGATCTAACAACCATGAAATCAACCATACATCTCAAAGAATTCAAATGTACCATGCTTATATACGACATTGTATATGGACCACTTGTGTGTCGATTAGCAGACTGTTTTCATTGGTTTATGGTTGCTCTTAATGTAAGAAATTAATTTAATTGCAGCTAATAACCATTTAAAATGTATATAAGCTCGTTAACTTTTTAAAATTTATTTATTTTTATTTTTGTTTAACCAACCTTTAATATTTATTAGTACAAAGAATGTTCATAAAAGTGTTCCGGACTTATTATTTCACCACAAACAACTTAAAAATGTATGTTAAATGATACATAATCTTTGTACAGTTGCTATGTAAAATATGAATCTAATAGCAAATAATAATCATTCTAAAAATATATAAATTCATTAACTTTTTAAATATTATCAACATAAAGAATGTTCGTAAAAAGTTCTTCAAACTTTACCACTAACCACTTTGAAAATGTATATAAAATGATACAGAATACTGTTTATAAACATTTTATTGCACTTGTTAAATATAAAATGATTTGGGCTATTAAGCAAGTGCTTCGAACCCGTTTGATGATGTTAGGATGGTTGAAAATGATGATGACTTAGGTCCAAATTGGGGTAGTTCAAAAAGGGCTAAAAATATGGATTCAAACGTGGAGACAAGGCCTTTTGGGGAGAACAAAGATGTGGTTGGTTCGAATATAAGAAAAAACAACGTAAGTGATGTGGCTGATGAGGATAGAGACAGTGTAGAGGAGGAGGTTTATGATGATATAACAGGTTTATGATGATATAACAGGTTTCAGGGCATCTAAGAATGGGGTGAAACCGGGAGGAAGAGCTCATACGAGCATCGGAATAATGATTGTATGATAATAACTCATATGATGATGATGAGTGAGAAGATTTAACTGAAAAGCAATTAGCATTTTGTGATGCTTTTGATATAAAGCTTTGTGGACATGCTAGACGTTAGTAGTTTTTATTGAGTAGTTTTTTATAAGTTTGTTTTGTCATTTTTATGGTATGTTCGGTTTGAAGCACAAATGTTGTGTTTGTTTTTCGCTTATGTAACGGGTGGAGATGTTAGATTCATCACATCCTATGTATTTAAATATTTTTTTGAGTAATAAATTTACCCGGTATAAAAACCTCTTATCCAAAAAAAATTCTTATTGTGCACTACTAATTAATGACTAGGAATATATATACCAGGTAGTGTTTTAGGCTTAGCACGGCCCTGTGGGTGTTGAGATAGTTGGTTGTAGGTTTTAGGGAGTTAACCGGTTTTTGAGAAAAAGTTTGAACCGCCCAATATTCAAACAAAACCAAATTGTAAAAATGATTCAAAAAGAATTGATAAAATCTGTAGATGCTAAAAAAGAATCAATTTTAATGGTAAATAATCCAAATTGGATCAATTGCCAACCTCAAATACTTGCTAAAATAAAGTCTATGGTCCCTGAAATGTCTTACCAATATTATATTACCCCAAATTGTTTCATTGTCATAAAATATTACATGTAACATTTAAAGAAGACTAAACAAAGTAAATTAATGTCTCAAGTGAATGCAAAAGTTGTTTTCGTTAGAATTAAAATCAGCAATATGAAGTCTAAGGGATTTTGATTAAGGCATGTAAGAACGCATAATTGATGAATTTTAATTGACAAGTAATAAATAACTTAAAGAGACTGAACTATAAATTGTAGATGTCACATATACCATGTAAAGTTTTGTTGACCTAGAAAATTATCTTGTACATAAACCTTCGGGTTTCGAGATATTCACCCCAAAAACTATTTTAAAACTTTTGTTAGCACCAAACACCCGACCCAAAACCGAATAACCCAAAACTAATTAACCTAAATCTATTTGGAGTGGGCATTTTTTTTGAGTTAACTCGTTTAGTGAACATCCCTACAAAGGTAGATTTTAGTAAACTTTTTGGCTTATTAATACAAAAATATCACATAATACTCATTCAATCAAATTAAAGTATCATAATACTATTGTATTTGTTGAGTTTATGATATATATAATATAATAAAACATAAAGACATCAAGAGTACACAGCGGAAGACTAAAGATCATAACAAATAAATTAATTAACTGAAAGTATGCGTAACGTACCTCTTGCGAATATCAAATCCCTCGAGCAAAGCAAAACAACCCTCGAGCAAAGCAAACAAAAGAAGTACTTATTGGTGTAAGAATAATGTCTTACAACCACGTTCTTGTACACACGAATTAACCAAACGAATCAAGCGATTGCTAGATCTAACACAAGTCCTCGTTTAAGAAAAACGAAACCAAACTCCCTTACTTTGGGGTGTTCGGCCGAATAAAAGAGAGGAGAGGAGATCTAGGGTTAATTCAATTCACAAAGATATGAATGAAACCCTAGAACCTAGCCTTGCTTATATAGTGAATGGAATTCTTGAAAAACAAGTTAGGGATTAGGCTTGGATAAAGCCCTATGGCCGGCCATACCACAAGCCCAAAACCAAACCCATAAATTTTCCAAGTTTTCCATTTCTAGTCCTTCTCTTTTCCATTTAACGGTCGGTAGTCATTTTTCCGTTAAATACTTAACGATCGTTAACCGGACTTAATGTACAATAATTAATCGTAAACATAAACATTAATTATTAACTTTAATTCTCATTCGCTAATGTGTGCAATCCCGTGGTCACGAGTTCGAATCCAGACATTCACATGTTTATAAATATATACATTTCCAACAGCTCCCACTTGGATATGTTTACAAAAGATGAAATGACATTGGTTAGCGTCTAGCAACACGCCAATGCCCCTGGTACAACTCGTGTATGGTTTTACGGAGAAAACCAAGTTTTGACGATTCATCATCATATTCATCCTTTTGTTTCTAATACCATGTTAATAAGAATATGGATCTCACTCATTTCTTAATTAACTATTCTGTTTCTCGCTTTATGTGATTGATTAAGATTACCAATTCTTCTGAACATATTCCAGAGACCTTGGGCATGGCCATGCAAACATCTTAACAACCCTACGAAGGGCCCAGTAGTATTATACTTCAAAATAAATTTGAAGGAAACAAATCCCATTTTGACTACAAGCGGGATTCATAAATTTCGCAACATTTCTGAAAACAACCCTTATAACTACCAGTTACGTGTAGCGTTAGATTGCTTCACAAAAATGTACTACATCCATGACATATCTCTTGTATCTCAAGTCAGAGGATAAATATCCATGATATACTTAATGACAAAGATCCATAAAGTATTATCATGCGGGTGGAATAAGTCCTATATTCAATTCATTGAATATCATCTGAAATTAGTCATGCTACGCATCAATATACTTTCAAGTATATTCTAACTAATACTCAGATTTGTCTTAATTCAATATCATTCCCATGTTATTGATTGACAATGGACTATTTAGAATAACTTAAGTTATTCAAGGATTTAAACATGCAAATATAGGACAACATCATAATAAATGAATAATAAACATAACAAAAATACTTTATTTCATTTCAATAATAATGTTTACAATATCCTTTTATCTAAAATACTTAGTCACAGATGGGCATGAAACTACTAGCTAAACGAAGTCCAAACTTATCAGACAAATGATTAAGTTTTTCACCAGGTAAGGCCTTCGTTAACGGATCTGCTAGGTTATCATCTGTGTGAACTTTGAGTAACTCAATTTCACCTATCTCGACTTGCTCTCGAACATAGTGATATTGTCTAGGATAGTGTCTGGTGCCCTTCATAACTCCAGGTTCATGGGCAAAAGTAATTGCAGCTGAATTGTCACAATATACTTTAATAGGATGTTCAATCGACGGCATAACACCAAGCCCCGAAACAAACTTCCTTATCCAAACAGCTTCCATGGCACCTCAACGCCGCTATGTACTCACTTTCTGTAGCAGACATCGCAAGTGTTGTCTATTTCTTACTCTTCCAATCCACAGCACCTCCATTGATGACAAATATGTAACCCGTCTGAGACTTCGTATCATCTTTGTCACACTTCCAGGATGCATCGCGTAACCTGTAACGACAGCGCTTCTGGATTTCCCCATAGACTATGAACATATCTCTTGTAGCCCTAAGGTACTTGAGAATATGCTTAACAGCAGTCCAGTGAATTTCACCCGGATTACGTTGATACCGACCGTCAAGTTTTTGAGCAAACGCCACATCGGGCCTTGTGCATCGCACCGCGTACATGATAGATCCTACACCGAGCATAAGGAACTTTCTTCATACGCGCCACCTCTGCAGGTGTTGAAGCACTGCCTTGGCTCGCTCAAACCATGATTTACTTTCATTGGCAAAAATCCCTTCTTGGAATTTTGCATATTGAATCTCTTCAATATTTTGTCAATGTAAAGCACTTTGGCTTAAACCAATTAGCCGCCTTGATCTATCCCGGTAGATCTTGATTCCAAGGATGTATCTTTGCTTCCCCTAAGTCCCTCATCGAAAAACATTTACCAAGATAGGCTTTCACCTCATTTAGACTTGGTATATGATTTCCTATGATTAATATGTCATCGACATACAGAACAAGGAAAGTAACATGACTCCCACTAGCTTTGTGATATACACATGGCTCATCAAGATTCTGAGTAAATCCAAAACTTTTGATTTCTCCATCGAATCTTTTATTCCATTGCCTTGATGCTTGCTTCAGTCCATAAATGGACCTCTTAAGCTTGCATACACGTTTAGGAAATAATGGATTCACAAACCCTTCCGGTTGCGCCATATAGATGTCTTCATCCAGACGGCCATTCAGAAAAGCAGTTTTGACATCCATTTGCCAAATCTCATAGTCATAGTGTGCGGCTATAGCTATGAGAATCCTAATAGCTCTTATGTCCGCTACAGGAGAGAATGTCTCCTCGTAGTCAATGCCATAGGTTTGAGTAAAACCTTTAGCCACTAGAAGAGCCTTGTAGGTGTGTACATTGCCATCCATGTCGGTTTTCTTCTTGAAGATCCACTTACTTCCAACGATTTTCGCATTGGGAGGAAGGTCAACTTCAATCCAAACTTCATTATCTTTCATGGATTGCATTTCCCATTCATAGCAATCTGCCATTTATCCTTTTCAGGGATCGGCCATGGCGCCTTATAGTTGGCAGGTTCATTAAGATCCCCAACCATATTTTACTCCACCTCTACGTTAAGACATAGGCGGTTAGGTGCACGTATAGTCCTTTCAGACCTACGAATGGGAACAACTTCAGGAGGAGCACCTAAGCTTTCAGGTTCTTCTTGAAGTTGGCTAGTATTTTCAGAAGGTGTTGTATCTTCTTGATCAAATTCGGATCATATACTCTCCTAATGAGTTCTTGAGATATGAGATTCCTTTCAAGGAAATCTCCATACCTAGCCACAAAGACTTTATTCTCAACTGGGTAGTAAAAGTAGTAACCCATAGTTTCCTTAGGGTATCCTACAAAGATACACTTAACAGATCTGGCTTGGAGCTTATCGGGTGTGTCACGTTTAACAAACGCTTCACATCCCCAGGCCTTTAAGTAAGAAAAGTTGGGAGCTTTTCCAGTCCATATTTCATATGGAGTTTTAACAACCTTCTTTGTTGGAACCATATTCAAAATGCCAATAGCAGTTTCAAGGGCATAATCCCAAAAAGTAAAAGGTAGAGTCGTAAGTTCAAACATTGATCGTACCATGTCAAGTAAGGTACGATTTCTCCTTTCAGATACACCATTTTGTTGTGGAGTATAAGGAGATGTGAGTAGCTGGATAATTCCACACTCAGCTAAGTAATCTTTGAACTCTTGACTTACATACTCACCACCTCTATCGGATCGAAGAGCTTTAATCTTCTTACCGAGTTGTAATTCTACTTCACTTTTGAAAACCTTAAATGTTTCAAAGACTTCATGTTTATGTTTAAGTAAATAAACATAACCATAACGACTGAAATCATCCGTAAAGGTTAAGAAGTAACACACCACATTTTGACACATGTCTAAGTGGACCACACACATCAGTGTGTATCAATCCAAGTAGATAAGAAGCCCTTTCCACTTGTGGTGCAAAAGGTTTCCTTGTCATCTTCCCAGCTATGCAAGACTCGCATTTGTCAAATGATTCATCATTGACCGTTTGTAAAAGCCCATCGTGTTGCAGCTTTTCCATGCGTTTCTTGCCAATATGGGCAAGGCGACAATGCCAAAGATAAGAAGAGTCACAGTTCAACTTGCTCTTCTTATTGCTAATGCTATACAACGAATTATTTCCATTGGATATACAACCATCCATATCAATTTCAAACACACCAAGCATAGGAATTGCATTAAAGTAAAAAACATTATTTAAAGCAACTGAAATTCCATAACTGGTAAAAGTGTGCACAAAACCAATATCTTTTAACAAAGAAACTGAAATGACACCCCTAACAATGGAGGGTGCATAATGACAATTATTTAGTTCTAAAATTAAACCCGAAGGCAACACTAAATCAAAAGTCCCTATGGCTTCGACAGCTGCACGCTTTCCATTTCCAACGTACAAGTATCTTTCTCCACAGGTCAGCTTCTTCGCCCCTCTAAGTCCCTGCGATGTATTACAGATGTGAGTACCACATCCTGTATCATATATCCAGGAATTTAACTTATGAGGAAAAGAAAATAATTCAAACATAAAAATACCAGATGAGCTAGGCACCATCTTATTTTTATTCTGAAGGCACTCATTCAGATAAACTGGACAGTTCCGCTTCGGTGACTGGTGAGTTGCAGTGGCGGCAAGACAAATCCTTCTTAGGATTCTCCTTTTTCTTTCCAGGGTTCTTCTTAGGAGCTGGTGGGATGACAACTTGCTTCCCCTTTCCTTTTCCTTTCCCTTTCTTATCTGCTTGCGGCTTAGGCTTATTCACCCTACCACCCGTATAGCGAGCACAGGCATGTGTAGGAGCCTTCTTTGGCAATCTCTTCTCGAAGTCTACAAGCATTGCATGTAACTCATTCCCTGTCTTCCCCGTGCAATGCATGTTAAAATTTCGGACAAAATCACCAAATCGTTCTTGATTAAGGGAATGATTGATGAGTCCGACACATACATCGTTCGAGTAACCACAGTCGAGCTTCTCCAATTGGTCCAAGTGATGTTTCATCTCAAGGACGTGGTCGGAGACAGATTTGCCAACCTCCTGCTTGCAGCTGTGAACCTTTTCAATTAGTTCATACAGTTAAATTGCTGGTGGCTTCTCAAACATACGTTTGAGTTCATCTAGCATGCTCATGGCGGGATAGTGCTCAAATTGTTTTTGCAATTGAGCAGACATCCCCGAAAGCATTAGACACGCCACATCATTATGCTTCTCATATTCAACACGATATGCCTCTTGTTTAAGAGCAGTTGCCGTGTCGAGAGGAGCATTAGGCAGAGGTGTAGTCAAAATTTCAATCCTTTTGGCAACACGAAGGATGATCATAAGTGAACGATGCCAATCATTGAAATTAGGGCCGGTCAGCTTGTCCCTTCCAATCATATCTTTGAAAGCGGCACTCAGTAAGCTCATAGTGTTATCAGATTGAGCCATCTACAGAAAAGTTCAAAAAACCATAATTAGTATTTTGATAATTTTCCTTTTCAATAAACAATTAAATACCCAAGGTTCATATTCATATAACCAATTAATATTTATTGAAAACTAGGATCCAAATTGTCATAATCTCATCACATCAGTTGATCAGTTAGTGATGAACCTTATCTGAGAATGGCGAGCATTTGCTCAATTGCCAATTTCAATTGCAATTACTAGATTTATGGGATTTACATATAGCCAATATCAATCGCCATGTAAACATGTTTTATCCCATCTTATGCCTTGAGTTGCCAGTTCTCACTGCCTAACTCAATTAAGTTGTCCAACTTAAGAAACTGCAAAATCATCCATGCCCGTTCTCACGACACGTGGACATTTTACCCTTTGATTAAGATCTAAGTCACGTTCTCACGCAAATAGAAAGTAATCTTAGGTGTTTCCGTTTCATTGGATGGCATATAACTTAAATTTAAAGGGTAATTGTTTTGATGTTAAATCAAATATGTACAAAGATGTCATGCATTCATCTTTGTAGCATAGTTTTTATTAAAACATTTATATCTTGTTTTAATGTATAAGCTTTTCATCATCAAACTTTAATTGAGGTATTGGGTTCACCAATCAAGGAATTAGTGTTAATTATCATCCATTATACCGTACTTTTGCATAAGTGTAAACACTTAGTGTTTCGGATAATTACCACCTAAGTGGCGCATGGAATCAATACTAATTAAGCCCTTAAGATGAGCTTGCACATTTAATGACTTACTAAGTAGCTCCACTCGAACTTACAGGGGGCAGAGGACCAGGTGCGTGCTAAAGCACAACCTTAGACATCCATTCAGTGTGACTGTGCGCACTTCTTTAAACCCCTTTTATTAGTTCATTCTCATGGGTGAGCCGTTCAGTCATTTGTACCAAAGTCATCAATCAATTAAACGATTATGATTACTATTCTTAAAAATACATGTTTCGCCATTGTTTAGGTCAGTTTACTTTTCTTGTAAAAATACCCTTGTTACACATAACAAACAAGCAAGTATTTGAAAAAATAAACAATGAATGCATAACAAATAAAAGTCATGCATATCAAATAGCCACATGCAAACGGTTTTGATAAATCCTATTAATAACCAATTTTATATTTGTCAATATGCATATATTTAATTAAGACTTCCACCCGTTTTCATCTATGTACAAGGTGAACCACATGCATCGATTCATCGATTGCGTAAGTCAAAACTAAATATACACCACATAGCACATAATTGATTAAATAATAATTATTGAGGTCTTCCCCAATTTAAGATCTATCATAATTTAATGTATATCACTTAAAACATGAAAGACATACAATAAAAAAACAAATCCATGATAAAACATGCAGATAATTATCATGGATATAAATTACACTTAACAATTAATGCAATTAAACAGAGTTACGCATATACACATAAAGTTGCATGCATCTTAGGGTTTCTAATCCAATTAAAACAATAGTTTACAAAACCCTAATTAGGGCACCAAAAAAACGCCCCCCCTCAAAATTAGGGTTTAGGTTTTGCAAACCCTAGATCTAAGCATACAAATAATAACACATTCATGTTTATTTTAATTATGTGTTTCAGTAATTAATTACTTGTTAAACCTGGCTCTGAAACTGATGACGTATAGTCTGGAGTCGGGTCATGAACCCGACTACAGTCCACTACTTGCAAGCCCGGTACGAACTGGGCCAATATCAATACGCGTTTGGGCTCACGAAAGCCCAAGCCCATATCTATTTACGGAATAGATATTCGATATCTTCTAAAATAAGAAGATAATCATTCCCAACCGACTTAGGCGGGATACGCCGAAGGTTGGGGAACACGGAACCAACAAGGATTCCGTGCGTATATAAAGGGAATTATATCCCTCGTTTAAGGTAGGATCTCATAACCCTAAAACTCCTTAAGCCCTAAACCGATTACTTACTCTCACGCCGGAGGATAATCGTGGGAGACAATCCCACGGTAAGCCTAACGGTGTTTCTTGTCTCTTAGTGCGCAGGTCTCAAGCAGCAATTCTCAATTGGTACGAGAACCGGAGCTCCAAATCAGGAACGGCCAACTTTTGTATCAACAAGTGGCGCCATCCGTGGGACCCTACACTAAGAACCGACACTAGAATGACAAAGCACGGTAATCAGCGATCGCAGGCAGACCTCATGGGGAAGAAGTCGCAGAGTGGACTAACCCCTAAGCAGACCTCTGGGACAACCAGCGCTGCTAAAAATAAGGGATCAGGTCAAGACTTGATCTTCCCTCTGGTGGAACCGCACTCGGGAACAACCCAAGCCACTACAACCACCACGAGTGGAGTAGACCCACTGCGCACCGTCTTTACTACTCCCTTCCAATCGGTGCTAGAAACTGACCTGACAAAGGTACCGGAGGCACCAAGCCGGGATAAGGGTATAGCGGCAAACAAACGCACTCACTCTCGAGGGGGTAGCGGAATTAACACTGAAGTTTTCTTATCCCAAAACTACGAAACATTAACTGCCCTCATGCAAGAGGAAGAGAAGAATAGATCAGGTCGAACTTGAAAGCCCGACTCAATTTCGATTCGGAATATGATACTTCTCCACTGCGCCACCAGAAAGAAAAGCGCAGAGGAAGCGGTCATAAACCCCGTATTCAACGAATCGGGAGGAGAATTGAGGGTGATGAGACATCTCACTCACAACACTTGAGTGATAGTGATGGAGAAGAACGGCGTACCGTGTCTATGCCGAATGGGTAGCCGTAAAGTACATGACTGAGGGGCGAAAGTATTCCCCAAGTGAGAGCCCTTCAGATCCGGACTACAAGTCGGACTCTGAGAATGGCGGCGCAAAGCGCCGTAGAAGGAAAATTCATCTTCGATAACTCCTCGGACAACGAGGATAGTGATGACGGACATTGGAAGTCTAGAAGCCGCGATAGCCAAGGGAAGACATGTCTCTCCCGTGGCGTCGAGAAAGTGGATGCGTTCACCGACGCATCGTGATTTCTCGAGAACAAGAAAGGCGCATGCCTACGAACGTCAAGACCTATGATGGAACAGGTGATCCAGACGATCACCTAAAAATCTTTGAATCAGCCGCGACCATTGAGAACTGGCCACAACCAGTGTGGTGCCACATGTTTAATTCCACACTAGTGGGAAGCGCGCGGAACTGGTTCAACAAACTCCCAAGAAGGAGCATCAATGGTTTTGAAGAGTTGAGAAAGGCGTTCCGCCTAAATTTTACTCAACGGAAAAAGTGCGCTAAAAATCCTGTTGAACTCGCCAGGGTAAAGCAGCACCAAGGAGAATCTGGCGCATTCATGGAACGTTTTAAAGATGAATGCATGCAAGTTAAAGCATGTCCTGAAGTATTGAAGATTTCGGGCTTCATGAATGGGATTAATAACCCAGAACTCATCAAGCGGTTGACGACAAGATCCGGAGACCTTTGATGAACTCATGAAGCGCACTCGGTCTTTTGTCCAGGGAGAAGCCGCCGCGGCGGATAGCAAAAAGAACCACTCGAGCTACCGGCCACAGGAACAACCTGGGAGGCAATCGAACGACCGAGGTAGTAACCGTAATAGGAGCTATCGCAGCCAGAGGAGCGGCAGAGATAATGACAGGTATACTCCCCTGATCAAAACACCAAAGGAAATACTCACAGCGGAAGGTGCGAATTTCCCAAGACCACCGCAGATGCGTACACCAGAAGATAGGCGCACTGGGAATGGATATTGTGACTACCACGCGCAAAAGGGTCACACCACTAACGAGTGTGTCCAGCTGCGCCAACTCATCGACAAGATGGTCAAGGAAGGTAGACTGGACCACTTAGTTAAAAACATTAAAGAGGGAAGAGATAAACAAAAGAATGGAAGCAAGAAGGAGACACCCAAAGATAAGGCCGACACAATCTACATGATACTGAGGCGTGGCAACGAACCACTAGACAAAAGGTCACCAGAGTTTTCCCGAAGAAGTGAAATCTCTTTCCCTACTCTAACTGCGGACAACGCAGCAGCAGAGCCCCTCACCATTGAAATTAGTGCGGGTGGTCACGACATACACCGCATGTACATTGATGGTGGGGCATCGGCAAATATCATGTATGAGCATTGCTTTAAAGACTACGACTGAAATACGCAGTCAGTTAAACCCAGTCAACACAGCACTCACTGGTTTCACGGGTGAAAAGATATGGCCCATGGGGCAACTGCAATTACTAGTCAGCGTCGGCAACGCAGAGCACTCTACGACAACCTGGATGGATTTCATGGTGATCAAATCCCCTTCGCCATACAATGGCATTATTGGGAGACCGGGATATCAGACCATGCGCGCGTGCCATCAACGCGCACGGGATGCTTAAATTCAGTAGAAGGGGCATTGTTACTCTTTACAATGCCACGGTACCAAGCAGAGAATGTAACACGGTTACATGCGAAATGGAACCAATCGAAGCAGTCGCGGCCAAAGTCCCCAACTTGAAGGTCGCAATTCACCGAATACCCGAACAGGAAATAACCATTGGAGGGTCATTGTCGGACAACGGCAAAGCAGCTGTGTGCACGCTCCTACAAAAGAACGTGGATATTTTCGCGTGGGAGCCAAAACACATGACCGGAGTACCACGCTCGATCACAGAGCATAAACTTAGAATCCGACAAGGGTACTCACCGATACGCCAGAAGAAGCGTGGCCAAGCCCCAGAGAGGGCGCAGGCAATTCTAGCAGAGGTACAGAAATTGGTAAATGCGGGAATTATGCGTGAAGTCTACTACCACGACTGGCTTTCTAATCCGGTAATGGTCAAAAAGCGACGGTAGGTGGCGAATGTGTGTAGACTTCACCGACCTTAACAAAGCATGCCGCAGGATGCTATCCATTACCAGAGATAGACTGGAAAATAGAGTCCTTGTGTGGATACCCGTTAAAGTGTTTTCTTGACGCGTACAAGGGATATCACCATATACAGATGGCTAAGGAAGACGAGGAAAAGACAGCTTTCCACACAAGCCAAGGCGTTCTTGTTATACAAAAATGCAATTTGGCTTGAAGAATGCGGGTGCCACCTATCAGCGGTTAGTAGACAATGCCTTTGAAAACGGTGGGCGTAACACGGAAGTCTATGTGGATGACACGGTCATAAAAGCCATCTGAAGTTGAACTTGTGCACGACATAGAAGAAACATTCAAGACTCTACGAGAGATCAACATGAAGCTAAATCCTAAGAAATGCACCTTCGGCGCTACTGAAGGCATGTTCTTAGGATACGATAGAACGATGGCATAAAACCTTGTCCAGAAAAGACAAAGGCGGTAATAGAACTTCCCTCACCACGCACACTGAAGGAAGTCCAATCCCTCAACGGAAAACTGGCCGGCCTCAACAGGTTCTGTCAAATCGCAGAAAAGTCATTGCCTCTTTTCAAAACACTCAAGAAGTGTATAAAAAGGGTGACTTTCGATGGACGACGGAGGCGGAAGAAGCCTTCACTACACTCAAACAGCATCTAGCAACGCTCCCAACACTCGTGGCACCCCGACCGGGGAAGAGCGATCATGTATTTATCGGCAACTCATGAGGCAGTCAGCGCAGTGCTACTAACAGATAGAGACTCGGTGCAAACCCCTATCTATTTTGTCAGCAAAGCGCTCAAGAAGACGGAGATGAACTACAGTGCCATGGAAAAGTTGGTCTTGGCACTAGTGTTTGCCGCCATGCGGCTGCGCCGTACTTCCAAGCGCACCGATAGCGGTAATCACAGATCAAGCCATCAAGCGATCATCTCCAAACCCGATCGTCGGGGCGACTCGAAGTGGAGTGTGTTGCTGGCGAACATAACATCTCTTACAGACCACGTACCGCAATAAAGGGGCAGGTTCGGCGGACTTCATCATCGAGAAGCCGGATCTGACGAAGTACCTACACCAGCGAGAAGGAACTACAAGATCCATGGATTTTGTTTACGAGCGGGTCCTCATGCGTGGGCGGGTCAGGCGGCCTTATTCTCACAACCCCAGAGGGAATGGAATTCACTTACGCACTGCGTTTTGAATTTACCGCGACAAACAATGAGGCAGAATATGAAGCCCTAATCGCTGGACTACGCATTGCAGCTCGAATGGGTGTACGTAACTTGGAAGCAAATGTGGACTCCCGGCCAAAGAAGAGAATATGATTCAGTATCTTGCGAAGACTAAGACACTGATCAAAGGCTTTGACAGATTTACTATCAAGCAAGTCCCTAGAGGAGAAAATCGCAAAGGCAGACGCTTGAGCAAGATTGCCTCAACAAGCTTCGCACACTTATCAAAGCAAGTGCTGGTGGAAACACTGAAAAGCAAATCAATCTCGGAGATGGAAGTCTCCGCAGTCATAGATGAGGATGGTCCTACATGGATGACACCGATTACGGAATTCTTAAGCAAAGGAACATTACCCCAAGAACAGACAGAAGCTCGCAGAATACGGCGCACAGCGCAGAGATTCGAATTGCGCGACAACATACTGTACCGACGTTCTTTCCTCCAACCATGGCTCCGTTTCGTCGGCCCCTACAAGCAAATTACGTGCTGCGAGAAATCCATGAAGGCTCATGCAGCATGCATGCAGGACCACGGTCCGTTGTAGCATGTGCCATGCGATCAGGATACTACTGGCCAACCATGCATCGAGATGCGCGGGACCTTATAAGGAAATGCAATGATTGCCAAGTTCATAGACCCGTCAGCGCCCAGGCCACATCACGAGCTAACGCCAATCACGGCGCCTTGGCCATTCTACAAATGGGGCATTGATATTGCAGGTCCTTTTCCAATAGCGGAGGCGGTCTTAAGTTTCTCATAGTGGCTATAGACTACTTCACCAAGTGGATAGAGGCAAAAGCGGTGGCGACAATCACCGGCAACCAGGTGAAACGCTTTGTCTGGGACAACATTGTATGTCGCTTCGGATTACATGGTGAAATCATCTCGGATAACGGGAAACAATTCTGCGACAACCCCTTCAAAGATTGGTGCGATAAGTTAAACATCACCCAACACTTCGCGTCGGTTACACACCCGCAAACCAATGGCTTAGTAGAGCGCAAATCGAAGCACTGGGCGAAGGAATCAAAGCGCGCCTGGGAAGGCACAAAGGAAGGTGGGTCGAAGAGCTTTCGCATGTCTTATGGGCGCACCGCACCTCAATAAAACCAGCCGGGGGACACCCCCTTCTCTTAGTCTACGGGACAGAAGCTGTTATACCAACTGAGATCGGCATGCCAACTATCCGCACTGCGGAGATCAATGTAACAACAAACAATGACGAAAGACGTGTCGACTTGGACCTGCTGGAAGAAAGACGCGAACAGCGAGCCATACGGGAGGCAAGGTCGAAGTCAAAAATGAAAGGATACTATGATGCCAAGGTGCGCAATGTTTCCTTCAGACCAGGCGACTTTGTCTACCGTGCCAATGAGGCGAGCCACGCAGAAGATACAGGTAAGCTCGGACCAAAGTGGGAAGGACCTTATGAGGTTACTGAAGCAATAGGCACAGGCGCGTACAGGCTACGAGGCTTGGATGGTCGTGACCTACCGCGCACATGGAACATCGGCAACCTCAAGAGGTGCTACCTATAAAGAATAGCTACGGCACAGCGCACAGACGCTCCGCACTTTTAGTGCCCAATAAACATTCATGTATTCATTTTTTATTTTTTATTTTTCATATTTACTGTTTCCTTTGTATTTCTCAAAAAACTTGCAAGTATCAATAAAACGCCGCGGTGTCTAGCTAACTCCGCGACACATTTTAAGTTGTTATCTCCATATACTGTATGTCTTAACAATTTCTTATTTTTTCTTGCCCACGAATAAACCCACGATGGTAATAGGATAAGTTAACCTACTAACTAACTTGTTGAGTAAGAGGGTTGCAAACCCATCAATACTGGATCATGCATCCTTGTTAAACACCTTGTTCTCAAGACGTTGGAATAAGATATGTGCATCCCACGATGGTTGCGCAACAACGCACACGTGCACGTTTAACAACTTAGGAACCGAGACACTTGATTCCTTAATGTGATATTTACAGATGCGCTGTTTATCATGACACACACGATTGTGATAAAATACTTCGAATTATTTCTCAAGTATACTATGGCTTTCATACATGATTATGGATTACCTATATTAGCAGCGGCGTACCGTTTTTTTTCTTCGACAGCGAAGGTATCTTTTAGGCAAAACCAAACAGCTATGTATATATTACAAGTTTCAACAATACCCACAGCAAAACAACAACTTTTATTCATAACTACGAGTTATTACAAAAGATAGTAAACATGTCAGCTACCAGCTACTACAACGCTTAAGTGAAGAAGTGCCAACGTGACTCGTTGCTTCTTTGGCTCCGCTAACACCCTTCAACACATCTGCATCCTGACACGATACAGTGGCCACACTTACTGGCACCCCATCGGACACGGGCAAATGAGCCGCACCAATCCCACACAAAATGGCCTTACCTGCAATACCTTCTTTCTTAGCAAGATGGGTCGCATGCGCTTCCAAGACTTCCTTTAAAGGTACCTCTTTCTCCAAAGCAAATGGATTCGACTATCCCTAGGGCGCAAAGGGTACTTGAGCTGTGACTCATGGGGCTTCAAATAAAAGTCCGGCTGTGTCTCGGCACCCTCGGTACGATGACGCGCCAAGGTCAACCCTGCCATAATTACATTTATCGGATAATCTTGATCGCTCAAGCTCGAAATCGTTGGGAGCTCTAAGTCCTTCATTCTCTGCATGGCACCCAAGTGATGATATGACTCAGCATCATAATTTGGTACCTTCTCAATAGGCGCCTTCAGCAGCTCTGTCTCATGAAGCTTTTCAATTGCTTCTGACTTACCACGCTCCAGAGCGCACTGCACAACCTCCCCAAAAGAATTGACCACCTCTGGCGATTCCAGGGTACTGAGAGCAGCTAGGCGGAGACCGTGGCCTATGAGCCACCTGCGCTCCGCTATCATGGACATGGTGAGGATACAACTCCTCGTCATACTCGAGGCTAAGCTTACGCAGTTTTGCCTCCTGCACTTCCAATGACCAGCTCACAGTAGCCCCAAGCTCCCCCAACTGCACGAACAAACTTTCCTTACCCTGCTCCAAATGTTTAAGGGCCCAGCGGCACGCAGACTTGTACCTGGCAGCCTCAGCACGATCTTGATTTATTTGGCACATTAGTGCCATCTTGTCCTCGGCCTGTTTTTGAGCGTATGCGCTCAGATCCCTAGCCTCTGCATGGGCGCTATCGATTCTTTCGGGTGCTTGCCATTGCGCCTCCAACAAAGCTATTGTTTGGTCCTTTTGTGAACTTTGGTCAATCCCACCAGATACTCGGTTTTTCAGCTTCACAATTAGTGCGGCTGTTGTGCGGAGACCTGCACCAATTCTTCAACCAAATGCTCAATGGGCGCATCCGCATCCGATTGGTCTTCATTATCCTGCTCGCGGCTCAGAATGCGTGACTGTATCGGACTTCGCCGGGGTGACTCTATAACCTGCTCCATCCTGCGAATAATCACCAGCGCAATGTTAGATTCACAACTAGCACATTCACCAACAAAAGAAAATTATACATGGACGGCTGTACTTACGTGGCTCGGCGTCCTCAGCAGAAGGGTGCGACGACGCTTCATCCGTGGAGGACAACTCCACGGTTTGCACCAGGGCGTTTTTCCTTGAAGGCCCTGCACCATCATCCCTTCGGATCCTTTTGCGACTAAGCACAGATTCTTCTTCTTCCTCTTCTTCCATAGGGTGGGCCACACTACGGCGGTGGCTGCGCCACAGAAGATGGTACTCTGGGATTCGGCTGGCTTTGTAGTGGTGTGGCTTCCACTGCAACTGAGGAACTGGTACCTGTCTCCCCCGCATTCAGCTCCATAGTACGCCCTGCGGTAGCCGCTAAAATAGGCTCCTCATCATCCCTCAAGAGTCTTACTCCTGTCCTTACCGCTACGGGCTTCGCTAGCTGTACGACGGTGAATAGATCCATTTCTGCGCAAAACAAGACACATATACAAACAGGTTATATACTGCGCGACATATACGGAAGATTGTTCTTACATTATTTACACACGAGAGGAATAAGTACCCACCCTGGCCATTGGCGTCTAAGAAGATAGGGATCTCATCTTCGGGACCAAAATAATTACGGCTGATTCCCATATGCACCAAAATCCCTCGGGATATGCACTAATGGGGATGCGGTTAGCATTTATCGATTCGCATCCTCGACGTTATAAGACCGGGCAATGGGCACTCATCCCTCTGTAATGTTCCCGGGTATAAAAATCATAATTCCAGGGAAAACACGTCTCATCTACCCAGAAGAAATACTCCCTCCAATTCCTAAGTGCATCTAATTTATCCGTATAACACTGCAGTCTACCGGTAGCGTTTAGAAAAAGACACCCACCCATGCGCCCACGTAGTGTGATAAAATGCGCGGAATAGGTGGATGGTGGGGTTAATCCCCAGCAAACGGCAATTTACCTCAAAATTGGTAATTTTAGCCGCGCCGATACAATGCAGTTGCGATATGTGTAGATTATAATAGTTTAACACATCGCACAGAAAGCGTGATAGGGGCACACGTTGATTCGCGAATTCGAATAACCGTGTGTATACACCCACTTTCCCTTCGGGGAAATCCGCAATCGTGGCTTGCGCATCCGGAACTACTGGATGCACATCCCGGGGTATAAAGTAATCTGAGGTGAATTCCATCAGACCGATCACGGTGAGGTCGGAGGTGAAGTCAGACAACTGTTTAACCATCGTGTTATTATTTTTGTGATATAACGCACGCGCGGTTACCTTTGTGGTTGGTTACTTTCGGGATTACAACTCTTAGAACGCTTTAGAAATAGTGGATGGAGTTTTTTACTGTGAGGAATCCGGTGAAAATGAAACGACAAGTTATATACCCTTTCTCTTCCACACGATTGGCGACACGTGGATCCCACTAGTCCTCACTGTGTGGCTGAGATTCCTCTGATGGGACGCGGGACAGTAACTTTCCCCCGAATATCGAGGCACTTACAATTCACTTTTATGTCCAGATGCATTGCACCTACGGGTATGTGTATAGCTTCTTCCATACGTTTTGCAAGTTATTTATTTTATTTTAGACTACGGTCATTAGTCTAGCATCCGCAGTTACGCACGGCGCATACTAGACTGGGGGGACATGATGACGTATAGTCTGGAGTCGGGTCATGAACCCGACTACAGTCCACTACTTTCAAGCCCGGTGGGCCAATATCAATACGCTTTTGGGCTCACGAAAGCCCAAGCCCATATCTATTTACGGAATAGATATCCGATATCTTCTAAAATAAGAAGATAATCATTCCCAACCGACTTAGGCGGGATACGCCGAAGGTTGGGGAACACGGAACCAACAAGGATTCCGTGCGTATATAAAGGGAATTATATCCCTCGTTTAAGGTAGGATCTCATAACCCTAAAACTCCTTAAGCCCTAAACCGATTACTTACTCTCACACCGGAGGATAATCGTGGGAGACAATCCCACGGTAAGCCTAACGGTGTTTCTTGTCTCTTAGTGCGCAGGTCTCAAGCAGCAATTCTCAATTGGTACGAGAACCGGAGCTCCAAATCAGGAACGTCCAACTTTTGTATCAACAGAAACCACTGTTGAGTTTATGATATATAAAATATAATAAAACATAAAGACATCAAGAGTACACAGCGGAAGACTAAAGATCATAACAAATAAATTAATTAACTGAAAGTATGCGTAACGTACCTCTTGCGAATATCAAATCCCTCGAGCAAAGCAAAACAACCCTCGAGCAAAGCAAACCAAAGAAGTACTTATTGGTGTAAGAATAATGTCTTACAACCACGTTCTTGTACACACGAATTAACCAAACGAATCAAGCGATTGCTAGATCTAACACAAGTCCTCGTTTAAGAAAAACGAAACCAAACTCCCTTACTTTGGGGTGTTCGGCCGAATAAAAGAGAGGAGAGGAGATCTAGGGTTAATTCAATGCACAAAGACATGAATGAAACCCTAGAACCTAGCCTTGCTTATATAGTGAATGGAATTCTTGAAAAACAAGTTAGGGATTAGGCTTGGATAAAGCCCTATGGCCGGCCATACCACAAGCCCAAAACCAAACCCATAAATTTTCCAAGTTTTCCATTTCTAGTCCTTCTCTTTTCCATTTAACGGTCGTTAGTCATTTTTCCGTTAAATACTTAACGATCGTTAACCGGACTTAATGTACAATAATTAATCGTAAACATAAACATTAATTATTAACTTTAATTCTCATTCGCTAATGTGTGCAATCCCGTGGTCACGAGTTCGAATCCGGACATTCACATGTTTATAAATATATACATTTCCAACAGTATTGCACCTAGCTTTATAAAGATACATTGGTGTTAGGTAGTTAAAAATATTCAGCCAAAACCAAAGTTCATATGCAATGCAATATGAGGTCATTTAAATAGAATTAGCTATGTATCTTTTACAGCTAAGTAGTGATGCATGTTGAGTGCAAGTATTGAGTAGTGTGTTGTGTTAGACTTCAAAAAATTGACATAAGATAAAGATTGCAAGTGATTAATTAGACAATAGATGTGAGATAGAAGCATGTTTTTAGTTTTTCATCCTATCTTACTATTATATAAAAGATGACCTATAGAATAGTAGCTCACTATGTTGGTTGTGTGGTAGGTATTTGGATTTAGATTTGCTATCACGAAGGTCAGGCCTTCCTCCTAGAATTTTGGACCATTCAATATTCTGTAAAAATGAATAATTATTGGATTCACCTAAGGAGGGAATTATATCCGTCTATTGTAGTCTTTTAGAATGCATTAACGTGGCGGTTGTATTTTTCTTGAAATGAGTAGGTTGATGTACTTGGAAGATATGATCATAACCATTTGATGAAATTGAAAGGTAGCATAGAAAGTCAAACAAGAGGTCTATGGTTTGGATCTTTCATATTTGTATATCACTGTTAGTTTTATGTACAGTATAAATATCCTGTAGCATGCGTGTTTATAAAGCTGGCTACCTATAATATATGCAAAACTGGATCAAATTCTCAGGGTTATTATGTTCATATATAATTTATTTACGATTGCAATAAGTGAATGTAAAGTTTTGATTTAACCAAGAAAACAATATATTGTACATGAGTTAGTTTATGTTTCACTTGCAATTTATGCTGCTTCAAATGTTTTACGGAGTATAAACATTTTATGCTATCGTTGAAATTGTAGATGTAAATTAATTGCCAGTAAAATGATATACTAAAATAACACCCGTAATTTTCTGCATAGTGATTGATGCACAAGGGTAAGATTGCAGTCATTGACGTGTTAACTATTGAAACAACATACCTGAACTTTCCCATGTGATAAAGGTAAACAGATAAACTAAATTGTACAACTGTACGACTGTACAATGGCATGATAATGTATCAATTGATTGCTATAAACTTGAATGAAATATCTTGCAATGAATTTTGTATGTAGACAACAAATTAACAAAAGCCAAATACGAAAATACATCTGAAATTTCCAAACCTAGTTATCACTATCACTTAAATAGCATAACATTCGACTGCTAACCAATAATGCGAGTTGTTAACTATAACCACAAAAACTGTGACTCACGAAGGTCAATATTTGACCTTATATTCTGTGAGAGCAAATAAAATATTGCAAGTTTAGTCAACACTCATATGCTTCAAGCGTTGTGCTTTATATATATATGTAATTTTTGAAATTTACAAGAATATACATGAAATTATGTTTTTTTATTAAAAGTGTAAAGGTAAACAATAAATAAACTTAACAATGGCATGATAACAAATGAATAAAGAGAATTTCAAATAAAAGAACCTGAAGCATATGCAAGCGGCACACACAGTTACATCTTAGAGCATCCCAACAATAACACCATAACACCAAATATCAACTTTACTTTAACATTAACATCCTCAAAAAACACCACAACAATAACATCCCAATAACACCATAACACCACTAATATTTCATATTTTCAATTTCAACCCTAAACTAAATCAAACACTTCATTTTTAAACTAAAACAAACATTTCATTAAAACTTAAAACATATTACAATACGAGACTAAAAAAAATACAACGAAATAAAAAAAAATACAACGAAATAAAAAAAACCATACAACGAAATAAAACGTTACAACAAATTAAAGTAAATGACGAGAATACGATCTACTGACGAGGTTTCAAGTTATATTTTGCCATGATTCGATCTTTTTCGTCATTGATCCACTGCACGACCATTGGATCTTGCCCCGCATGATAGGCGTCATCAAAAACTTTATTTCTTCCAACCGGGTTATTGTCGGATCTTTTTTCTGCGGCGGCCCGTACGCCGCTTCGAGACTTCTCGTTTCATCTGAAACTTCGTTTGCCATAGTTTCTGTGAAATAAGCTAACGAGCTCGTTCCTCCAGTGCTTGTTCCCCCAGTACTTGTTGTAGTCTCGGATCTTGCTTTCTTGGTAGCACGTTTCTTTCCCATGGGGCGAGGTTGTTCATCTTGACCAAACAAATCCTCGTTTGTTTGGCTTGGGACTTCGCCGGTTAAATCGACCGGTTCCGGCGTGTTCCATTTCTTATAATGACGCAAAACCTCCCAAGCGTCTTGAGGCCAAAAGCGATCCCTTGGTTTCCTTACGATACCATTGCTTTGCCCGTTGCATCACATCCAGCTCACTTTCCCCGCTTCGTTGATCCCGTTTGAGCGTTTGTAATGAGAGTTGAACTTTGTGCATATGCCGTTCAAAGTTTTCCACTTGCTTGACATCATGTCCTTGTTGCGCCGTTGAAAGTTGTTTTTATTGAACTCATTTCGCACCCGATACCAAAACGTATCCACAGGTTGGCACTTTCCAATTTTCGGATCCTCCGAAACAGCTATGTAACATGTTGCAAGTAATGCTTCCTCTGCTGGAGTCCAACGTGAGTTAACAACAACCGACTTCATCGAATCAACGGTTCGGGCTCGGGGTCTTTGGATTTCTTTGATTTTTGCTTAATGCGACCTTTTCCTTTTTTTGGAGGAGACGTGGGTGTGTCAGCAACATCATGTGTTTCAGTTTGTGATTGTTGTGATTGTTGTGTGAATTGTAGGTTTTGAAAGTTAGAGTTTAAGGTGTTTTGTTGGTTTTGTTGTTGCCAATCTGAGAAATGCTTGATGTTGTTGATACATTTCTTGGCTCGATAAGCCTAGTGGGTTGGGGATTGAAGATGAACCGGCGTTCGGGTTAGATGATGAACCCGGGTTTGAGGGATTCCACCCACTAGCAAGAAGATTGTAGAAAGTATCGTCGTTTCCTCCCGACATTGTTTTTTTTGCAGTTAATAGAAGTTGAAAGATTGAGAGAATGAAGAGGATTTAGTAGTGAAAGTGTGAAAAGAAATGGTGTTTTAATTGGGTATTTATAGTGGTAAAAAAAGGTTTTTGAAATTTTTTTTGAAAAATAACGGCTAATAGCCGTTTAGGGTGTTTTTTGAAAATTTTTTTTAAAAATAACGGCTAGTAGCCGTTTAAGGGTAGAAAGTGTAAAATTTTTGATTTTTTTTTTTTTTTTTTTTGCGCCTCCCCTATAACGCCCGTTGCCAAAGCAACGCGGGCATCTTTTCCTCACGTTAACGCCGAGCTCACAATGGGTATAACGGCCATAACGCCGTTATTGGTGGTTTAACGCCGTTATGGCGTTATCATTGAAAGTGCTCTTACATGGATCTCATGTTATTTGAGAGTGAAAATAAAATAATTTAATATTTACCAGTTATGGTCTTTTGATATTAAAAAATAAAAATCATACTATCCCTCCCTCACCCACAATCTTACTTACGAAGTTAATGAAAAATTGAGTTTTGGTTTAAGTGTTCCAGTTATAATATAATTATTTTGTTTCACATATACAGCTTTTTGAGTATAATTTTCAATTATGGCTTGTTTATTTTTTTCCTTTTCGCAAGCAATAGCTAAAATTATTTCTTTTTCAGTATTGTTTGTATCAAGAACCTATATAACCTTTATATCTACCTTAAAAACATCTTAACTTTTTCAGTGTACTGTATATATGATTAAGTCACCGAATGTTAAAAAGTATCCTAGGTAATGGGATTTTTTATGTGTCAATATCTTGTTGAATAATGAAACCCGTAGGTTATTATCTTTCATTAATCATATATTTATAGTGCTAATATATAAAACCTAGGAGCCATAAACCCGTACATCGGGCTTGGGCTTATTTATTATTCATCTAATACCCTCCCGCAATCCGAGCGGCGAAATCACGAAAGCTCGGATTGGAATACAAACGAGAAACATAAATTATGAAAAAACAAAAATAAAACTAAAGATAGTTATCTTGATGAATAATCAAGACTTTGATAGGTAGCCAATTGCGTCATCCGTAAAAAATGATTTGGTTTATGAATGACTGCTTGTTCTGGTGCGTGACGGTGTGTCCTTATAACTACGATTGCGATTCCGGTATGCTTTTCTTCGGAATTTATTTACGAAGCCACGGCCGCTGATCTCGTCAAACACTTGGCTGCAGTTCTTGTTTTTGTTTTTTTTTGTTTGTTTTTTTTTAGCACGAATAAACGACCGTGGCTAGGGTTTGACAGGGTGACATTGAGGCGGCGGCTAAGGTGGCCAACCACGTCCAACGATCAGACCTAGAGCTGTGATACCATGTTGAACATGGTATCAGAGGGTTGACCGATCCTCTATAACCCTGACCTCGTTTCCCACCCTAAACTGCCAACACTTTCTTCCCTCCCAAAACAAAAACCTACTGCTGCATCTCCTATACCACCATAACACTAGCTGCTACAGCTCCTTTAACCCTACTGTCGTGATCTCCTTCACTCCACACCATCATCTTCTCCACCACCATCTTTACTGTTGTCGCACAGCTCCTCCCTCACCGTTATAATGACAAACGGTTCTGAGCAGCCATAAACACCTGTTGCACCATAAACAAGCGGGTTTTCTGCCAACCTCGCAACTGATTTACTCATATCCCTTCTTGCTGCCGCAGCCTGTCTTATTCAAAACCATCATAATGATGATCGGTTCTACACATCCACCACATCAACAATCACACCAACAACTGAAGAACAACAACACCAAACCCCTGGTGGATCCCTCCACCACAACAACCACAATCGAAAAAGACGGTTCAGATGAAACGAATCCCAAAACAGAAAATCCAGTGACAGGTAAAGCAGATGATGTGAGTAATAATGATGCCCAAAGGAAGATTCATTGCAACAACTTTGGTGTCCTAATGCACATCCAAAGTGTTGCCGCGAGCTCCTCTTCATCTCCACTAACATCAGGCCTGTAACACGGTCCTCCCCAAATAAATGATTTGGTGTTTTCGATTTGTCTCTCATATGTCTTCTTCAGATTAATAGAAGAAGCAGATCGTGAACGAAATCAGAAATCAAAATTCGAGATGTGGTTAAGTGAACTTTTGTTCAAGTAAACAACGTGAATCTGGGTTTACAAAAATGTTAACTGATGGTTCATTATTAAAAGTCAAAAAGATTATATGTTTTTTTACCACCATCTTTTATTGCTTTTACCAATCCCACTAATGAAGGAGTGACAGGATTTGTGTTTTTCTTCTTTATTTTATTTTTTTTTAAATTGCTTTCAATATCCGCCATTTGAAGACCTTCCAAAAGTCGACTAAGGCTCGATAATTGGTGTTAATTCTTCAATATGCCGTATGGTGTTACTTCTTCAAGAATCACTGTGAGTATTTTTTGATGTCCTAATGAACATCATTGGTGAATCTACAAGTTCTTCGACAAGTACCGCATTTTTTTATTTGCTTTCGCTTGTTGTGGGTGTCTTCATCAATAACTAGTTATAGCTTTACTGTTTTAAGTGTCTCCAGTCCGAGCTTTCGCGATTTCGCCGCTCGGACTGCGGGGGAGTATTAGCCGATATAATAGATGTTGGCCAAGCCCGATCTGTGGGCTTAGGGTACATTAGGGTTACATTGTACTCTATAAATATTGGTGATTAATAAAGCTAAAGACACACGGTTGCAATGTAAACATACGGTCTAACATATCTTAAGGAAACCCCTAATCTATTAATGATTCATATTTGATTAAGACACTAAAGCGTCTAGAAAGTTAAAAGCTACATTGAAAGATTAAGAAAAAAGACACATGTTAACTTAAAGTAAACTTTAAAATCTTAACAAAAATGGTGATATGGTGAAAACCTTAATAGTTTGTAACTACTTGTGTATGTGATTTTGAAAGTTGCAATAAGAAATACATAACATTATAAATAAAGTTCTCACGGCAGCACCTTCTAAAAAACTTAATGTACCTGAGAAAAATTGTGAACCTGATTATCGCCTAAAAAATATAAAAATAAAATACTTAACTCAAAAACCATACTTCGGTGGTGTTTGTTTAAGCTTATATGTAGCTTATTAACTTATTTGTGTTTCATCTTATATTTCATAAGCTTCAATTTTCAGGTTTATTTTGAAACTTGTGGGCTTATATAAGTTTATTAGTGTGATAAACTTATATAAGCCCACAAGTTTCCAAATAAGCCGGAAAATTAGGACTTATGAAATATAAGCTCATAAGCCAACATATAAGCTTAAAAAAACACCTCTACCAACAAAGACCACCGGTTAACATATTTCATCAACCAACAAAAAAGAATGCCCTTTTTTTTAAAGGCAATATATTTTTATAAAACAAAAACTAGCAAGATACTAAATGTTAGGGTAAATGTTTTTAAATGTATCATACTTGCCACCATTTGTTACTGTGGGTAGCGAACATTTTTTTTTTTTTTTTTTTTTTTTTTTTTTTACTTTTTTTTCAAATTCATCATTTTTTTGGTATTTTCTGAAATATTTGGACATTTTTGCCCCTCTTAGCTAATAGATTTTTTTTTTTCTCGAAAGGCAAAAATATCACATAGTACCCTAAAAAAGATGAGTTTAAAAGAAAAGTACCCACAAAAGCAAAAAAAATTGTTCGTTACCCACAAAAGCAAATGATGACAATTATGATACATTTTAAAAACATTTGCCCTAAAAATTACAACAATCTCGATCAACAATGATCCTCACAAACTACAACAACCATAGACACAACCCTCGACAACGAACCTAATCAAACAACATCGAACTCAAAGGCTTAAACAACAACAACAACGACTCCGACATCTCTATCCAAAACTATCTTACATTGGCAATGGAGAAGATCTAACAATCAAAAGAGGACATCCCGTCTTCAAACTCTAAAACAACACCTAACCACTTAAGAGCATCACCCGATTTGAAAACATGGATATGGGTTAAAAACCCGACCACGAACTTGACACACGACATTCACACTGCCCAGCTGAAATCTTACACTAGATACTTTAAACCATGCAAACAAATCGAGTGGTGGCACAGTAATGCGTAAAATCAGTTGACAAAAAAGAAACTCAATAATTGTAAACTCATCACACGTCAAAACTACCTAACCTTTGCTCACCTGAACCCCGACACCTGGACCCTCGTGAAACTACTTCAACTAACTTACAACCACATGATATTTCTAGACACACACAAGATCCGCACCACAAACTCTACATCGACCTAAGAGAAGCTAAACCAACTAAATCAACCACCAAACATACCGACATGACTGACAACCAATCATATTAGGCCCACAAAAAACACCTCGACCCTCCTGACAGTAAACCAAACTATCACCATCACACAATCTAAATCATCTCACAATTAACCTCACTATCTTAACCATCTTACGACCGCTTTATTTGAACCATCTCCACTACCACAATCATAGACCAAAACAATCTCACGACCTCACAATCTAAACCATCTTCATGACCACAAGTCAACAACCATCTCACGACCTCATGATCTAAAATCATCTCACACCTTGCTAACTCAAGACATTACCATTTCTATGACCTAAACCGTCTCATGACCACACCATCTTCACGACCTCACAAACACCATGACCTCACCATCATACGACATCAACATCTCCACAGCCTTTACCAATACCACAACCTCACCATCACATGACCACACCATTATACGACAATACCATCATACGACATCACCATCTCCACGACCTCACTATCATACGACATCACCATCTCCACGGCCTCACCAACACCACGACCTCACCAACACATGACCTCTCCATCATAGGACATCACCATCACATGGCCTCACCATCATACGACATCAGCATCTCCACGACCTCACCATTACCACGACCGCACCATCACATGACTTAATAATCATACGACATCAACATCTCCACGACCTCACCATCTTGAACCTCTCGATCTGAGCCACACAAGGATAATAATAATGAGAAATGATTAAAAGGTTTTCCAGGAGCCTTACTCGAGTTGTACTAGAGGCATCGAAGTGTTGCTAGACGCTAACCGATGTGATCACTCTATTAAGATATATCCAAGTGGGAGATGTTAGTTTTATGGATATAAATTAGTAGACGTGAGTTAGGATCAAACTCGAGACTACGGGATTGCACACTTTACGTATGAGAATTTAAAGTTAAATAATTAAATATAAATGTTGTATTTATTTATTTATTAAATGAAATAACTAACGAACGTTAAGTAATTAATGTAATGGACTAACGGGCGTTAAATGTAATTGGAAAAGGACCAAATTGTAAAAGATGGGAAGGTTCCGGAATCCCTTGTGGGATTAAGCAACCGATCGGCCACAAGGACCCAACCCAAACCCACTTTGACTCAAACTTGTTCAACAAGTTTGCATGAGTATATATACAAAACCTAGGGTGTTTGTAAACTCATCTCTTGTGCTCATTGCTAAACCCTAAATTGTTTGTGTGTGTTTTCTTTGTCCTCAAAACCGGTCGACACCCATTCATTGGGATCGATCCATCACTTTTCCAAACAACAAGTTATTTGGTTTGATAAAACTAGCATTACTTTAATTCGGTTTAGTACGTGTGTATAAGAACGTGGTAATAACACACTATTGTTATTATCTTGGATTGAATTACAAAACGGTAAGGGGTAATTCACATAATCCTTATTAAATCAAATTAGGGTTCTTCCATTGCTAGTTTGTGGATTTGATTCTTGTTCGGCCAGAATCAAGAAAATGTACGCATATTCTTTTATGTTAATTAATTGTTCATTAATAAATCCTATACGCTTCCGCTTGAATACTTTGATGTTTGTGATTATTTATTTGAATGTCTTGATATATAATTCCAACAGTGGCATCACGAGTCATTGGTTTTTAATGAGTAATTAATTACATAAACGCGTAATAAAACAAATACTTGTATGTTGTTTGATATGTTAATCTAGGGTTTATGTTTATTTTTTTTGTGGGTCGATTTTTTTTAATTGGGGCGTTCCCCATATTTTTTTAATGTCGACACATATAAAATTTTTAGGGTTTTGAAAATTGTTTGCTAACCTTATTAAAACCTAGAATTAATATTGGTTACGTGATTAATTCATGAATAATTTGTTATGTGTCATGAAATTTTTATATGCGATCTTGTGACTTATGTGTATAATTGTTATGATAATATCCATGATTATATGTGCATGTTAGTCATGGATAAGTTGCTTTGATAATTGTTTAATTGTTGAGACATATTTATTTGCGATAAATCTTGAATTGGGGAAGACTCCAATTATATATATTAATGAATCAATTATGTGCAATTTGGTATATTTTAATTAAGGGTTTACGCAATCGATTCGTCGATATATGTGGCTCACTTTCTATTGTTAGAGTGAAAACCCTAAATTAATATATACATTAATTTAACCTAGATATTGATTATTAATAGGGTTTTATCGAATAAGTTGCATGTGGCTACTTGTTTACACGTATAAATTGTTTATTATGTGCGCATTGTTTTTTAGTAGTTTATTTTTTATTGGTATTACTTGTTTGTTTATTATGTGCGACAATTTAAGCAAAGGGTAATTTTGAATAGAAAAATAATACGGACTAAACAATGGCGAAATTTGATTTGTTTTGGAAGAGTTAAGTTTTCAATAGTTTAATTGATTGGTGACTTTGGTACAAATGATTGAACGGCTCACCCATTAGAATGAACTATAAAGGGGTTAATAAAGAAGTGCGCATCACACTTGAAAAGATGTCTAAGGTTATGCTTTGCTCTTACCTGGTCCTCTGCCCCCTGTAAGTTCGAATGGAGCTACTTAGTAAGCCATAAAATGTGCAAACTCATCTTAAGGGAGAATTAGTTTTAATTCCATGTGCCACTTCGGTGGTAATTACCCGAAACACTAAGTGTTTACACTTATGCAAAAGTACGGTATAATGGACGATAATTAACACCAAATTCCTTGATTGGTGAATCCAATACCTCAATCAAAACTTTGATAATTTGATCTTTATGAATTGGTAATAAAAAGTTTTTTATTAAAATTATGCTACAAGATGAATGCATGACATCTTTGTACATATTTGATTTGACCACATAAAATCAAAACTAGTACCCTTTTAAATTAAGTTATATGCCATCTAATTAAAAAGAACACTTGAAGTTGCAATTTATGTCATGACAGTACTTGGCTAGATTGTGATGGAGAGGTAAATCTCTATGTAAAGTCAGACCTTACATGGACATATTTGCAGTTCTTTAAGTTAGACACTTAAGTTGAGTAGGAAGTGAGACCTGGACTCAATGGCATAAGATGGGATGAAACATGTTTATATTTGCAATAGCGTTGGAAAATATAAATCTCATAATGATCTAGGAGTTGGAAATTGTTTGCCAATTAATGTTCGACAGATTACCTTATTATATGCTTTCGTTACTAGCAGATCAACTGATGTAATGAACCTATGATAATTTGGATCCTAGTTTTCGATAAAATTATATGGTTATATGTTTATATTACCGTTGGGTATATTTTGTTTTCTTGAAAAATTGTATTATCGAAAATACTAATACTTGAACTTTTTCTGTAGAAATGGCTCAAAATAACGATAACACTAACACTGCACTAAGTTCTGCGTTCAAAAGCTTTTTGATCGAGAAAAGTTGGTGGCTCCAAGAATTTCAATGATTGGCACCGCTCTTTGAGAATTGCTGTAGAGTTCTTGACGGTTGAAATATCTTTAAGAACCTTGCCCTGAACAACCAACTGGTCCTGATGCTACTCAAGCTCAAAAGGACGCTTGGCAACTTGAGTATAAGCGTCATAATGATGTGGCTTGTCTTATGTTAGGAATGATGGAATCTGCTCTTCAAAAGCAGTTCGAACATTATTTCCCATATAATATGCTCAATGAACTTCGAACTATGTTTGAGAAACCAGCTGCCGTCGAGATTTATGACTTGACCGACGCGTTACATAGCTGTAGGCAAGGAGAGGGTAAACCCGTGAGTGCTCATGTACTGGAAATGAAAGGTTACATGGACTAGCTAAAGGCACTTGGCAAAACTTATGATGATGACATGGTTGTGAATCTGATTAATAGATCCCTTAACAAGGATTTTAATGGTTTTGTCGAGAATTTCAATATGCCTTCTGCGTGGGAAGACAATTACTGACCTACACGCATTGCTAATTGATTATGAGAAAGGGTTGCCTCAAAAGGTTCCTACCGCCCAGGTACTTGCTATTCAGGGTGGAAGAATTAATAAGCCAAAACCAGCGTCGCGAACAACAAGAAGGGGAAGGGAAAGGGCAAGGTTGACAAAGGCAAACAAGTGATGGCCTATCAACCGAACCCAAGAACCCTACTCTTAGGAAGGAAAATCCTAAAAGGATCAAGCATGCCACCACCTGTAGGCGTTGGGCATTGGAAGAGAAAGCGTGCTCTATCTTGATGAATTGCGGGCAAATAAAATGAAGTACGAAGGGTCCATGGGCCGGTTCTTACGTAATTTATTTGTCATTGAATTATTTACTCTAAATCATAAAAATTCACGGGTATATGATGCGGGTTGTGGTATTCACATTTGTAATACATTGCAGGGGTTTAGAGTGGAATAGAAGCTTGCCTATGGGGAGCAATATCGCCGCGTGGAAATGGCGCACATGCAGATGTTGAAGCCATAGGAACGTTTAGTTTAGTATTGCCTTCGGGCTTAGTACTGATATTGAACAATTGTCATTACGCACCTTTTATAATTAGAGGTGTTGTTTCCTTTTCAGTTTTGTTGGATGATGGTTTTACTCATACTATTTCACGTAATGGAATTGATGTTTCTTTAAATGGTGTTTTTTATTTTTAAGCAATTACTGTGAATGGTGTGTTTGAAATTGATGTGATTGGAAATGAATCTAACAATAATAATAATTCGATGTTTAGCATTATGGTATGTGCTAAAACACATACCTTTTCTTTATCAAAATAGACCCTAAATAACCAAGAAAGAGCCGTTTATTGCTAATATTTGTGGTTTTCTTGAGTTTGTGCTTGTGCAGGTACGGATATGTAAAAACACGCAAAAAGGAACCAAATCAGACATAAATCCGAGCACGAGAGATTAAGAGAGCTTAAGCTAAGCCAGAAGGTCAGAATTATGCATTTATGAAGATTTCTAATCTCTGAGGTTGATTTGTGAAGATTTGATCAAAGTTTGAAGAAATGTCAGAAATAGTCCCTGAAGTTTCAGCATTTGACAGAAATGGCCCTTGAAGAATCAAAAATTGAAAATTGGCCCTTGGTTTATTTGAGGATTGTCAAATTCAGTCCTTGGAGGATATTTTCAGATTCACATGATTGGTCCCTCAAATATCCGGATATACATATTTAGTCCCTATGATAACCTTTGGATCATTTAGCTAAGCCAAGATATACAAATCCAATCCATTATCCATTTCACAAACTACCATACACGGCCCAATACATAACCCAGCTTACACTTATACCCGATCCCACCTTTTAACCCAATACCCACTTAAACCCGCTATTATTACCCGGTTTTTAATATACCCAACCCGAGTCAACAACATTTACCCGGTCAAACATACAAACAATAATAAACAAATCCCCAACCCATACCCAACGCGCCCAAACCAGTGAAGCAACCATTTTCACTGTTTTACCTCCTCCTTTACCACTTTACCTTGATCCTTCCCATTTACCCACGTTTAATGTTTCTAGAAGCCCTCTGACACACGTGTCAGAGGTGTGACTCATGGGACTGCCAAGGTGGATGAATGGAACACTCTCATTGGAGCAAACACATCACCATTCTAATCCTAGGGTGTAGATGGGATTTGATGACTAGATGATGAGATCAATGGCTCAGGATAGAGCTCCTAGATCTTTCCCAAGCCTCAGCTCGAGCTATATATACCCATCTTGAGTCACATTTTTTTTTGTCCAGTATTCATGTATTAGTGTACTGTTACCTTCTTAATTTCTGGTCAAGTTATTGTTTCAGTAGTATAATTTCTTTTACATTTCAGTTTTGTACTCTTAATTTCATTTAATGGAATTTTCAGTTTTATGTTAAATTTCCAATTGTCTTGTTAATTTGTTATTAGTTGCCATTTGTTTTAGCTTCCTGTTTATAATGACTCATATAAGCTTTTAGGAGCTTATCTGAGTTAATTATTGGTGCACTTGTTCTCAAAATCAGATTTTATCATGTTTTTGCAAAAGTCAATAAAAGTCAAATGGAAAAGTCAAAACGGATTTGAGTGAATTCTGGATTTCAGTTGTTAGTTGATTGATTTTTAGGATTGATTTAAGTTTTTCAAACCAGTTTTCTTCAAGGTTAAAAGTTAAAAATGCATATTGAGTTTTCAAGAGGAGTGTTTGGATTATGCTTATTTTAGTAGTTTTGGTAAGAATCTGATGTTGAAGATAAGTTAAAGAGTTGTGTTTCTTTGTTTTTCAAGTTAGTTTGATCATGATTTTTGAGTTTTCCAACTTGTCTTGATGCTTTAAGTTTCATTTTCATCTGTTTAGTACTTGTAGTGTTAATGGTCTATGATCCTAGTCTAAATGTTATTGATAGCTCAAGTTGCTTAGTTAACTTGAATTTGATCTATAAGTAACCTGTGTTTAGCTAGTTTTGGGTCTGCATATGTGCCTTTTCTGTCTATAACTACTCTGCACATCAGTTTCAAATCTGTCCATTTGTTGTCATAACTGTTCTGTTGCATCAGTGAGTTTTTAGTGATTATTCACCATTAATTCTACTTATTTAGTTGGTTCATATTGCTTATTTAGGTTTAGATTTAGTTTAGTTAGTTGTCCTTCTTCCCTAGTAGCTTATCAGGATGTCTAGAAGCTTATTCTGAGCTTATTTGGCCTGCACCTTTTTGCCATATCTGTTACTGCATCAGCAGTCACTGTCCCATTTAGCCTGTTAAAGTTTGATCTCTAACTCCTTCGATACTAATCCTTATTAGCTGAAACTTTGGATATGTACTCTCTGCTAGGTGGGCTTTAGTCCCATACTTTTAGTTTTCACCTTAGCTTATTGGATAAGCCAGCACAACTGTTTAAAGTAGAGGCCAAAAATCTGTTTTGCTTAAGAGTGGCAGATTGCTTAATCCTTGATAATCAATGCTTTAGCAGTTAGGAGCAGGTGTAATTAGTTGCCTTAGAGTAGTTTTACTATTATTTAGCTTATATAATCAGTTGGTGCCTTGTAGTGCTTATTAGCTTATTTCCTAGTAGCTTATTTAGGATCAGTTACATAGCAGCCCTTATTTCTTCCACATAGGCCCTAGTTTTTCTATTTTTCATAGCTTTAGAATAATATTTTAGAATTTCCCTGAAATTTTCATAATTTTTAGACACTGTTTGGTATTTTTCTTAAATAAAAACAGTTTTTAATCACTTTTAATTAGCTTTAATTGCAATTAATTGAGAAAAAGTTCCAAAAAAATAATTTTTCAATTTTCTCAGTTTAAGATAAATATAAAAAGCATAAAAAATATTTTTCCCTATTTTTCTCCTTTTATTTGGTATTTTTCATAATTTAAATTAGATTTAAATATAATTAAATTAGTAGAAAATAGAAAAATAATCAAAAAAATATAAAAATAGTTTTTAAAAGTCTTTAGTTATATTTTAGATTTTTGAAAAGTGATTCCATATTTTTTCCTTTCTTTTTCATAATTTTTAGATAATTAGTTTATTTTTAAAGTTTAAAATTAGTTTTTTATTAGAATTAATTCAAGAAAATTTCTAAAAAATAGTTTTAATTCATATTTAGTTTTCAAATATCATTTCTAGCATAAAAGTAATTTTTGGTTATTTTTAGGAGTTAGAATAGTCGTTATTGCTTTTATTCGCGTTTCGTTTAATTTCGTTTTTGCGTTTTAGTTTAGAATTGCGTAGTTTGCCATAATTCTTAGGTTTTCCCCTTAGATTCTATTCCTATATGCTTTCCTTATCCCATAGTTTAGATAATTTCATTTTACCCCCTTGTCTTATTCAAATCCCGATAATCGATACGTGAGTTGGAAATTCCATTCAACCCTCGTTCGGAACGATCTCGGTGCTCTAACCTAACACGTTTGAGTTACCCGTATACTACACACTTCTTATTATTGGTCAGTGTCCGAGCCGTTTTAAGCTTCTTACGGTTAGTCATTCACAAGTGGCTAGCTTGTGTGAGTTAAGCAGCAGTGTCTTGATCTCGCAAAATCAATTTTTGGCCATTCTTGCGGGAGGCTTGTAGCGAGTTTTAGATATTCCGTCTCGAATCGCGTGCATTTGAAGATCCTTCCCAGAGTGAAGTTACCGTCGTTTTTGTAAATATATCTTTTTCAAAAACCCAAAAAAATCTAAAAATACCAAAACATTCTTCCTAGAGTGTTTACAAAACCATAAAAAGTAAAAAACCAACAAAATAAACTGAAACGTCAATTGTTACGTCGGCTCACCTTGAAGGTACAACCTATACACGGGGTATAAGGAAAGTCTTGACATTAAATTGCGGACTGAAGAACGATCCACTCTTCGTTTCCGCTCATTGCGTACTTTTGAGAGCTACCGAGCACCGATTGACGTGACGGTTACAAAAATATTGTGTTTTCTTAAATATAAAAACCCAAAAAGATTTTCCTTTTCAAAATATGTTTTCTAAAAACCCAAAAATATTCTTCTTTAATCCTCTCAATTGATAATTCTTTTCTTAACCCTCTATATGTTTGATTCTCATGGATTCTCAAAATTTCTATCAACCTTATTGCTTTAATTGTCGAGATTTGTTAAATGATGATTCACTTTGTGAACGTTGTTTTTGCAAAGGGTGTGGATTTTATCGCGAATCTTGTATGTGTCGCCCTTTTGAAGAACCCGCCGAGGTTATCGATGACGATTCCATTGATTTTGAAAAAAGATTTGAGCGACGTCAAAACCGCATTGAGAGCATGCTTCAAACTTTATTAAGCCACGTTCAAGCTCGACAAAGTGTTAATGAGGAACCCGTTCAAGTTATGGAAGACGATCACACTATTCCAGAGCTACCCGAAGAACCCACCGAGGGTCACGGAGACGATTTCTTTGAACGTCGTGCTTTTCTGAACAACATTGAAAAACTTGAAGCATTACCAAAAATTTTGAAATGTAAGCTTGATGAACCCTCGATTCCTACTCCCTCTCGGTGAGGAGATGGAACATATTCTGAACCGAGGTGATTCCGTTTGTACTCTCGACTCTAATCCGAAGAATTCCGAATCGATCCTTATCTTTCCGATTCACTATTACGAGTTCGTCGAGGTTACAACAAAACAGAACGAAATTATGAGCTTAAGCGATTTCTAAGCGAGAAGAACCGGAGACCACAACAAAAGTGGTGGAACTTGCTAGCTCTAAGAGCACACCACTTGTCCCACCTCCGGATTCTTATCACTCTCTCATTTCTGAGCCTTGCATTTCCGACTCTTCCCCTTCACTCACGCCGGTTGAGAGAAGTGACGTTCTTTTGGAAGAGGTCGATGATCATATTTCTACGAACATTGTTGAACCCGTTGATTCTCTCATAATGGGGATGAACATCTTAGTACTATTCGGAAGCGGAAGTGTCTAGTGTTGAGATCCTTATCCCAAGCCCAAGAGAGTCTGGGGTTGTTGATATTTGTGATGAGCCTTCTCTTGATATTTCGAACGATCATGTTGAGATGTTCTCCGATTCCGATGATGATTCTTATGGAGACATCGATTTCATTGACGATTTACCTGAGCCGAGCGGAAGAAGAAGAGATTGAGCCCGATGATATTGAGATCGAGGATCCAGCATTATGAGAAACATTGTCGAGAGTTTATCTTCTCATTTCCAAAATTGAAGCCCTTAACAATAATTCAAGTTCGTATCCTATCTCCGTTAAAGATAGTGATTTCTCTCCCGAGCTTGAGACTTTCCGATTTGATGAAGAGATTAGTGGCAATCCCACTATTGATGATGTTTATCCTCCGATTCTTGAGCGATTCTATTTTGAGGTTGAAATGAGTAAAGTTTTGAACGAGATTTCCGATACTCCGACAAATGACCCGATCATTGAGGATGCTATTGATGACCCAATACCACCGGGTATTGAGGATGTTATGAATAATCCCGAGGGGGATATGGTTGTTCTTGATGGTTCTCTTGACTTCCCTTCTTCTGATAAGTCCACCATCCTTTATCCCGTTGAGCCGACATGTGAAGACAAAATCTTTAAACCCGGGATATGCGACATAGATGAGCTTTTTGTTAAAACCGTTATTCGTGAAAAGGATCCTCTCTTGGATGCCTTCATTGTTGAGCCTACATCTCTTATCCTTTCCCATGAGCTCCCATCATTCTTGGAGTTTTCTCATTTCTATCCATCATCCTTTCGTCCACCCGCTAAACCGCCGGATGATGGATCATTCTTTCATGTTATACCTTATGTGCTGATGCCCGACATTTTCTATTCCACCCAACCCACCCAGTCTCATTCCTTCAGGAATGAGGACACCGTTTTTGACCCTGGTATCTCTACCACTTTCTTCCCCAAGGACAAATGAATTCGGGGCGAGTCGGGCTAGCGACTTCGGTGATCAAAACGATGGCGCTTAGTGGGAGGCACCCCATGCTTATCCTTCTCTTCTTTCTATTTTCTAATAAGTGGCCGAAGGGTGCCTCTTCGATTTCTCGTGTTTGGTTGTTTGTGATGTTTTGTGTAGGATGTTCCCGATATGAAGACTCTCGTGCTCGAAGTTTGTCTTTTCTCCACTCGAGTTTCATGATCGATGCTGATGGACATCCGATATCCTAATCTTATCGACTAACGTTTATCTTTGAGCATACTTAATAAACGGATTTTAGATTTTTGTGATACCCTTGCTTTAAACATTGAGGACAATGTTTCGTTCTAGTCTGGGGTAGGGTAATCTTGGATTTGATTTGACCGCACTTGCTTATTTACATTGTGTTTCTCTCAACCCCGTTTTTCCTTAGAAAATGAAAAATTGTGCAAAAATGTGAAAAATTTTAAAATTTTTGTAAGCTTTTGCTAGTTTTTTGATTGAAAAGTTTTGCTAGTCTCTTAGACAAGAAGCTATAATATGCGAATTCTAGCTCACAAAGCCAAGATTTTGCAAATTTCCACGAGTGACTTTAAATATACATAACTTGATTTCATTAGACGAAGCATTTGCTAAGTTAATATATGTTTTGACACCTTGATTGACTTTCATTTGGTGAGAGTAGGAATAGAATTACGACTTGACGGCGTGTTGAGCCTAGCTTGTTCCCTTTACCATAGGTAATCTAAAAATTATCGGCTAAGCATCTGCGGATCTCATTATTTGGGATTTTAAATTTGCAGAGATCGAGAAATGATAGAGTTACTTATGAGTTTAGATGCTAAGCGTGGAGTAGTTGGTTCTCTTTAGAGCCCATCGAAGGTACTTATGGCTTTTGTTCCCACAAAATTGTTTCACCCCATATCTGTCTAAATAATTAGAGATGTTGAGTTTTTGGCGATAGTTAGTTCTTTTTCTTCTTAAAAGAATCTTTGTTTTAAAAATTGGGTACACATCAAGGATCCGTAATAAGTGAGTAATCAGTAATAAGTGATAAGTGATAATGTAATAAGTAAAGTTGTGAGCTGCGGTGTCGAGATCGGACCCTTGGATCTTTAGCCGGGATTGAGTGAGGTCTTAGCCTAGCCAGCCGGGATCCTCATTTCATGAAGCCTATAGTCTTGTAATTACCCCGTGAAGCTCCGTGGTTCATAACTCATACACGTAAAAGTCTAAGTGAATGAAAATGAATGTTGAAAAAAAAAATGTTGAAAAATGTTGAAAAATGAAAATGATGATGAAAAATGAAAAATCAAGTTAGTGAATAAAAATTCCTTGATGTGGACCTCATTTTTACGAAAATGGTTCTTGAGAGAAGACGGATAACTAATTATCGACTTAGCTTTGTATCTTTATCGGTATAAAACTTATCAAAACGAGAATTTGAAGAAATTCATTTCTCACAAAAATAAAAAAAATCTAGAGGAAAATAGGAAAATGGGAACGAAAGGTAAGTACACAAGTAACTTCCATGGGTAGTGTTAGCATCTAGAGTCATATGTAACAATGATTTCGGTTTTACGCTTAGTTTGGGGCTCGTGAAAAATCAGGAACGATGTATTCTATCCGTATGGTCACTTCACGGTGTGTTGTGTTTTCTACTCTGTGATCCTAACGTGTCGTTTGAAAAATGTTTGAGTTATTGATCGACATGAAAGTTCAACAAACCGTCATTCATAACCGGAATGTGCTTAACCAGTATATCTATATATGTGATTTAAAAGGTAAGCGAGTTTTTAGAATTAAGGCTTTCTTAATCTCTTTTGAGGAACATTGACTACTTCTTCTCTAATTGGTGTATGCGACTGTTTGAAGTTTCTTCCGGTTAGTCATTCACAAGTGGCTAGCTTGTGTGAGATAACTTGATGGTTTGGACATATCAATGGTTTAGTAGAAAGAGATTGAAATCCTTGGTTTTAGAAGCGTGAGTTGATTGCATTGCGTGAGGACACGACAATGGTCTCGTCTGGGGTATTTTGGTATGTGCTAAAACACATACCTTTTCTTTATCAAAATAGACCCTAAATAACCAAGAAAGAGCCGTTTATTGCTAATATTTGTGGTTTTCTTGAGTTTATGCTTGTGCAGATACGGATATGTAAAAACACGCAAAAAGGAACCAAATCAGACATAAATCCGAGCACGAGAGATTAAGAGAGCTTAAGCTAAGCCAGAAGGTCAGAATTATGCATTTATGAAGATTTCTAATCTCTGAGGTTGATTTGTGAAGATTTGATCAAAGTTTGAAGAAATGTCATAAATAGTCCCTGAAGTTTCAGCATTTGACAGAAATAGCCCTTGAAGAATCAAAAATTGCAAATTGGCCCTTGGTTTATTTGAGGATTGTCAAATTCAGTCCTTGGAGGATATTTTCAGATTCACATGATTGGTCCCTCAAATATCCGGATATACATATTTAGTCCCTATGATAACCTTTGGATCATTTAGCTAAGCCAAGATATACAAATCCAATCCATTATCCATTTCACAAACTACCATACACGGCCCAATACATAACCCAACTTACACTTATACTCGATCCCACCTTTTAACCCAATACCCACTTAAACCCGCTATTATTACCGGTTTTAATATACTGACCCGAGTCAACAACATTACCCGGTCAAACATACAAACAATAATAAACAAATCCCCACCCATACCCAAGCGTGCCCCAAGCCGATTGAAGCAACCATTTTCACTGTTTTACCTCCTCCTTTACCACTTTACCTTGATCCTTCCCATTTACCCACGTTTAATGTTTCTAGAAGCCCTCGACACCGTGTGGAGGTGTGACTCATGGGGTGCCAAGGTGGATGAATGGAACACTCTCATTGGAGCAAACACATCACCATTCTAATCCTAGGGTGTAGATGGGATTTGATGACTAGATGATGAGATCAATGGCTCAGGATAGAGCTCCTAGATCTTTCCCAAGCCTCAGCTCGAGCTATATATACCCATCTTGAGTCACATTTTTTTTTGTCCAGTATTCATGTATTAGTGTACTGTTACCTTCTTAATTTCTGGTCAAGTTATTGTTTCAGTAGTATAATTTCTTTTACATTTCAGTTTTGTACTCTTAATTTCACATTAACAAGAAGATAAAGTTAGACTTAAATTCCTCTTATCTTTGGCATTGTAGACTTGCTCATATTGGTAAGGCTCACATGCATAAGCTGCAACAAGAAGGGCTTTTGCAAAATATCAATGATGAATCATTTGATAAATGTGAGTCATGCATATTTGGGAAGATGACGAAGAAACCTTTTCATAGCAATATGGAGAGGGCTTCTGATCTACTTAGTCTTATTCATCTTGATGTGTGTGGACCACTTAGACATGTGTCATAGAGAGTCTAGCTACTTCTTAACATTCTTGATGATTTAGGTAGTTATGGTTATGTTTACTTACTTAAACATAAACAAGAGGTGTTTGAAACATTTAAGGTTTTCAAAGTTTGAAGTAGAAGCGCAATTGGGAAAGAAGATTAAAGCTCTTCGATCCAGATAGAGGAGAAGTATCTAAGCCAAGAGTTTAAAGATTACTTAGTGAGAATGGAATTGTCGAATCTCACTTCTCCATATACTCCACAACAAAATGGTGTATCACGAGAGAAGAAATGTACATTGTTGGACATGATACGATCTATGTTTAATCTTACTACTCTACCTTTATCCTTTTGGGATTATGCTTTGGAATCAACTGTTCGCATTCTAAATATGGTTCCCACAAAGAAGGTTGGTAAGACACCATATGAAATATGGCATGGTAAAGCTCTTAACCTATCTTATTTAAAGGTTTGGGGTTGCGTATGTTAGGCGTGACTCAGCAGATAAACTCCAACAAAGATCTGTAAAGTGTATCTTCGTAGGATACCTTAAGGAAACTATGGGTTACTACTTTTACTATCCAACTGAAAATAAGGTAATTGTTGCTAGGTATGGAGATTTTCTTGAAAGAGATCTCGTATCTCAAGAATTCAGTGGGAGAGTTTGTAAAACCTGAAAATCTAAAACATGAATAATGACTAAAATACCCTTGAAATCGAAATTATAAATTACGTAAAATACATTTATGTTCATTTAACGAAAATTAAAATCTAACTTATGAATAATTAAAACCTAACGAATATATTTAAGAAATCGACATTGTATGACGAAAGTTAAACGTCGAGCGTAAATAGTTGGGCCGTTCGTTTGGGCCTCGCCTTTTTGTTTATTTATGATCCGATGGGTGTGTGTTTTTGTTCGGTTGGATCAAGCCGAGATCCCACCCCCTCAAGCCCTAACCGATTGTACCACCTATAAATACAAACACATTAACACAAATTGGAACCCTAGTTTGCAAGTTTGGTATTTTCTTTGCCTCTTCTTTTCCTTCTTTCTTTTATTGGCCTTGCCTTGGTGTCGAGCTTTGTTTCCAACAAGCAAGGCTAAGGTATAAACATATTCTTCTCGTCTCACTTTGATACACCTAACGTTATTATATGTTGTAACATGTCTTGTTTAATCGGAGCTTGTGTTTTGTCGAGCAACATAAAAACGAACCACATATATAATAAATCGGCCAAGGTAACATGCAAACGTGAATATGTAAAGTACGTAGAGGAGTTAGGGTTTGCGTAAAGCATGGAAGCCGAAACATATATATTAACCGAACCATTTGAATGTTTGTAGCGTGTGTTAAATGAGTAAAGAACATGCAAAACCTAATCCCTAAGTGATGTGTGAACCGTGTATTATCTTGCGTGTGTTGTGAGTCAAAGAAGCTTGTCGATATATAAATATATTACGTGTTTGGGTCTTTTATGAAACCATGTGTATGTGTGTGTGTCGATGTGTATCTAATCCGGATGGTGAGTGACTTGTGTTGTCACATGAAATCATAAACGTGCATGGGTATAAAAGTCGACGCATTATAATGTAATATAAGTAGCATATGGTTAAAGTCATGAAGGTGTTGAGTAAATAAACAAGAGTTAATGAGTTATGTGAGTCGATTTGAGTATGAGTAAGTGTTTGCATGTGTGAGTGCGTGCATGGTGAAGCATGAAAAGAAAGGTTGTTTTCATACGTGCTAGGTCAAAGCAATGAGTCATTAAATGACGTAACATGTAAAGTAAATGCACATTAAAATGATATTAAAAGAGTGGGAAAACCCTAGAACATAAATAAGAGTTGATTAGGGTTTGAAGCTAGGTATATTAATTCGTTATTTCATGTGTGAGTTATGACTTTTAAACTATTTTCACACTTAACCCTAAACTTTAATAAATGACATGATGAACCCTAATCTACGATATTGATAATTAAAACACTTAAGTCTCATTTAACTATAAAACCCTAAATTATTAAGATCATTAAATATACTAAGTATGAAAACCAAATATTAAAAGATCATTTCGACGATTATGAAATCATAAATAACAATGTACGACCGTTAATGTATAGGTTACGTGAAGAAGGAGTGATCATTTGCTTTCCGTATTTTTGCTTTTTGGTCATTCGCTTTGGAATAAGGTACAGATATTCGACCTTTTAGGTAAAGGTTCCTTATAACGTTTCTTTTCGTTAGCTTTTATATTAGGGTTTCCTAAGCCTTTGCTATGAACCCCATTCATTGGTTTGAGCTGTTGCTTATCCGAACTCGATTTCGGAATTATGAAACATCCGATTTTTGAACTATGTTGATATGAAAACTTCGATTTTGAAAATATGATTAATCTTCCGATAAAGTATGATGCGTGTCACTTTGACATTACGATTTGACCTAAGATAGTTTGACACCCGAGCCAAATATTTCACTAGTCATGGGGGTTCCATGTCCGTGTCGGTGATGCACCTCTGACATGACTCTAGGGCGTAGAGTGATGTTACGCCACGTCCCTTATCGTTATCTGTTATGAGCTCAATTATGTTATATGACCAATATCTGCATTGGGGGTATGGATGCATCCTAGATCGTTATCTGTTATATGTTATCGATGATTGATCTTTGCGTGCATGCACGTTCTTCATAACTCTGGTAGGTCTCCCCTACAAATGTTGCCTTATGTGAATATGATTTTGATCGATATATGTTTTACGGGCTCGTGTTAGTTAACTATAAACCTTATTCGATAATTCTGATTTATACTTTGAAAATGATTATGATTTTGCTATCTTTCGTTCACTATATTCCGTATTCGATATCGTTTAGTATTTGCTTTGCTTGTATGCTCGTTCAAGGCTTTTGAAGCTCAGCCGCATTTCTTTTCTTCTGCGGCAGGTATCTAAGCATTGGAGCTGGGTTTTGCTTTGGGATGAGTGCATGAGTGGACTTACCTTAGAGATATTTAGCTTTGATCTTATGATGCCATTTAAGACCTTACTATTTCAGATTATTTCTATTGGAGTTTTTTTTCCTTTGGGACCTATGTATTGAAGTCATGTTGACTTGAATTATTTCATCATTTATGTTAAGATTTCTTTTGGATATTTATGTTTGCTTTGATATGACACCATTATTTGTGATTCCTTTACCCTTGTCCGGTCGGGGCGTTACAATTTATGGTATCAGAGCCTAGGTTTTGAGACCCTTAGAGCTTAGGCTATGACCTGTGAGGATTGGGTAGACTTTAGGATTCCTTCTGCGTACTTCCATTTCGTATCTCACCTTTGTTCATTTTGCTAATCGTTTGAATATCGTTCAGATGGTTCAAACTCGTCGTAACGGTAACTTGGATGGAGACGATGATGCTCCTAACTTGGATGTTGCGATTACCAATGCTCTCAACACTCTTTTCTGGTCTCACCACACACGAGATGATGACACAGGTGATCAACAACATTCATAACCAGACGGTACTTGGGTAGTGGTGGAGGAAATCAACCCGTCGGCATTCATACTTGGCTCGAGCGTTTCGGTAAGCTCAAGCCTCTTTCTTTTAACCTTCTTTACTCCTCTGAGGCCGAGGACGGATCACTCACATAGAAAAGTTGTTTGAAGTATTGGGTTGTGGAGACGAGTTTAAGACCCGTTTGGCTACATTTAAGTTGGAAGGTGATGCATTGAATTGGTGGAAGGCACTCAAGCAGAAGAAGAGGAGATGCCTTTGCTATTGCTTGAACTTGGGCGAGTTTGGACTATCTTCTATAACCGTTACTTCCACGATCTTTGAGCAGCAAAGGTATGAGAAGGAGTTATCAGGGATTTACCAGTTTGATCATGAGAACTCCAATGAGTACATGGGCAGGTTTATGAGGCTGGTAAGTTTGTGGGAGCGATTCTTTGAGATGGTAGGCGCCAAGCTAAGCACTTCAAGTGGGGGCTGAAGAAGTGGGTGTTGGACCGGCTGCGAATATTGAGTATGAGGATGTGTGGCACTCCAATGACGCAGCTCATAACATTGAGATCTTTCATGAGGTTTGGGTTCCAACAAAGCGTAACCGTGATGGTGTCGGGTTCAACGTAGGACTCAAAGTAGTGATTATAAGGAAATCTTTGGAAGGAGTTACGATTCGAGTCGGGTGGATAGGAGTTATGATCGGCGGTCGGTCGGAAGGAGTGTTGACTCTAGGCCGAGGAGGAGTCGGGGATAATAGAAATCTTGGTAGGAATGGGAATGATCGTCAGTCGAGTAACAATAACCCGTTACAACAAGGATCGGTCATTCGAGGATCATATCAGGGTCGTGCTTTAGGATCTTCTGGTGAGCAAAGGAAGGTGAGGTTTTGCCTCCCACCTCTGTACTACTTGTGGAAAAGCTCATCCGAGGCAGTGTTTCAAGGCCACTGGTGGATGTTTCTCTTGTGGTTCCACTACTCACAAGATCAAGGATTGCCATAAGAGGAACCCGGTGATTCCTGGAAACTACATCAAGCCGCCACCTACTACTGGGCGTGTTTATGCTACTACCGAATCAGGCGGGCGCCGGAATACCATGCACTCTTTACATTGGTGATTTCTTGTCTTCGTTTATTTGATACGGTGCCACACACTCCATTATATCTGTCACATTTGCTAAGAAACTTAATTTGACCCCCAAACCACTAGCAAACACCTTATCAATTTCTACGCCTATGAAAAACCACATGATCATTGATCATAAATACGTTAAGTGCCCTCTTCGTTTTGATGATCGTATTAGCTCTGCAAATCTGTATCCTCTCGATATGGTCGACTTTGATATCATTCTAGGCATGGATTGGTTGGCTTACCATAGAGTTTCCATTGACTGCTATGCTAGAACTGTGATCTTTGGAGACATAAAACATCCTGAATTTGTTTATTATGGTTCTCAACCCTCAAATCTGTAAGTTTATTTACGCTATGAAGGCACGGACCATGATTGCTCATGGGTGCCAAGGTTTCTCGGCATCCATTAAGGACACATCTTTGGAGAGTCCTAACATTGAAAACCTTTCGTTGTTTGTGAATTCACCGCGTTTTTCCGATGAACTTCGGTCTTCCCCGCCTAGAGAAGTTGAGTTTAGCATTGAGTTAATTCCACGTCTTGAACCGATTTGAAAGCTCCGTATCGTATGGCACACAGAGAAGAAGAGTTGAAGGAGCAGCTGCAAGAGATGATAGAAAATGGATTTATTCGACCCGGTGTTTCTCCATGGGGTGCACCTGTTTTGTTTGTGAAGAAGAAGGATGGAAGCATGCGTCTATGTATCGACTACAGTGAACTCAACCGTATTACCATTGAAACCGTTATCCTCTGGCGTATTGATGATTTGTTTGATCAAGCGCAAGGAGCTAAGTTCTTTTCGAAGATTGATCGAGATCCGTTTTCCAGACCTCGTGTGAGGGAGCAAGATGTTCCTAAGACTAGCGTTCGTACGGATATGGTCATTATGAATTCCTCGTTATGCCTTTTGGTTTGACAAATGAGCACTGCTTGTGTTTATGGACCTAATGAATCGTGTTTCCATGAGGTTCCTCGACCGCGTTAGTTATCGTTTTCATCGACGACGTTTTGGTTTACTCCAAGTCCGAGAAGAGCATGAGCAACATCTCGGATAGTTTTGGAGATTCGAGGAAGAAGAAGAAGTTATGCGCTAAATTTTCGAAGTATGAGTTACGGTTAAAACAAGTCGCTTTCCTTGGTCATATTGTATCGGCTGATGGTATCACCATGGATCCGTCTAAGGTTGAGGCTATCACTAAATGGCCAAGACCTACGACATTGACTGAGGTTAGGAGTTTTCTAGGACTTGCTGGTTACTACCGACGTTTTGTTGAAGGTTTCTCTCGTTTAGCTTTAACAACCCATGAGAGAAAGGTGAAAAGTTTGTATGGACGGATGAACGAGAAGAGAGTTTTGAGGATTTGAAACGGAGATTGGTGTCCGCTCCTATTTTGACTCTTCCATCAGTTCTGGAGGATTCAGATTTACAGATGATGCATCTAAGAAAGGATTGGGCCGTGTTTTGATGCAACATGGAAAGGTGATAGCTTACGCTTCAAGACAACTGAAACCTTATGAGGAGAATTATCCAACTCATGACCTTGAGTTAGTTGCGATTGGTGTGCGTTGAAGATCTGGAGACATTACTTGTATGGAGGCGTGTGATATTTTCACTAACCATAAGAGTCTCAAGTATATTTTTACTCAGAAAGAACTTAACATGAGACAAAGAAGATGGTTAGAACTCCTTAAGGATTATGACACCAACATTCAATACCATCCCGGTAAGGCTAATGTAGTTGATGGCGCACTTATCGGAAATCGGCATTCTTGCAAGTATTGAAATTGAACCTAGGATTCTTCGTGACTTAGAGCGTTTGGATGTTGAGTTGTGTGCGTGGAGGTTTTGATGGATATTGGGCTAGTATGAAGGTGGAGTCGAACCTTATACTGCAAATCAAAGAAGCTCAGAAAGATGATGGTGGAGTCGAACCTTATACTGCAAATCAAAGATGCAAAACGTTTAAAAATGCTCAGAAATGCATCAAAATACTGAAAATATTCCAAAATTTCATTTTATATGCTTAGGATGCAAAATGTTTAAAATCATGATGAAAAATGAGCTAAGTTTGCATAATTGGCGTTCGATCCCCCCAGTTTCAAAAGTTGTCGAAAATGGTCCCCTAACACTTATTTCAAAAGTAGAATCACCAAAGGTCCTTTTAAAATCATAAGTTGTCAAAATTAGTCCTTTGGTGAAAAATATCAAAAGTTTTGAGAAATTACAAGTTTGGTCCTCCAAGTTTAAAAATTGGCAAAAATGGTCCTTGTAAATTTGAAAATGTCAAGTTTGGTCCTTGTACTATTGAAGCTTGTCACTTTTAGTCCCTTGGAGCAACTTTGCAGAATTGGCAGAACTGGTCCCTCAATTTTCAGGATTTACAAAACAAGTCCTTGTTTATTAATAAGCCTAAGCCATTGGACCCTATCAAAACCAAATGGACCCTTCCAATCCTTGTGACCCTTTGCATTTTGGACCCCCCTTATAATATTTAACCTCAGTCAACCACTGGTCAAACAAACCCCTACCCGCGCCTTTTCCCTGTCTTCCCCAACAACTAGCCCTGCAAAACCAGCCTTCCCATTCCCCCTCCTCACCTTTACACTACCTTGTCCCCCCACCTCTCCTAACAATCCAAATAAGCATTTAATGCTTCATCCCCTTTGCACTCAACCCCAACTGTCAAAAGCATTTTCCCGCCAAAATGCAATCAAGGGCCAAGATGACTTCTAGCTATCCAATGGTCTTGATTTCAAGGGGGATTCACTCAGAGATGAGAGAGAAGCAGTTTGGATATAAAAAGGAAGCAAGAGGAGAAAGAGAAGGGTAGTAGTTAGTTTTTTAATTTTCCTTAATGTCGTTTTTCAAATAAATGTTTTAGTTTAAGTTAAAATGTTGTAATTTTAGTTTCTATGTGTCACATTTAAGTGAAAACATCATTGTAATGTGCTTTGGAGTTTCAATCCAAGTTTTTATATAAATTCCAAGTTTATTGTTCACTGTGGAAATTTTCAGTTTCAAATTTTATGTCCAAGCTTCTCATAAGCTTATGTTAAAATCAAATAAGCTTATTTAAGCTTATTTTAGCCTTTGGTAAGCTTGCTAATCAGTTTTAAGCTAATTTGGAAAGTGGTCAAAGAAAGTCAAACTGTGGCAAAAAATGGTCTTGGAAATGGAATGGTGTAGCAGTGCTGGATGTGGGTTGATTTAGAATCTATTGGGTTGGATAATATAGGATAGAGTTCATTGGTTCATTGTTTCAAGCCATTGTGGCTAAGGACCATGTGTAAGTTATTTTCAAGTCCTATTGCATAATCGTAGTTCAGAGTCCTAAGTAGTTCATATCTGTTTATTAAGTTGCATTGAGAGTAGTTAAAGTCAGTTTGATCAAAATCATTAGCTAGTTAAGTAGTTTGTCTCATAAAAATTGCAAATCAGTAGTTTAAAGGGTGTTTGGATTTGTTGCTTGATCTGTGATTTGGGTTAGTTCAGTGGATATAACTTGTGGTTTCAAGCTTGTCTAGCTCATATATATTGATTGCTGTCTTAAAATTTGCATCTGCTATGCTCAAAGTCAAAATCATACTAAATATGTCTTACTTGCTTCACTGTTGAGATTTTGCAAGATCAAAAGCTTATTTTGTGTTCAAAATTCATAGATAAAGCTTGCAGTAGGTGTAATTCATAATAACACATCATATTCAGTTGGTAAATCTAGATCAAATATCATATAAGTCAACTTTCCATTTCTATGTCAAAAGTCAAAACTGGAAAACTCAGTTTTAGCCAAACTGAGGTGATTTTTCTTTGCTTCATTTCTGGACCAAATCAATTGAAATTGTGGGTGTATAAACTTCAGTTGGTCTACTTGCTTATTACCATTTTTGTTGATTTTTGTCAAATTTTTAAAAGCTCCAAATGAGCTTGTCTTTTGGGTCTCAGTTCCCCTGTGCACAAACTCAGTATTAACTGAGTGTGCACAGGTTTTGTGCAAGGCTTGCACAGAGCTCATTTGAGCTTTTCCAGGGCTCTAATTTGGTTCAATAGTAGTTGGCTAGGTCTAGTATAGGATCCTTTATCTGTTTTTTTAATTTCTAGCTTATTTGATAGCTTGTTCTTGGGCTGCAACTTGACCTCAAATCTGTTTTTTGTCACTTGGTCTCAAATCAATCAAACCATAGCAACTTGAGTTTTAGAGGTTTGAGCCAGTTGTAATAAGTTGTTTTTAGGTACTTGTAGCTTATATTAGCTTCTGTAAACAGTTTGGTGCTTGTTTGTGGTTGTTGGCTTATTTTAAGTGCTTATTTATAAGCACTTGTGGTTGCAGCTTCATATTCTTGCACACAAGATCCTGTTTTTATATTTTTCTTAGATTCTCAATATTATTTTAGGCTTATCTTGAATTTTTCAGATTTTTATAGGTTAGTTTGCTATTTTTCTTAATTTAAATCAATTTTTAGCACCTTTTAATTAGCATTTAATGCAAATAAATCAGAAAAGGTTCAAAAAAATAATTTTTCATTTTTCTTAAGTTAAGATAAATATAAAAAGACAAAAAAATATTTTTCTAGATTTTTCTTAGTTAAATTTGTATTTTTAAGTAATTTAAGTATTTTTTAAATAGTTTTTAATTCATAGAAAATAGAAAAATAATCAGAAAAATACAAAAATAGTTTTGAAAATTCTCTTTTGATATTTTAGATTTTTCTAAGTCATAATTTTATTTTTCTAGCTTTATTTCATATTTTCTTGTATTTTAGGTTATTATTAAATAGTTAAAAATAGTTTTTAATTAATAATAATTAATTAAATAGTTATAAAAATAATTTTCTTTTTCTAAAAATTTTCTTTTATCATTAGGTTTGTAAAAATATCATTTTCATATTTTTAGGATTAATATTGTTTAAGTTTCACATTTTCTCTTGTACGTTACGTAGATTTTAATTAAGTTTTATAAAAACATAAAATCAAAAACATCATTTTGCAAATAGTGATAGCGTTTATTTAATATTTTTTATCTTTTTAATTTTCTTTAATTTGCATTTAAGCCCTTGTAATTTATAGACTTTTTCTGTAGTTATAATAAATTCAAATCCCTCTTTTCTGTTCAAATCTCTCGATCACTATCCGTCTGATAATTCTTCGCATAGCTCGCTGGGACATAACGACCCGAGGAAACACTATATTCTCCAGATCTTCATTGCATTGGTGTTTAGACTGTTTGAAGTTTCTTCGACGTTCAATTCACAATGGCCGAGCGAGTGAGAAAACTTGATTTTGGACCGATCAAATTTTTGGCCACGGGGGTAGCTGTCTGATTATCTTCCGTATAGCAGATTAGTGATTTGGATATTCACTCCTTGTTTATACCATCTGTATGTGTTTATATTCTTTTTTAAAAAATCAAAAACCCAAAAAGATTTTTATTCTTTGTTTTTGCAAAATGTTTTTCAAAAATACCAAAAATATTCATCTTTACCCTCTTACCCTTTTTGATTCTCTATCCCTTTACCCTCTATCCATTTGATTCTAACTTCTTCTATTCTCATGGAATCTCTCGAGGCAATGGAACGAAGTTGAAACACGTATACTTTATCACAAATGTCAAGAATTGTGTTGTTCGTGATGATCCATTAATTATGCGTAGGAAATAGAACGAGAAGGGGTGACAAAAGACCGGTACATCCCTCGATAATGAAAGTGCTAAAACGTCCAACCTACGGTTATCCAAAGATCTAATCCTCAATTGCTCCTAAGCCGTCTAGAATTGATCCTAAACTTTCACGATTCTGGTTAAAGCAAACATAAATTTAGGTGACTAGCAAGAATGACTTGCCTAATCTTCACGTTCTCAAACCCGAGAACCAGAGACCATAACAGAAGTGGTGGAAATTGCTAGCTCTCAGAGCACACCACTTGTCCCACCTCCGGATTTTTCAAAATGTTCTTCGAGTCTTGATAGTCATTCAGATCACCATGTTGGTTTTATTGATTCTTTGAATGAACTGATTCCTTTTCATAACTCTCAAATGAAATCGTTTATTCCTTGTGTCGGTTGTGGTGAGCCTCTTTTTGGTTCACCCTGTCGTTGGTGTACGTGTGTACAATGTGGTAATGATATTCATAACGGGAGTTGTTTGTTTTGTGGTTCTAGGAATTCATTTGATTATGATCCTAATCCGAACTCATTTAACGACTCCTCAAACTTTTCCAATTACCCACCACAACCCGACTTATCTTCATATAATCAACATACCTGCTGTGAATTTTGTGGAGGTCCTCACCTAGAATTTGATTGTCAATCGGGAAACACGTTTGTCTATGAACAGTTTTCCAATGATGCTCAGAACTTTGGTTATGACCAAAATCCATATGATTCACCAGTCAGACTCAACAGCTTTCATGTTGGAGTACTGTGGAGGTTCCCATTTCAGCTCTGATTGTCAAATAGGGAACCCATTTCCTTGTAACAATCATAACTCTCACATGTTTGACAATTTCCAACCTCCACAGCACCATACGGTTCAAACTCCACCTGAACCGTTTGTCTCGAAATCTCCCAAGATTTTGAAACCGCTGAAAACACGATGATATGATTAGTAACTTTAAGAATCAAGCGAGTGGTGAAAAGACCATGGGAGAATTGCTAGCCGAGGCGCGAGGCCCGTAAATCTAGGGAAGAATTATTAGTCCTAGAGCATGCAGCTCTAAGACGTTCCCAATTTCTTAAGGCAGCTCTATATGACGATGATGAGGAGAGTTTTTATCCTTTTAAAGATAATATTTCTCAACTCCCTCAGTCAGTTGATATTCCAGCAGTTGAGATTCCATCTCAAATAACGCTATCACACGAAGCTCCCACTCACTCTCTGAACATGGGGGACGAGCATCTGACACTGTTCCGAAAAGGAATCGGAAATTCATAAAGTTTAGTGTTGAGAACCTTGTCCCAATCCCGAGAGAGTCACAGGGAACTTCTGATCATATGTGTGATTCTCTTTCCCCTCTTGAGTGTTCTCTAGATCATTTTGAAACTTTCTCCAATTGTAGCAAAGATTGTACTTCTTATGGAAACATCGAGTATGTTGAGGCATCACTTCCACAATCGATCTGTGATCATCTTGAGGAGTTCACCAATGAACTCACTCACATCAATCCGCTTTCATCGGAAAGTAATCTCTTTGATTTCGAAGCCGATCTGGGAGAGACTGAAAGTCTCCTTGATAATGATCGTTCACTCACTCACCCTAACAGTCCAATAGAGAATGTTGATCACTTTGTTCCCGAAACATTCAAAGCTACTCTCACTAATCCTCTATTTGAATTGACTCAATTCATTTTAATTTCTGAGAATCAACTCTTTGATACTCAGACCGAGGATAGTGATGAGCCCACAATGGAACAAGAGTTCACAATTTCACTTCATGTGAATGATTCTCTTCATGAAAAGTTCTCAGGTGAACTCTCTCATGACATATCTCCTCCGGAACATGATAATTTCTATTTTGATCTTGAGGATGATATTGGCTCGGAGGAAGGTGTACTCTATCATACGAGTTTTCTTATTAATGATACTACCCTCACCCTTCCTCCCGATATGTCTACATTTGAGGATGAAGAATGGATCCTGATTGTTATCAAAATCTTTCTTCCTTTCCTCAAATATCTTGTGATTTCTCTTCATCTTCACTCCCGGGGAATGAAGACACTATTTTTGACCCCGTTTTCATTTATCATTTTTGAGCCGGTTCTATGTATATCTCATCGGTGTGGAACTTTAACGTGCTTCAAATGTTTGTCCAAACATCTTGAATGAAAGTCCGATGGTGATTGTCTCTTCCACTTTGCTTCCCCATGAACCAATTAATTCGGGGTCGAGTCAAGCTAGCGACTCGGTAATCAAAAACAGTAGTTAAACATGGGTTTTCACCCGTGTGTACCACCTTAGTGTGGGGGAGTTGCCCCACATGTTATATATATATGTTTATATATAAAAAAAAAAAAAAAAAAAACTTTCTAAATAATGGCCGTAGTATTTCCCTTTTACGTTCTATGTTTCGGCATAACAGCTGGTACTTTGAATATTGAGGGCAATATTCATTTCTAAGTGTGGGAGGGAATTCTCACGAATTTTATCATATAATTATACCGCCCAATTCCCCCATTTTTGGCAATTTTATCATATAATTATACCGCCCAATTCCCCATTTTGGCCAAAATTTTTTTTTGGAGTAAGTGTTCTGCACTTACTCAGCTTACGGTTATCAGTCCGCCATGTCTAATAAACTAAAGGATTGGCTAATCCAGGAGCAAACGGCTCTTGGTAAAGATATCTCAAATCCGTTGACGGCTTGCAATTTGCCCAAAATTGTATGGTATTCAGCTCACCATATTCTTAAAAGTGAAGAGTTGGCTAGCCCGCAAGTTTATGGCTTGTGGTAAAGGCAGTGGAAAAACCATAATTGGTAATCAGCTCACCAAAGATAATATTGATAATTTATCTAAGAGTTGGCTAGTCCAGAAGCAAACGGCTTCTGTAAAGACAAATCAAATCCGTTGGAAGCTGATGATTTGCTCAAAATCATATGGTTATCAGTGTACCATAGTTCTTACTTGAACTGAAACATTTGGCTACTCGAAGTAATGGCTTTGGTAAAGAGATTCAAATCCATTAAGTTTTCAAAGATTGCTAGGGACTAGCAATAGTTTAGTGTGGGGGATTGATGAGTGTGTAAATACTCATCATTTTAGTCAAATCTGAACTGCCAAACGTTTAAAAATGCTCAGAAATGCATCAAAATACTGAAAATATTCCAAAATTGCATTTTATATGCTTCAGATGCAAAATGTTTAAAATCAGATGAAAAATGAGCTAAGTTTGCATAATTGGCAGTTTCAGTCCCCCAAGTTTTAAAAGTTGTCAGAAATGGTCCCTGAAGCACTTATTTCAAAAGAAAAAGCACCAAAGGTCCTTTTAAAATCATAAGTTGTCAAAATTAGTCCTTTGGTGAAAAATATCAAAAGTTTTGAGAAATTACAAGTTTGGTCCTCCAAGTTTAAAAATTGGCAAAAATGGTCCTTGTAAATTTGAAAATGTCAAGTTTGGTCCTTGTACTATTGGAGCTTGTCACTTTTAGTCCCTTGGAGCAACTTTGCAGAATTGGCAGAAATGGTCCCTCAATTTTCAGGATTTACAAAACAAGTCCTTGTTTATTAATAAGCCTAAGCCATTGGACCCTATCAAAACCAAATGGACCCTGCCAATCCTTGTGACCCTTGCATTTTGGACCCCTTATAATATTTAACTCAGTCAACCACGGTCAAACAAACCCTACCGCGCCTTTTCCTGTCTTCCCAACAACTAGCCCTGAAACCAAGCTTCCCATTCCCCTCCCACTTTACACTACCTTGTCCCCACCTCTCCTAACAATCCAAATAAGCATTTAATGCTTCATCCCACTACTCAACCCTGTCAAAAGCATTTTCCATCAAATGCAATCAAGGGCCAAATGACTTCTATCTATCCAATGGTCTTGATTTCAAGGGGATTCACTCAGAGATGAGAGAGAAGCGGTTTGGATATAAAGGAAGCAAGAGGAGAAAGAGAGGGGTAGTAGTTAGTTTTTTTTAATTTTCCTTAATGTCGTGTTTCAAATAAATGTTTTAGTTTAAGTTAAAATGTTGTAATTTTAGTTTCTATGTGTCACATTTAAGTGAAAACATCATTGTAATGTGCTTTGGAGTTTCAATCCAAGTTTTTATATAAATTCCAAGTTTATTGTTCACTGTGGAAATTTTCAGTTTCAAATTTTATGTCCAAGCTTCTCATAAGCTTATGTTAAAATCAAATAAGCTTATTTAAGCTTATTTTAGCCTTTGGTAAGCTTGCTAATCAGTTTTAAGCTAATTTGGAAAGTGGTCAAAGAAAGTCAAACTGTGGCAAAAAATGGTCTTGGAAATGGAATGGTGTAGCAGTCTTTGGATGTGGGTTGATTTAGAATCTATTGGGTTGGATAATATAGGATAGAGTTCATTGGTTCATTGTTTCAAGCCATTGTGGCTAAGGACCATGTGTAAGTTATTTTCAAGTCCTATTGCATAATCTGTAGTTGCAGTCCTAAGTAGTTCATATCTGTTTATTAAGTTGCATTGAGAGTAGTTAAAGTCAGTTTGATCAAAATCATTAGCTAGTTAAGTAGTTTGTCTCATAAAAATTGCAAATCAGTAGTTTAAAGGGTGTTTGGATTTGTTGCTTGATCTGTGATTTGGGTTAGTTCAGTGGATATAACTTGTGGTTTCAAGCTTGTCTAGCTCATATATACTGATTGCTGTCTTAAAATTTGCATCTGCTATGCTCAAAGTCAAAATCATACTAAATCTGTCTTACTTGCTTCCTTTGTTGAGATTTTGCAAGATCAAAAGCTTATTTTGTGTTCAAAATTCATAGATAAAGCTGCATAGGGTGTAATTCATAATAACACATCATATTCAGTTGGTAAATCTAGATCAAATATCATATAAGTCAACTTTCCATTTCTATGTCAAAAGTCAACGGAAAACTCAGTTTTAGCCACCGAGGTGATTTTTCTTTGCTTCATTTCTGGACCAAATCAATTGAAATTGTGGGTGTATAAACTTCAGTTGGTCTACTTGCTTATTGCCATTTTTGTTGATTTTTGTCAAATTTTTAAAAGCTCCAAATGAGCTTGTCTTTTGGGTCTCAGTTCCCCTGTGCACAAACTCAATATTAACTGAGTGTGCACAGGTTTTGTGCAAGGCTTGCACAGAGCTCATTTGAGCTTTTCCAGGGCTCTAATTTGGTTCAATAGTAGTTGGCTAGGTCTAGTATAGGATCCTTTATCTGTTTTTTAATTTCTAGCTTATTTGATAGCTTGTTCTTGGGCTGCAACTTGACCTCAAATCTGTTTTTTGTCACTTGGTCTCAAATCAATCAAACCATAGCAACTTGAGTTTTAGAGGTTTGAGACAGTTGTAATAAGTTGTTTTTAGGTACTTGTAGCTTATATTAGCTTCTGTAAACAGTTTGGTGCTTGTTTGTGGTTGTTGGCTTATTTTAAGTGCTTATTTATAAGCACTTGTGGTTGCAGCTTCATATTCTTGCACACAAGATCCTGTTTTTATATTTTTATTAGCTTCTCAATATTATTTTAGGCTTATCTTGAATTTTTCAGATTTTTATAGGTTAGTTTGCTATTTTTCTTAATTTAAATCAATTTTTAGCACCTTTTAATTAGCATTTAATGAAAATAAATCAGAAAAGGTTCAAAAAAATAATTTTTCATTTTTCTTAAGTTATGATAAATATAAAAAGACAAAAAAATATTTTTATAGATTTTTCTTAGTTAAATTTGTATTTTTAAGTAATTTAAGTATTTTTTTAAATAGTTTTTAATTCATAGAAAATAGAAAAATAATCAGAAAAATACAAAAATAGTTTTGAAAATTCTATTTTGATATTTTAGATTTTTCTAAGTCATAATTTTATTTTTCTAGCTTTATTTCATATTTTCTTGTATTTTAGGTTATTATTAAATAGTTAAAAATAGTTTTTAATTAATAATAATTAATTAAATAGTTATAAAAATAATTTTCTTTTTCTAAAAATTTTATTTTATCATTAGGTTTGTAAAAATATCATTTTCATATTTTTAGGATTAATATTGTTTAAGTTTCACATTTTCTCTTGTACGTTACGTAGTTTTTAATTAAATTTTATAAAAACATAAAATCAAAAACATCATTTTGCAAATAGTGATAGCGTTTATTTAATATTTTTTATCTTTTTAATTTTCTTTAATTTGCATTTAAGCCCTTGTAATTTATAGACTTTTTCTGTAGTTATAATAAATTCAAATCCCTCTTTTCTGTTCAAATCTCTCGATCACTATCCGTCTGATAATTCTTCGCATAGCTCGCTGGGACATAACGACCCGAGGAAACACTATATTCTCCAGATCTTCATTGCATTGGTGTTTAGACTGTTTGAAGTTTCTTACGGTCGGCCATTCACAAGTGGCCGGCTTGAGTGAGAAAACTTGACGGTTTTACACCGATCATGGGCCGTGGCGCAAAATGTTGAAGAAGGTAAGCAGACGGAGTTTAAGGTTGATGATGACGGAATTGTATGGTATGAAGATAGGCTTTGTGTTCCTAATGATCCGGTACTTGAAAGTTATGACTGAAGCTCATAGTTCTCACTCACTATACATCCGGTTCTACCAAGATGTATAGGGATTTAAGCAGATACTTGGTGGAGTGGCATGAAGCAAGATGTGGCGACGTTTGTGTCGAAGTGTATGATTTGTCAGCAGGTTAAGATTGAACATCAAAGGGCTAGTGGATTGTTACAGCCATTGGATATTCCAACATGGAAGTGGGATAAGATATCTATGGATTTTGTGTGGGCTACCTCTTACTTGGAAGAAGCATGATGCGATTTGGGTAGTTGTTGATCGACTAACCAAATCTGCTCATTTCTTACCAATCAGAAAGGATTATGGCATTGGTAGATTGGCGGAAATTTTTGTGAGATAGTTAGACTTCATGGTACTTCGGCATCTATTGTCCGATAGGGATCCGCGTTTTACTTCTGTTTCGGAAAGGTTTGCAAAAGCTTGGGGTACTCGACTTAATTTCATACGGCATTTCATCCTCAAACGGATGGTCAGTCGAAGGGACTATTAGACCTTAGAGGACATGCTAAGGGCTTGTGCTTTGGAATGGACGGGCATGGATGAATATTTGTGTCTAGTAGAGTTTGCATACAACAACAGTTGGCATGCTAGTATTAAGGCAACACCGTTTGAACTTCTTTATGGGAGGAAATGTAGAGCACCTATTTGTTGGGATAAAGTAGGTGAACGCTTAATTGAAGGTCCGAAAATGATTGAGATCACTAATGAGAAAGTATCTGTTGCTAGAGAAAAGTTGAAGGAGGCTAGGTCTCGTCAGAAAAGTTATGCAGACAAGCATCGTCGTGATTTAGAATTTCGGGTTGGAGATCGTGTATTTCTGAAAGTTTCGCCGTTTAGAGGTGTGAAAAGTTTTGGAATCAAGGGCAAGCTCAGTCCTCGATTCATCGGTCCGTTTGAAATTGTGAGGCGTATAGGAGAAGTTTCATATCGGTTAGCACTTCCGCCTCAGTTATCGCATGTTCATGATGTCTTCCATGTATCTCTCCTAAGGGGATACAACTATCATCCGTTACACGTTGCTTCTTATCCGTTTGATCAAATTCAGTCCGATATGTCTTTATCGAAGGAAGCTATTTTAGAACGGCAAGAAAGAGTCATGAGAAATAAAGTCATTCCGTTCGTTAAGATTCTTTGGAAAATCACCGGCGAGGTTACTTGGGAAACCTTGGAGAAGAGTCGATCGAGTAGTTATCCTCATTTCTTTGAATAGTTTGGTATGTTCTCATTTCGTTTTCGTTTCGATTCATTTCAATTTTCGAGGACGAAAATTCTTCTTTTAGAGGGGAAGAGTTGTAAAACCTGAAAATCTAAAACATGAATAATGACTAAAATACCCTTGAAATCGAAATTATAAAATACGTAAAATACATTTATGTTCATTTAACGAAAATTAAAATCTAACTTATGAATAATTAAAACCTAACGAATATATTTAAGAAATCGACATTGTATGACGAAAGTTAAACGTCGAGCGTAAATAGTTGGGCCATTCGTTTGGGCCTCGCCTTTTTGTTTATTTATGATCCGATGGGCGTGTGTTTTTGTTCGGTTGGATCAAGTAGAGCCTACCCCCTCAAGCCCTAACCGATTGTACCACCTATAAATACAAACACATTAACACAAATTGGAACCTTAGTTTGCAAGTTTGGTATTTTCTTTGCCTCTTCTTTTTCTTCTTTCTTTCGGCCGGCCCTTGGTGTGTAAGCTGTTTCCAACGAGCAAGGCTAAGGTATAAACATATTCTTCTCGTCTCACTTTGATACACCTAACGTTATTATATGTTGTATCATGTCTTGTTTAATCGGAGCTTGTGTTTTTGTCGAGCCACATAAAAACCGAACCACATATATAATAAATCGGCCAAGGTAACATGCAAACGTGAATATGTAAAGTACGTAGAGGAGTTAGGGTTTGCGTAAAGCACGGAAGCCGAAACATATATATTAGCCGAACCATATGAATGTTTGTAAACGTGTGTTAAATGAGTAAAGAACATGCAAAACCTAAACCCTAAGTGATGTGTGAACCGTGTATTATGCGCGTGTGTTGTGAGTCAAAGGAGCTTGTCGATATATAAATATATTACGTGTTCGGTCTTTATGAAACCATGTATATGTGTGTGTGTCGATGTGTATCTAATCCGGATGGTGAGTGACTTGTGTTGTCACATGAAATCATAAACGTGCATGGGTATAAAAGTCGACGTATAATATGTATATAAGTAACGTATGGTTAAAGTCATGAAGGTGTTGAGTAAATAAACAAGAGTTAATGAGTTTTGTGAGTCGATTTGAGTATGAGTAAGTGTTTGCATGTGTGAGTGCGTGCATGGTGAAGCATGAAAAGAAAGGTTGTTTTCATACGTGCTAGGTCAAAGTAATGAGTCATTAAATGACGTAACATGTAAAGTAAATGCACATTAAAATGATATTAAAAGAGTGGGAAAACCCTAGAACATAAATAAGAGTTGATTAGGGTTTGAAGCTAGGTATATTAATTCGTTATTTCATGTGTGAGTTATGACTTTTAAACTATTTTCACACTTAACCCTAAACTCTAATAAATGACATGATGAACCCTAATCTACGATATTGATTATTAAAACACTTAAGTCTCATTTAACTATAAAACCCTAAAGTATTAAGATCATTAAATATACTAAGTATGAACACCAAATATTAAAAGATCATTTCGACGATTATGAAATCATAAATAACAATGTACGACCGTTAATGTGTATAGGTTCTGTGAAGAAGGAGTGATCCTTTGCTTTCCGTATTTTTGCTTTTTGGTCATTCGCTTTGGAATAAAGTACGAGATATTCGACCTTTTCAGTAAAAGTTCCTTATAACGTTTTCTTTTCGTTAGCTTTTATATTAGGGTTTCCTAAGCCTTTGCTATGAACCCCATTCGTTGGTTTGAGTGTTGCTTATCTGAACTCGATTTCGAATTATGAAACATCTGATTTTGAACTATGTTGATATGAAAACTCTAATTTTGAAAATATGATTAATCTTCTGATAAAGTATGATCTGCATCGGTTTGACATTCGATTTGACCTAAGATAATTTGACACCCGAGCCAAATATTTCACTAGTCATGGGGGTTCCATGTCCGTGTCGGTGATGCACCTCTGACATGACTCTAGGGCGAGAGAGTGATGTTCCAGCGTCCCTTATCTGTTATCTTTATGAGCTCAATTATGTTATATGACCAATATCTGCTGTGGGGTATGGATGCATCCTAGATCGTTATTCTTTTATATGTTATCGATGATTGATGTTGCGTGCATGCACGTCTTCATAACTCTGGAGGTCTCCCTACAAATGTTGCCTTATGTGAATATGATTTTGATCCGATATATGTTTCGGCTCGTGGTAGTTAACTATAAACCTTATCCGATAATTCGATTTATACTCGAAAATGATTATGATTTTGCTATCTTTCGTTCACTATATTCCGTATTCGATATCGTTTCATATTTGCTTTGCTTTTATATCTGTTCACTGAGCTTTTGAAGCTCAGCCGCATTTCTTTTCTTCCGCGGCAGGTATCTAAGCATTGGAGCTGGGTTTTGCTTTGGGATGAGTGCATGAGTGGACTTACCTTAAAGATATTTAGCTTTGATCTTATGATACCATTTAAGACCTTACTATTTCAGATTATTTCTATTGGAGTTTTTTTTCCTTTGGGACCTATGTATTGAAGTCATGTTGACTTGAATTATTTCATCATTTATGTTAAGATTTCTTTTGGATATTTATGTTTGCTTTGATATGACACCATTATTTGTGATTCCTTTACCCTTGTCGGGTCGGGGCATTACAGAGTTTATGATCTGGAAGATGATCAAGAAGATGCATTACCTTCTGAAAACACTAACGTACTTCCGGTAGAACCTGATAGGGGTCCTCCACCGGTTGAAGTGATTCCCGTTCGTGATCCGTAAGGATACGCGTGCACCTGAACGTCTATGTCTTAACGTAGAGGTTAAGGAAACTATGTTAGGAGATCTTGGAGAGCCTACTAGTTATAAAGCTTCCATGGCAAGTCCTGATAAGGACAAATGGCAAGTTGCAATGAATGGGAAATGCAATCCATGAGAGAAAATGAAGTCTGGGTAGAGGTCGATTTACCTCCAAACACCACGGTGGTTGGAAGTATGTGGCTTTATAAGATTAAGACCCGACATGGATGGCAAAGTGCGTCTATAAAGCTCGTCTAGTTGTGCAAGGTTTTACTCAAACTTATGGCATTGATTACGAGGAGACCTTTTCTCCATGCGGACATTAGAGCTCTTAGAATTCTCATAGCTATAGCAGCATACTATGACTATGAGATATGGCAAATGGATGTCAAAACCGCCTTCTTGAATGGTCGCTTAGATGAAGACATCTATATGAAGCAACCTGAGGGGTTCGTGAATCCATAATTTCCAAACCGTGTATGCAAACTTCAAAGGTCCATTTATGGATTAAAGCAAGCATCAAGGCAATAGAATAAAAGATTTGATGAAGAAATCAAAAAGTATTGATTTATTCAAAATCTTGATGAGCCATGTGTATATCACAAAGTTAGTGGGAGTGATGTAATTTTCCTAATTCTTTATGTCGATGACATATTAATTATGGGAAAAGACATTCTGAGTTTGCAAAATGTTAAGGCATATCTTGGGAAGTGTTTTTCCATGAAGGATTTAGGAGAAGTCTATACATTCTGGGAATCAAGATCTACCGAGATAGGTCAAAGAGGTTAATTGGTTTAAGTCAAAGCGCTTACATTGATAAAATATTGTAGAGATTTAATATGCAAAATTCCAAGAAAGGATATTTGCCGATGGAAGTAAAGCATGGCTTATGTAGCGGTATGTGTGCTAACACACACTGAGGTGGCATGCATGCAGAAAGTTCCTTATGCTTCGGCTGTAGGATCTATTATGTATGCTGTGAGATGCACAAGGCTAGATGTGGCGTTCGCTCAAAACATGACCAGTCGATATCAATAGAATCCGGGTGAACTTCACTGGATTGCTGTTAAACATATTCTAAAGTATCTTAGAAATACGAAAGATATGTTTTTAGTGTATGGAGGAAATCCGACACGAACTTGTGTTACAGTTCTGTGATGCGTCCGGCAATGTGATAAAGATGATACTGAGTCTCAGACGGGTTATGTCTTTGTCATCAATGGAGGAGCAGTTGACTGGAAAAGCGAAAGCGAGTCGATGCGATCTGCATGTGAAGCGAATACATAGCCTTCGGAAGCTGCAATGGAGGTTTGTTTGGATTAGGAAATTCATTTAGGGGCTTGGTGTTATGCCTTCATTGAATCTCCTATTGATATGTATTGTGACAATTCGCTATGCAATCATATTTGCCAATGAACCGGAGTCATGAAGGGCACAGAGAAATTTTCTACGAAGTATCACTATGTTCGAATAAGTCCGGAAGGTGAAATAAATCTACGAAAGTTCACACAAATGATAACTTAGCGATCCGTCACTAAGGCTTTAGCCAAAGACAAGCTTATTGGACTTGCCAATGGAATTGGACTTCGTTTAGCTAATAGTTTCATGCATAACTGTGATTAGTATTTGGATAAAGGATATTGTAAAACATTTATTATTTTGATGAAATAAAGTTTGGATTGTGTTTATTTTCATTTATAATATTGTTGTCCTGTATTTGCATGTTTAATCCATGAGTAACTAATTATTCTAAATGTCTTGTCAATTAATGATATAGGAGTATCATTAAACTAAGACAAATCTGAGAGATGTGGTAGAATATACTTGAAAGTATATAGATGAGAATGCATACCAATTTCGGATGATATTCATGAATTGAATATGGACTTATCAACTATAATTTACTTTGTGGATATTGTTATAAGTAAATTATGAATAGTTATCCTCGACTTGAGATACCAAATAAGTGTCATGAATGTAGTGCATTTCTTCGTGGAGCAACTTAACTATCTGTCTGGTAGTCATAAGGGTTGTTTTCAGAAATGTTACAAAGTTTATGGGTTATTCTTGTAGTCAAAATAGAATTTGTTCCTTCAAATTTATTTGGAGTTTAATCTCTGGCCCTCGTAGGGTTGACAAGATGTTTGTGCGGCCGCACAAAATCTCCCAAAATATGTTTAGATGATTCAGTAATCTTGGTCAATCACTTACAAACGAGAAACAGAATAGTTATATAAAGAATGATTTAATTCCATATCTTTATTTAACGTGGTATTAGAAAAAAAGGATAATAATAAAATCATTAAAAGGTTTTCGGAGCTTGCTTGCTGGTTGTACTAGAGGCATAGAAGTGTTGCTAGACGCTAACCGAATGTGATCACTCTATTAAGATATATCCAAGTGGGAGTTGTTGGTTTTATGGATATAAATTAGTAGACGTGAGTTAGGATCGAACTCGAGTATGGGATTGCACTTTACAGTATGAGAATTTAAAGTTAATAATTAAATATAAATGTTGTATTTATTTATTTAAATGAAATAACTAACGGACGTTAAGTAATTAATGTAATGGAAGGGTTAAATTTAATGGAAAAGGACCAAATTGTAAAAGATGGGAAGGTTCCGGAATCCTTTGTGGGATTAAGCAACCGATCGGCCACAAGGACCCACCCAAACCCACTTTTGACTCAAACTTGTTCAACAGTTTGCATATATATAAAACATAGGGTGTTTGTAAACTCATCTCTTGTGCTCATTGCTAAACCCTAAATTGTTTGTGTGTGTTTTCTTTGTCCTCAAAACCGGTCGACACCCATTCATTGGGATCGATCCATCACTTTTCCAAACAACAAGTTATTTGGTTTGATAATAGCATTACTTTTAATTCGGTTTAATGCGTGTGTATAAGAAACGTGGTAATGTATTGTATGTTATTCTTGGATTGAATTACATGGTAAGGGTAATTCACATAATCCTAATTAAATCAAATTAGGGTTCTACAATTGCTAGTTTGTGGATTTGATTCTGTTGTCCAGAATCAGAAAAATGCATATATTCTTGTTAATCAATTGTTCATTAATAAATCCTATACGCTTCCGCTTGAATACTTTGATGTTTGTGATTATTTATTTGAATGTCTTGATATATAATTCCAACAATCAGCATCTCCACGACCTCACCATTACCACGACCGCACCATCACATGACTTAACAATCATACGACATCAACATCTCCAAGACCTCACCATCTTGAACCTCTCGATCTGAGCCACACAACCACTTCGACCCTAAAACAACCGATCTGACCCACCGAGCATACCGAAGCAAAAACAACTCATACTACAAGGATCCTATAGAAAATGATATGAAAAAATCGCCAAAACGAATGATCTATTAAACCTTATATAATCGAAAACTGAAACGAAATGGTAAAGTACCTACAAAGAAGAGAGATTGGAGAGGGCTCTCCGGACCGTCGGCTTAGGCCGATGGCCGAGGAGACAATTGTGGCGGCGGCGGGTTTAGGGTTGGGTAGGAATGTTTTTTTAGAGAGAGGTAGGAAATTGTTAGAGAGAGAGCCTACCTTAACCAAGAAATGAGAAGAAACACTCGTGTGCAGTGGTCATCTTGGTACACCATTAGCTTCCCTAAACATAAATTACTATATCGGTGAAAACAACTACCACAAATAAGAAAGGAACGTGAAAATTTAAAGTTTATTTACGGATTGAAGACTTGAGAAGAAAAACCCCTATGCTTTGTGATGACTAATAGTAATAAGTTATACTAATTTCCTTAAAGTTGAGGAGTTGGAGACCACCACTGCTTTCTTTACTCCTATATGGAACCAAGTTTACATGTACAACGGGTAAACAAAATGGTGGTTTGAGCCCATGCATTTCCAGATCTAAAAATGTAAAAAGAATATCAATGACTAAAAGCAAAATATGATAACGAAAAAAAGAAAAAGAAAAAACAACGTCAAGTTAAGTCACTACCTTGTTAACTCATTTACATGTTGTACATCAAAAAATCTAAAACTGTAATCGGAAGATTATTGGAGCTTGAGAGAGATATATGGAGAGAAGAGGGTGATGTAGATTGATAGAATAGAGAGATGGTTGTTGGGTACATCAATTTGTCAATGGCCAAATAGTAGCTCACTATTTGAGGGGTGGGTTATTTTGACCCCCTATTTTTTTAGATTGACCCCTTTTATGTTTTTTGAATTTTTTTTATTTTTTTTTTATTTTTATAATTTTATTTATATTAAAAAACTATAAACCTCAAAATGCGAAACAGTAAATATAAAGTTTAATAAGTCAAACGTTTAAAACCGTAAATACTGAATAAACCCAACAATGTGTTGTCTTGGAAAAGTGAGAGACAAAATGAATGTCCCTATGATGTGACTTAGTGGGGTTCCATAAGTAACTTGAAATAGGGAAACCCCTATTTTTCACTCGCATTCATGCCTAAGAGCTAACATATTTCTTTCTTTTTTTCTTTTGCAAGCTTGTATAAGATCTTACTTATGCTGTAAGTAGGCTTACGTGCACTTACCTTAAGTGAAAAGAAATAAGTGATACAACTTTATTTTGATTCGGTACATCATTAAACCGCCCAATAACTTAACACCTTACTCCGATCCCGAGTCGATATTACATTGTTCGAATGATGTCGTGATAGAGTTGGAACATGTTTGTGTCTTAATGCTTCTACCGGGTTTGACTTGCATAGTTGTTTTTATAACGGAGAAAGTATCTGTGTGAACCCGGTCCGTTTTCGCTTCTAAGATGTTATGACTTAAGCTCGACATGTGGTTTTGCAAGTAGCTGAAGATTTTTTACCTTTTGAATCCTCATTTCATACATATGGTTGACTTGAGTTTTATCAGAAATCCCACATGGGTCAATGTAAGGAAATTATGTGCTTTATAAAATGTAGTGTATACATATAGATGTTTAGGATAATGTTCAGAGTTTAATATAAATTCTTTACCTTCTAAAAAATAGATTTTTTTTTTTTTTTTTTTTTTTACTTCGATGCTTAAATAACATGTGGAAGATCGCGAGTTGTTGACAATTTGTGCTAAATTTTCTCTTAGTATATTTATGTGCGCAAATAAAAGTTTGCTTACATGCATTTACAATAGGCCCATAGGGTATAGAGATTATACTTTCAGTCAGATATGTTCTCTCCGAATCTTGAAATTTTACAATTTGGCTAAAAGGTTCTCTTACATCAACGCACTAAATTCGATACGTACTTGAATCAGTTTACATAAATACCTAAAACGTTTAAATTATAGAACCTACATTAAACTTTATGTCACCCGAAAAATGACACAACAAATTAAATCAATAAACGACCGTAGATACCATTTTAAACGAACAGGATAACATCAATAAGAATTAGCTTCAAGACCTTTCTTGATTAAGAGCATGGATGGAACTACTTTTCTATGATCAAATAGATGAGTTGTCTTCATTTAGAGGGTACACAGTAATTTGAAGCTTCCTGAATATAGTAAAAGTAGATTGATATAATGAGACAGAACACTTTTTACAGTTGATTGAGTTATATAGTTTTGTGCGCAACAATCATGGTTCAAAATTAAAACACACACCAACCACCATGATTCTTGTAAGCGTGAAGGCATGGTGGCCAGTCGTCACCGCTATACTCGTCTTATGTCACGTCTTTTTATAAACTCGATATATATGAAATATGATATAAATATATAAATATTTTTTATTTTTTAGTTCTAAGATTCGCTTTATAAACCTTGAAAGCTTCGCCTGAAGGTAAGATATGCAGAATATGCGAATGCCACGCGCACCACACTATTTATAAGATTGACAACTATAGATTTATAAGTTGACAAAAATAAATACTGTTTGCAAGAATAAATTTCACTTCGATGATTTGTGCACTTTCAAGGGTAGAGCCACTTAAGTATACCCCACACAAAAATATATATAATAATAATAAAGAAAAAAAGAATGGGTTCAAAAGAAGAATGTGAGGCAATTTACTTGTATACGGTACTTTAGCGTTAGTACAGAAATGTTGCTAACTTAATTAGTAGCTATGATACTATAGAATTGGATCACATGTGTTGAGGATTAATAAAGTTAAAAGCTTGTTTGTTAAAATTTTCTATTAAGTTATTTTTAGTTAAAAGACGACTTAACAAAAATACCTTCAGTTTTATTACATAATAATTTTAGTCGTCTTTCTTTATTAAATTACAAACAAATTAAACAGTTTTCATATAACTTAATGAATTCAATTTTTTTTTATATTAAATCAATTAAGTCGATTTCAAATATCACCTTAATTATATTGAAACTATTGATGAGGTCTTATTATTTTTCTTTTGTTATGTTGTTGTGACAGTTTATAATCACTTATGTTCTTTATTGACTTATCAAAGAAAAATCCACAGAATCACTTGAATCAGTGAGATAATTTCATCAAATCTTTTCTTAGAGATAGTAAAAGTTTTCTTCAATTTCAAGTGTTAAAACTTACAACCCAATAATAAAAACTCCTAATAGGGGTAGAACTAGCGTAGTGGATTGGAAGGGTTGGCAGTCGTTTGAGTTTGATGTGCTGTAAGTGTTTTGTGTGTGGGGTTCTCCGTCTTGGAGATTCCCGTCTTTGGTGTTTATTGAAGTTTGCCTTTCAAAAAAAAATAATAAAAACTCCTACGATAAATAAAACCCATAGCAAAATAGTTCTGGCCCACGAAGTGAATCACTCAGCCCAGTACGAGCCCATCAGATTGCCCACTAATCCTAGTGATCGAAGTCACCCTCGAACTAGTCGATACCATATTGTTTCTTGTTGGTTATCATGTATTAGAACTTAATAACTTGTTAAGTTTCAAGTCCGTTGATTAGATGGTAAAGCCGTAAAGATTAAAATAAAATAAAATAAATTAAAAAAAGAAAAAAGAACAAAAGAACTGCATGTTATATAATAGGAAAATCTGAATCTTTGCAAATGTAAATAATCGGAAGATCCTCCAAAAGCCCTTCTTGACTGATCAACTCGACGTTTAATCTAAAAACAGCCATATCTACATGATTCGATTTTGATAGCAAAACTTTTGTTTGTACTTTGTTGTATGTAACAAAATGTATAGACTCAACCTCATCTACAAATGTTTAAACAAAGCGGTCCCCTAACATTTTAAAGCTGATATTTTGCAAAAAACCATTTACATGCTAAACTTGCACACAATGACACAAACATGTATCAATCATTTACCAGCATTCAGATATACACGATCTATAATATAAGACCATATAGATGGTGAAGATTATATAAGTACATCTGTTTGAATTAGCAGTAATTTATGTACCATAGTTTTTTCTTAAAAATGAGAACCCTTTCAACGTTCCATCCCGCATAGGAAAAAGAAAAACAAATGTTGGTAGCTAATATAGTATAGAGTAAACGTATAATATATATAGAAAATGTTTAACATATCTAAACACTTAAAAACCGATATTGGCGGCCAAAATTAACCCTTAAAAAAACCAACTCTCCCCATGAATTAAACTTTTAACCTGCATCGATTCTTGTTTGGATTATGATTTTCCCCAGTGATTAATCATTTCCCTTACACGATCATGTTTAGTTCAGTTTAATTGTTAGGTTTCGTGTTTCTATGCTTCTTTTTCATTAATCGCTTTTGGGGTTTGAATCTAAACTGATCAATCAAATTTCTCAATAAGGGTTTGTAACAGCCTTATCATTACAATCTTAAATGATGTTAGGGTTTACAAACATGTGACGTTATTATGTTGTTCGTAGAAAGTTTGTATTAGTCAAAGGATTTTAATTAGTCAATATACCGTGCTTACCTTTTTAATTCTTAAATCCCTAAAGGATTTTAATACGTGCTTACCTTGTTTAGTTTTCGGCTGATTAATTAAAACTAAAGCTGATTAATATACCGTGCTTACCTTTTTATGTCAATTAGTCAAAGGATTAAAATATCAACGCTTTGTTTAGTTTTCGGCCAAATTTGGTCACACCTATGTTTCTCTTCTTCATTCTCCCTCTTTTTCTAAAGCAATCGTTTGTTTTCAAATGATGGGATTGCGTTGCGGAGTAGCCAATGACAGAGTACTCCTTTAGGGATTTAAGAATCCAAATGCGCCAGTCACTTAATAACGTTATGAACTTGGTATCAAATTATTCGACTAGCTTTAAAAGATACACGGTCTGTAATGAGCACGTACATCATATTGATTAGGATAACTAACAAACTATGCATGAGTGTCAAAGGGTAAATCTAAGCACTTCTTGATAAAAAGCTATTTTAGGCTTTCAGCCCTTCAATCCCTCTCCTACATAGGAAAAAGAGACTAATGTTGATAGCTAATATACCATAGTGTATAATGATCATTGTGTTAAGATTAGAATCATGTTTTCGTGCATATCATTTGAATTGTTAAATGAAAAAATTTAACAGTTCGATTGAATATGAGTCAAAACTAATTTGAAAACATAACTTTTTTATAAAGCCTTTTTCTTTAAATTCAGCCAATTCATCTTGACACCTCTCTTTATCCTTATATCGTTGGTTTTGATTAACCTGTTTTTGCATATAATTACTTCCAATATAATCTAACAATGACAATAAATTCGTACGAGAGAATTGTATAACGCGTTTTTTCTTACCATTTTATCCCCGAGAGAAAGGTTATTCCATGAATCACCGATCATCTTTTTAATCTCTCGTTCTCTCTCATGATACTTGGACTTTAGTTCGGCATGTTTTTTTCCGCAAAGAAGAATTTGTAGCCACTTCTATTTGTTTTCAGGCGTGGTGGGTCATCTCTCTTTATCCTCTTCCTTTTCCTCCTTGACCTAGCTAGTCGAGACCATAACAATTAGAACAATGTCATTATGTTGCGGATGAAAAGAACATATTATATGTTAATTTGTGTGTGTGCCTACCTTTGCAATGATGTATAATATTTTTATAAGCAGATTACTTTTTAATACAAGTATAGTGTGTATATTTACGTGAATGATAGAGAGTTGATCCTAGAAAATAAGTGTTTTCATACTTATACAAGAATCTTATGTAACGCTTTCATAGAGCATAAGAAGCAACTCCATTTTTTAGTTGTCACCACGCCTAGCATGGGCGAACAACATATAACTATATTAAAGCTACGCAAAACTTGAAATATGTATAACGAGTAACTTATGAATAAGACCACCTATTTTGGTGACCTCTGTATACAAGAGGTGTAAGTTTAGTTCCTTTCTAACTTAACATTAGCGCATAGCTAAATCTGTATTCATGATTAAAACACATAGTTTTTTTACTCGTTAACCAAATATGACTAATTTGTAGCGGAAAAATAAAAACAAGTACTTAATAAAACCAGTGGCTATGTTATAAAACCAAAGAAGGGAAATAAAGGATACATTCATATATTACATGAGTTTGGCGCCCATGAGGTTATGCAAACTACATAGTGTTTTCCAAAAGAGAGACGGGTCTTTAACAACGTCGTCATGACAGGCCAATGCCATGGGATTAGGCTGAGTCACCGATGACAGTTTCAATCGGCCACATCAAAGGGTCACCATAAAATTAAGAAATAGACTACCAGAAAACACACACACTTACAAGCTGAAGAGGAACTGAGAAACAAGAGAAGGGCAGTGGTATTGAATTGGCACATTTTATGAATTGTGTGTCATTTCAAATATCTTGTAGGGATATCTCACAATAGACTTGTGCGACTAACAAACTGTGCAGCTCCATTTTGACTCATGTTTCATTTTTTATTATTAAAGGACAAGTGATTGGTGTGGTGTAAAATTAATGCAAAAATTAACAAGACAAATTGTGGTAATCCCCTTTACCTAAAAATTGTGGTAATGTACATCTAGACTTTCAATTAAGTATCATATGCTTGCTGAAAAATATTTAAGATTAGCATACAATATGACGTAAATTAAGAAGTACTTGTCAAATTAAATGTCTACAATAGTATGGACAAACTTTTTTATCCTTCACAAATCCAGGATCACAAGAATTTAGTGATCAGAAATTTTATAAGTTCATAACTTTGTTTGGTTTCTTGAGAATATCTATTTAGCCTTTCAAATATGTTATGATGCATTTAGATGACTAGGAATGCATCTAATTCAAATTAATGCATCTTTAATATATGATTATAGTTATTTCTCGATAGTCCCATTTTACAATATTTTCATTTGATCTTTAACTCTTTAAATATAAGCTTTATTGGGTGGTTTAATTTTTTATGACATTATCTGACTATCAGTCTATCACTATCTTATAGGAAAACTGGGCCATAAAATCAAAAAGCTTAACTTGTTCAACCGGATTTTGGGCCTCAAAAGGTGTCTAATAATACAGTCCAAACAAGATTAATTTATTTTTCATGTTAGTGGCCATTTTCAGGCAGCCAAAAATCTAAAAGAACTTGATAACATTCCATCACAAATTACTGTCATATAGCTTCACATATGGTAGAAAAAGTCGAAAGTGCTACACACAAACTCGACACAGTGAAGTTTCAACATTCAACTTAACACATGTCTAGTATTTGTTGTGATTATTTACAAAATGTTCGACCTTATATACCATAAAAGCAATCATGATCCCTTCACATAATTCATACTTGTCTTTGCAAATTTATCATAGAACCAACTTCAACCACAAAGAACTTGATCACAATTCTACACATAACACAAAGGGTGCAAGATCAATAATTACGGTTAATGTAGACTTGGAGTAAACCAAATGGGTGGAGGCCATCGACGTCCATTGTACAAGCTTTTCGGATAATAAGGTAAAGCTTCTATGCTACCATTTTCCATATCGTAAACACCCAAATCGTGACTTCCATAAGCTCCATCGTAATTCCACTCTGAATAATCATCCGTGTAGTATATACAATCCCCTTTACAATCAGGAAAATCAGAAGCATAGAACGCTATTGAAGAGTTTTCACCTAAAAACAATGCCCATCCGTCTAATGCACTTAAACTCTCCCACTTTGGTCCATTCAAAACAAGCTTAAACACTCGAAACTCATTAGTTTTATACACAATATCAAGTTTGTTTTGATCCATGTTGAACTCCAACTCGGTATACCGAGTCACCAAAAACAATTCATCTTTCCAATTTACTAAATATTGCATATCACCACCAACTTGTCGCGGGGTTTCAATAAACGACACTTTAGCCTCACCCCCGTTTACATCACATTTCACAATCGTCCCGTGTTTACTCACACCATAAAAACACCCTTTGTAATATATCACATCTTCACAATAAGAATTCGCATCAAATATAAATTTCCAACATTTATCCCCCTTTTTGCAATAAGCAAGATCACCGGTTTGATTCAATATCGCCAATGCATAAAACTCCACATCCTCATTTGAAGGACTCGAAGAAAAAACCACTTTCTTGATAAATGAATCACGCATTTCTTTCAGATTACACGTATAAACATCACCATCCGAAGTCCTAATAGTGTATTCTCTCCCAATATCACTAGGTGCAAAATTTGTTACATTGGGAAAAGACGACAAAGGTGGAAGGTCTTGCTTGGCTTGTGTAAATGGGTTTATTATAGAAATCGAAGGCGTTTCATTAAGGATCACTAGCCATCCATGCGATGATCCACATCGACGATTGTTATCTGAATCTTCTGGTAAACTAAGTTGATGTATTTTACCATCATCCGGACTAAAGAAGTTTCGATTTGTTGATTCTGGGTCTTGATCTATTCCTCGCGGTAACATTAACCACGGGAGTTGACAAGGCAAGTGTTTAGGAATACTGGGGGTTGAGCTACGAAAAGACGAACAAACACCTCTAAATCGAACATAATCTTTACCATTTTTGTGTTTTTTTGCGATTGTTTCGATCATTTCCGGTGGTAAACCCGACCAATCCACCGTATTTGACATTTTTAAGGTTTCCTCCTTTTTTTCTCTTCTAGGGTTTAAATCAAATTTTTAGGGTAAATTCAAACTAACCTCAAATTCAAATTCGATGGCGAAATCTTTCAAACAACACCACCTCCTTTAAATATAAACACGAATTTTGAATAAAACAATCTATAGCTTAATGATATTTTGGGAGTAAATGTTTTTGCTCAAAAGGGGTAATCTTAAATACCAAACGAAAAGCAAAATTGGACAATTTACACCGATAATCTAATCATGCAAACACGAAGATGAATAAATTATTGGATTGAAAGGAAGAAGAATAAAAATCAGAGGGGTGAACCTATGAGGCGCCCCACTGATTTGATCTTGATTTCTTCTTCCTTACGAAATGAAATGAAATGTAAGAATTTATACTTATTATACGGGGGATGATCGTTAATTTAGGAAAAAATTTAGCTTCATACGTTCATTTTGAATCCTAACTGAATCTAACGTTTTAAAGTATAAATTTGCATGGTAATATAATGTTCTTACTAAAAATTCCTTAGAGATTACTTAATATAGTATAAGTTATATGTACTATCAAGAAGTTTATCAGGATGTTTATGGAATTTAAATATATATTCTAACTAATGTAACGTCGAAAGGAGATCATTAGCTTTTATTTGATGAATTTGGTAAATACATATATTGTTGCTGAAGTTTTTCATGAATTTGTTAAAATATGGACCACAACATTCAACGGGTTAAATACGTATAAAGTTACTTTACATAAAAGGGGTTGTGCAATGTGTTTTTGGAAAGAGACCGATCATGCACAGGGTGGAATTTTTCTGTCTCACTATATGTTCATGCATTGCATACATAATTTTTCTGTCTCACATAATATTTCGTGCACTTCCTTTCAAATTTTGATTATTCTGTGTATATCAAGTGACGTGTTATTGGGAATCGAATCAAGTGTTTTTAAAAATCGAACACAAAATAATCAAAATTTAAAAAGATGTCCACGGAATAATTGCATTCGAACAATAGTACACTGTTAACGTATGTGTCTGAAGGACACGTACCGAGAGGCAGATACAACACTTGTCCGAACGACGTGTGGCGAAAGGCATAAAGACACTCTCTAAATGATACATTCGATCTAACCGATACTATACTTGGGGGGACATGTTGACGTATGTGTCCGGACGACACGTGTCGGACCGAAGAATCTCCATCACTCAGGAGGTGTTTAACGGAAGGCGGATCTACTCTTTAGATGAGCGTGCTGAAAGACCGTATAGAGCATACACTCCTTTTTATGCGGTACACCTTTTACCCAAATCAGATCAAGAACTTGACTACGGGATATTACGAGGTTATTGATACGCGTGAACGGACTTTAGCGTAGACTAAAATTGTGTACCAAGCTTATCATAAATAGCCATCTCCTATTTTAGTGCAAATATTAATATATTTAATCTATACAGTCTCGCTTGTTTTGATTGATGACAAACATGTAACTTGTAATACATAACGTAAAATGTACAAGTTACTTGTAATCACATTTTGTCTCAACATACATTCAACACCTCTTGATGACTCAAGTCCTCATATGTTACAACACAGGTTCGTACATGTTTGTTATGTGGCATTATGATCAAACCCATTAACAAATCATTTGGAATGTTTAAAATACGTTTAGAGTCACTAAGTATTTTAATAGGTTAACCACTCTATTTCGAACCTCATTTTACATTTTACATTTACAAGTATTTCATACAAATACTAAAGTTTACTTACACTTGACAAAATATATTTTATTTTGACAAGCACTCTTTTACAAAAGGTAACTAGACCTTTTATTAACAAGTTATATAATACAATTTACAAGTTTACCTTGATAAACTTTTTAATCTAAAAATGGAAATACATGTTACATCATGTCATGTATCATCTTTGAAATTCTTGGAAGACACTTGAATATTTTGGTTAGATTGTTACTCAATATATCAAATGTGATCTTAGTAAGATTTGGTAATATCTTGGAAAGATTTGAAGAAAGATTTTTAGATTTTCTCACGTGCACCACCATTACACCAAATTGTATAAAGGACGGAACCCTTTATGGGCTCCTTGGTCCGTGGACTTCCCACTCACTTTTGTCTATAAATACAAGCCCATTGTTTTCCATTTCTTCACCACTTCAAACACATCTTCTCCACCTTCTTGCATACATTTAGATCAATCATTAACAATGTAGTAACATACATTAAACACCCTAATGATCATAATCATAATGCTTCTAACATTCATCTTTGTTGTAAGCATACTCTTTGATCAACCAAGGAAAGCTTGGAGATCTAGCCATCCCCACTCACCACAAGTTGAAGATCTATCACAACAAGTTTAGGGAACTTGTGATCTTCATCATGAAGGCTTCCTATCAATGGAAGTTTATTTAGAAGTAGTTATTCATATCCATTAGACATTTGTGTCATGGATCATTAGTGTAAACATCATTGCATCATAACAACACTTTCACCAAACTAGATTAGATGGTTTATGTGTTTGTGCCATAAAACACAAGGTTTGTTATGTTGGGCCATAAAACATAATTGGGAGTGGTTGTACACTTGTAAAAGAACTCGACATCTAGCTTAGTGTCGGAAATATTGTATAGGCGACGTTAGGTTGGTTCTACCTCTAACTAGAACCCGTATTTAGCTTTGCATCGAAAAAGTGTGTTTACTCATTGTAAGGTTTTCTCCAACGAGAAGGGAGCTTGTTGATTTAGTGAAGTAACTCTCGAAGTAGTATCGAGTGGAGTAGGGCGAAAGGGAGATCGTGATCAACCACTATAAATCCTCGCGGTTCGGTTTGCACTTTCCTCTCTTTATCTCTTTACTTTTATACTTGCACTATACTATTGTTTGTGATGTGGTTTGATGTTCATGATTGTGTGACAACTTGGTTTACCATGCTTTATATTAGTCACAAACAATAATTGGTACTTTCATATTATAACAAGCTTCATGTTTATTTGATACTAAAGATCTAAAGTTTTTAAACATAAATATTCACCCCTCTACTTTTCCACAATTGGTATCGAAATTATCAGTCATCGTAGCTCAGTATTTTCAAAACAAATGTTTTTTAAAATAGAGTACGATCCATGTATCAAATTACCATTGAAGCAAAAAAAATATGAAAAATGCTTTGCTTGTTATACTTAGAAATTTTGTTGTTAAATGTAACTTTGTATACAAGCTTGAAGGTTTTCTTTAAAAATAAAATAAAAGTTTGTTGAAAGAACTAGTAAGTATTGTATTGTGCTGTATAGAAAATTTACTTAAGAAATATGATTTTAAAAGGAGTGTTTGGGATAACTATAAATTTAGTTGAAAAATCACCTCAGTAAATGTTTAAGATAAGTTACATAAGTAGATATGTTGTTAAATATGTGTATTATATGTTTACTATGAAATCTAGTAAGTCACACACGCTTTCTCTATGTCAAATACTAGTTTTGGTGAATCTGTCTCAGAGGACCACGTCACCAAATCTTATAAAGGGCGGATCCCTTTATTTGGTTCCGTGGAATCCGTCAGATGCAGCTTTTTGGGCAACTTCAAAATCATAATTAATTAACCGTAAGTCCGCATCGGTAGTCGAGCCACCTATCATTTTAAAGGGAATTGAGTCTACTTTCACTTAAAAAATACTTTCATGGCCTGAGTCTAATTTTAAATAAGTGAAATAGACCAAATACTACAAAGATGTCTAAAATATTAAGTTTCGCTTTAACATAAAAACTCAAAATTTTGAATCAAACAATTTAAGTTGGTATTCTTAGAACTTTGATACAACTTCTTTTGAAACTAATTAATTTGGTAATATGTTTAAAGGAAACTAATCAAGCTTGGTATACATCGTCATATTTAATCGCAAAATGACGAAAAGTGTCTTTCTTGTTATGCTATGCTAAATGACCACTTGTTTATGTTATTTCTTGCTTATTTTCAAATTGTTTTTTACACTTGTTTGTTCGCATAATATAAGTGTCAATCTTGCCATGTTATTTATTCGCTTGTTTATCTATTTTTGTTTATGCACAATAAGACTTTGCTAGATTTTGTGCACTAAGTTGGAAAATTGTTTTACCATCGCTTGTAGAATTAGATCACTTCCTTTGTTGTTTACACTTGTTTGTTTGCATAATATAAGTGTCAATCTTGGCATGTTATTTATTCGTTTGTTTGACGATTTCTTGTTTATGCACAATAGGATATTTGCTAGATTTTGTGCACTAAGTTGGAAAATTATTTTACCATCGCTTGTAGAATTAGATCACTTCATTTGCATAGGTTATACTAACATCTCGCATAACTTATGAAATGTCATAACTCACTTAGCAATGAGTACTAAGTAAATTAGTCAAGTACTTTGAAAAATGAAGGTTTTAAGAGAGTGTTTGGTACAAGGACAAAAACAATGTTGTATGATATAATTTATTTGTTTTTCTTTGTAGGATGATAATATGACTTATAACAATGTTGTATGCTAACCGGTTTATGCAGGAGGATAGCACAAGTGTGTTATCAAATTTTACCCATTTTCACTTTATGTGAAAATCGTTGCCCTGGTCAAAATCTATGCTCCACTATGTTTGTATATGTGTTATCGACTTTTCCTAACTAGAAATAATTAATGTCACATGTTTTAAGCAAAATTTCGTGTTCGAAAAGTCCCGACACCTAAAAATGGATCAGAAGATTTCTCTCCACGACCAGACGGCACCATTAATTTGGTTCCACTGCTAATGCATTTTGGTACCGCCTATACTGTCAGCCAGGAAATTTAATCAAAGGCACCAATTTAAGGGTTCCGCCTGTAAAAAAGAAATGGTGTCGGTGGATCCTACAGTAAGTTGTTGAATTTTACTAAATCCCGCAATCTAATTTACCAAATTTTGTTTCTAGGATAGTTGTTAATGCATATCTTTCATATCTCATTTAATACATCCTCAATGGATTAACTTATGATGTTTGACATGATCTTAGACACTTCCATCTCATTAGAAACTACCATCTTTGTATGGGTTAACCTCAAATAAGCCACTTAAGAAAACCACTAGGATTAGTATTCGATCTTGTTGCTTCATTAACTTGAACTCTTCATCCTCGGACTCAAGTACCTCCTCAACATCTCATCATCACCCATTTAAGATGTGAACTTTCTAAACTTAAGTACTCCAACTCACCACCAAATCACCCACCATTATGACTACTTCACAACCATCCAAAAACACCTTCACTACCAAAGTCTCCAAAACTTGTACTTTGTGCAAACACCACCAACATCTCCTCACCCGCTTTCGGATGACTTAGATGACTCACCTAGACTAACAAATCTGGACTCATTATTTGCAAAGATATCATACACAAGTCTATCATATGACTATAGATATTGTTTTGTATCAACATGTATTGCCGCACTTGGTTAACATGAAAATAATGTGTCATCCTTTATCATTTATAAGTATTTACATAGAGACATAACTCACACGTATGTTAAAGACATACTATCAAGTCTTGTTATCCTTGAGTTCAATCTAAGCTTTATAATCTCAACAAATTAGGATTGACAACTTAAGTATTTCATCCGAAATATTCAAGTATATGCGACTTACGATTGTAGTCATTAAAAGTCATATCCGAAAAATCAACACCCAAGTATTTTAACAACACATGTTGAAACACTTATCCAAAACAAACAACCCATTGTGCCACTTATCCCTCTTTGACACCTACTATCCCTCTTCCATCTTTTGGCACCATTAAGCTTATTGCTCATGAACTTCCAAGAGCATCCTTTAAATCAAACGTGCCCTTTCAAGGTGAACCTATACCTCAACCCCTAAGCTTCATAGACATAACCAAAACTTCAAGCACTTCACCCACTAGTTGTAGCAACCAATGAACCATAAGAATTAGTATCCGTAATTTTTGTGTTCAACATCTATGGACAAATAATCAACCTAAGTACTCCCATAGCACAACAAACCCCTACATCACCACATCCTTATTTAGACACACTAGAAGACCTACCACCTAGATCAACCAATCCACCATCCTTACCATCATTTGAATTCGTTGAGTGTATTGCTCAAAAATCCCTTGTGTCCAATACTTGTACTGAATCAAATGCACGTTTGAACAAACTCAAACATCATTTCCACATATAAGGACATAAATAATTCATTATGGCTAGAACCTCAACTATCAAATAAGCATGGTGCTCTTGGTAATTGTTGTCAATTTCCACTAGGTATAAGTAGTACTACCTCACAAAATTATCAAAGTATTAGTAATACTTTGTCGTTAAACTTCTGCATAAATTTTCGTTAAACTCAAATCAACATTTCAACAACATATGTTAAAATGCAATCTCAAAGCCAACATCATACACCCCAAGCAACAATGACTTTTGAGGAGTATACATAAGAAACTCGAGTGAATTCCTCTTGTCATCATATAGTGAATATAATCTTGAGACCAAGTTTATTTAGATGGGACTATCCGATTCAAACACTTTGGCTTCATATCTTCATTTAGGAAAACATGATGTTTTGAAGAACATTATGACTAAGATACATGCGTTAAGCTTTCATTTTGTTAAAAGGATATTGTATATCCTATGCATCACTCTTGAGACATAAATAGTTATGTTACAAGAGATTTCATTACACCTCATTGGCTAAATGATCTTGAAACAAACATCTACAAGTTCTATGAACTAGCATGTCCAATTCATCTTGTCATACTTGTTTTCTTAAGCATGATAACTTTATCCCATGGGATAATCTCATTTGTTGAAAGATACTATTTGTATCTATTTCCTTTCAAGCGTACATCATAACCTAACCTTGCTCAAACCTTGTGCACATCCAAGGTTAAAACTACACATCTTTAGAACATACACAAGATCTATTGAAGTTGGTAACCTCACTTAGATTCTTGTTAAATAATACTCCAAAGAGCTCTCTTGAGAATGTTCTTAGTTTAACATATTCCATTCTCTAGTCTTAGATGATCAATTCACATTTAAAGTACACACTTCAACTCAACATAAAAGATGTCATCCATTAGATCATACAATTAGATGTGTAATTTGAACAACTTTAGATTCTAAACACAAGATTCAAACACATTGTTTATCAAACACACCATTGTTAAAATTCATGTGTATAACATGACGCCTTCATCACCTTAGTTATATTGCATATTAGTTAAGTCACATTAAGCCAAGTATTGGTAAACTATCATCTTTTATGCACTTTAATATGCAAAAGTAGGAGTTCCCATCTTTCTAACATGAGAATGACTACTGGAGAACCTATTGCACTAGAAACTCAATTTGACCTAACGGTTTAATTGCTTCCCGGAGAAGTTGGGTATGTGGAATCACCCGTAAAAATGGTCGTGTTTAGCCTTAACTGAGCACCGCTAGTAATAGTCTCATATTCATTCTCCAACTTGAAAATCTGTATTCCTATACTTGCCTAAAGTAAATAGTTTGCCTCGTGTTAGGAATACTAATCAAACAAGTAGTATATATGACTTTTCTTTTAAAACCACTTTCATTGCACTTACATGTGTTGATTACATGTTCTTGTTTGATACGATAAGTTGATTTGACATTATCTTAGTGTTTGATAACTAGTCAAATGTGTAAACCTTAGTACGGTTTTATCTTTTATAATGCTTTAGATTCTTGTTTCATGCTACTAAACGCTTAAACCTAAACTTTATTTGCATGATACTTACTTTTGAATTATTTTTAGCATGATTAACATGTTAATATATTTTATACGCATAATTTTGATATGACATATTTGTGTTTGAAAGTTATTAGTTGGCATTCATTACATCTATGTGTAGTACGATCCAAAATGATACATGCCCAAATTGTTATGTCTTAAACATGGCTTGCATGAATCTTTCATCTTGTTTCTTTTCTTCTTGTCACACTATTTGTTTGCTACGTGTGCACATATAATCTGTCAAAAGTGCTTTTGGTATGACAAACTCTTAGAAGCCTTTTTATCTTACAAATTAATCACATAGATTATAGTATATCCAAGTATGCTTAAGTATCTAAGTCTAACGACAAAACAATCTCATAAATGAAATGTCTTGAATAAAGTCGATTCTTGCATAATATGATTGTTTTGATGCTATCTTGTCTGGTGATTTCTTGTCTACTAAGTGCAATGTGTTGTTTTTGCTTATATAATATGTTATCATTTGATTTCTATCATGTTAACATCTTTTGTCACTAACAAATTTGTTTTGTAGGTTGATAACAAATTATTTGTTATCTCACTTGGTTCTAACTTATATGCTCATTTTGCATAATCCCCTTTATTGCTACTTAGATTAGTACTATGCTTTATGGGACCCCTACACTTGCATATAGTTTAAAAGCATATAGAATTAAGTTCTCAGGTTGGCTTTGCATTTGTCTTCACCGTACCTCTTTCCAAATCTCATTTTTGCTTCCGCTTTACAAAAATCATCTCCATCATTATTTAGTTATAACAATACTCTAATCCTCTTCACTTCCTATTAGGAAACCACATGCCTCATCATACGATCATCTCGAATTAATCGAGAAGAGGTAATGCGATTTAAGGATGAAGTTCATTATATGCTAACCATCATCCGTAAAAAAACATCACTAAGCTCACCTCTTTCGTTAACCCTAATAACCTCCTAAACACTTTGTTGTCATTCCTTATTTGATACATTACACATTATGTTGAATGTCCACCAATTAAGGGGAAGAGAAATCCATTCACATAATTGTCTTTGTCAAAATTTATTTCTCTAGACTCTAAAATACAAACACATAGGTAAACACCACTTAGCTAAAACCGTTCAATAAACCACAACTAGTTCAACATTTTTAACTTTTTATCACAAGTTTGCACCAATACCTCATCAAGTGAAAAACACATCATGTGTTTTACAAAACGTCTTCATCTCCACATAAAGGATTTTCCTTAAACTAGCACCTTACAACTTCACTATCTAGAACACCATCATAGATCTTATCCTTTTTCCTCAATATATCATGCATGTCATTGTCGTGCAAACGCTATATTAATCAAAATCGCCATTCCCAACACCTTTTCAATAATCTGGTCTATCCAACTCTCAAATGATGTCATCCTCATATAGGTACTCATTATTATTATTAGTATTTTCCATATTGTCTTCACTTCTTTTCAATGTGATAATCATCCATGTCCATCAAAACCATGCTAATACTACCTTTCCCATTGTCACCTAGAATATAATATTTTATAATTCGTGTCAATCAATAAACGAATTTATCTTCATGTTATACTTTTATACTTTTGGTATCTTCATTATAATATTCTTAGATAGAACGTATTATTGATTACTCTTGGGTTGAAGCATATGAGAACTTGCTCAAAACAATAGGTTGTTAGCATCAATAAATCATTCAAATCATAACCCTTATGCATCATTGAAATGCAATGTCCATTCACATTTTTTTTCCTCTTAGCTTTGGTCACTTGACATGACGAAAGGATTGCATGAGTCCATATTTTTATATTTGCTATACATATGAAGTTTCAAACTCCTTAATAGCTTCCTACCTAATCACCACCACCTTCCATCACCACATTCACTAATCATCACCACCATGGATTAGCGAAAACTTACTTTTGTAAATCTCAAGTCATCTACCATCACCTGTTGGGAATTATGTGAAGTACGAATTATGCTGAAGATTATATTTAATGGATTCTACCAAGTGTATGGATTCCGCCACACATAGTTCTAGGTTATATAGTTATTATTTTGTTTCTGCGGATATAGTTATTCCGTATTTTCTATAGTTAGTTAGGATATGCATGAGCTTTATTAGGAAGTGATTGTGTATATCTTATTTAGTTTTACGTTTCTTAGAAAAGAAGTTAGGTTCTTTTTCATAAAAGGAACACAATAGAATGAAGTATGTACTAGACGCTTACAAGTTAGTAATATAACCATCCATGAGGATCAAAGTGTTCTTAGTTATCTGTGCTTTATACTTGTGTTTATATTCCGCTAAAGAATACAAGTTGTAGAGATTTTCTTTAGTTTGTTTGTGATTACATACAATACTAACGATCTACTAAGCTCAAGATCTATCAAGGTCTTCTAGTTTACAACAGTGGTATCGAGCTCGTGAGAGTCTCTATGCTACATGACAGTTTTTCTAAACACCCATACAACCAAAACAAAACTCACCATACCGGTTCAGACGCTGATGTTGAAATCACCAACAACCAAAACTCCACCCATCTCAACAACTAAGTCTCTAACAAAGAATGCTAAGCCTTTATCTAAAAAGGAGGAGTATGATCTTAAATATGAAGATGTTAACCGATTCCAACATTGATTGAATCTATGGGAGATAGTAAAGAAGGGAAACAGCTGAAGAAAACTACCATTGATGAGGTAAGACCCTATGTTCCCAAATCAGCCAAGAGTTACCGCTGCTCTCAGAGAGAAACCAAGGTTAAAACAATTCTTCTTCAAGCTATTCCCCGAGATCACTTGAGTGATTTTCACTTCATGCAAGATGCTAAGGACATATGGTTAGCAATTACGGTTCGGTGGGAATGAGGAGTCTAGGAGAATGAGAAAGTCCATGCCGAGACAACAGTTTCAAGACTTTCAAATCTCTGAAGAGGAAGGAATTCATAAGGGCTATGACAAGTTTCACAAGATTTAAGTCAAGAATCACTGGCAAAGCCGATAATGATGAGATAATTCTAAGTTCTGAGGTCTTTACCTCAATCCTCGCTAAGTGAGCATTGCTTTAAAAGCAAAAGGTGGTTTGATATGCTTACTTTTGATGAGTCATATAACAAACTTAAAGCTCTTGAACATGATGTAAGAAGTCCTTTAGATCATCATCCATCGCAAGTCACACAAAGATTCATTGGAGCCTCTACCCTAGAGATGAGTTATGGTCCAAGTCCAACTTACTCATCATCATCTTACACTACCACTCCATCAAGTTCTCAACTGAGGTATAATGGAAGATGTGCTTGGATCCTTCTTGTCGATTATGATCCTCAAAGCAGAACTTGCCTATGAGGATTTCTGACGTGGATCCACTGTGAGATGGAAGAGATGAAGTCATGGCAGTGTGGCTATGCCGGCCCATGGATATCAAGAGGTTTGAGCGCCAAGTCGCGTAAGGTTTGGCTTCCAAGGAAGAGATCCAACGAGGTTTGACAAAAGGAAGGTCAAGTGCTTCACATGTCAACAGATGGGTCACTTCTCCGGAGAGTGCAAAGATAGGAAAGCTGGTGATGAGACGAGATACTCTACTTATCAGCAGAATCGAGGGAGGCGAACTTCAAAGGGATCAGCAGCCTTTGGTCACTTTGACAAGAAATGTGGACTGAAGCAACATGAGCAGGAAAATGATGGTCCCGTTATTGATAATGTTGGTTTGATTGCAAGTCGCATCGAGAGGATAGGCATGATCGATTGCCTTGATGGGCATCTCTCAGTGTACAAAACTGTTGTTTGGTTGTAGTAAACGTTATAATGAACTCAAAGAAGCTTATGATATTTTGAAACCTAAATATAATGAATGCTTTGTAGAAGTTGAAGCTTATAAACAGGCTTTAAAAACACTAGAAAGACAAAAGGTTTGGTCGTAAGAATCAAATAGCTTTTGATGAGAAAATAAGTGTGTTAGAAAGGGATCTCAAATGTGCTAAAAATGAATTAAAAAGATCCGAGAAATTAAGAGCGATGTAGTATCGTAAAACCTAGAGCTAAAACAGAAACTAGATGAAGAAATTGCTAGGCATAAAGAATGGTTATTAAATGGAAACAAGTTAGCTAGTCACATCTATGCTAGTCAAACTCCAAATACTTCTATAGGTTTAGGCTTTAGGAAGTATGTAGGATTAGAAGCTAGGGATAACACACGTAAATCTACACCAGCAAGCCTAGCTAATTTTGTGAAAAAGGTGCCCTACATGCTGTACGTGGACCTATTAGAGGTGAGCACATGCCCATTGACCTTCCATTACTGTTGACTTTGATGGATCACACCATCTCTATGGCAAAAAGTCAAATGACTTGCCTGTGACTCGACATTTCTTCTAATGACTTTGTCTCTTGTGTTAACAGTGACAAGTCCTCCGAGAAAGGGTCTACAGAGTGTGATTCAAATGACAAGTCCGACCTTCCCAAGTCTTCACCCCCGCCGCACCCAAGACTACCAATAAGCATGTCGAGAGTTGCCGCCAAGGAATCCTCTTCCAAGACAGCTTGCCTCTCAAGACTTGCTTTTAAATTCTTTGCATAATAATACTGTTAAAAACAATTCTTTTCATGGTTTTGGTTTGAATACTGCTGCTTGTAATAGAACATCTTTTGGTTTGAATAAATCTTCTAAACAAAAGACATGTTTTGTGTGTGGAAGTAAATTTCATTTAATTAAGGATTGTGATTATCATGAGCAAAGGATGGGTAGGTGTGGTGATTCTAGGACATCTAGACCAATGTGGACTAATGTTAATGCTATACCACCTTATGTTCCACAAGCAACTTATACTAATTCTCCTTTTCTTTGGAGAAGACCAGTTGAAAGACCATATGTACAACCAACAAGTTCATATTTTAAGAATGGTAATTGGCCCGATATGTTGACTCTATGACTGATGGGAAAGGGTACCGGATATCCGCTGTCAAGTCCTCAGTAGGTTGTTCTTGGAATAAAAAGGGACCTAAATTTCAATGGAAACCCAAGAACAATAGTGGATCTTATACATCTGATGGCATAACTCATATGATCCAATAAGGCAGGTTCAAGTCAGTAATGACTTGAGCCTCCATAGTGTACTAATATTTTGTATATTTTTGTTGTTGTAGAATCATCCTCTTAAGCATAAAGATGTTGGCATTGTTGATAGTGGTTGTTCAAGAAGTATGTCGTGTAAAACAGGGATATGATGCAAACTTTGTACCAATTGAAGGAGGAGGCAATGTAACCTTTGGAGGAAGTGATGGTAGAATTACTAGGAAAGGGACCATCAAAACACCTCAACTGGACTTTGAGAATGTATACTATGTCAAGGAACTCCAACACTTCAATTTGTTCTCAGTCTCACAAATCTGTGACACCAAGAACAAAGTACTCTTCACAGAGGATGAATGTCTTGTGCTATCTAAAGACTTCAAACTCCCGTAAGAAACTTCAATTTCTACTGAAAGTTCCTCGAAATCACAATCTTTATACATTCAACTTAACTGATGTTAAACCATAAGGTGACTTAACTTGTTTGGTGGCTAAAGCATCCTTGGATGAGTCTACCAAATGGCATAGGAGGATGGCCCATGTCAACTTCAAGACCATAAACAAGCTCTCTAAACTGGGTCTTGTTGAAGGTCTTCCTTCCAAAGTCTTCACAAATGATCATAACTGTGTTGCTCTAACAAAGGAAAGCAACACGAGCCTCATACAAAGTTGTTACTGCTGTGAGCATTATTTCAACCTCTTCACCGCTTCATATGGATCTGCTTGGTCCAACTCAAGTTAGAAGCATTGATCAAAAGTATTTTGTCTAGTTATCACTGATGGTTATAGCAAATTTTGTTGGGTATTCTTTCTAAGGACCAAAGATGAAACATCTCCAAAGTTTGAAAGACTTCATTACCCTTATTGAAAATCAGTTGAACAAAAAGGTTAAAGGAATTCAGTGTGATAATGGGACAGAGTTCAAGAATGCTATACTTATAGAACTTTGTAGGTCAAAAGGGATCAAAAGGGACTATAGCACTCCAAGAACCCCACAACAAAATGGGGTGGCAGAAAGAAAAAATAGGACCTTAATAGAGGTTTAAGATCAATGTCCGCGCACTCTGCTACCCACCATGTTTGGATCAAGTCGCTCAAGACGCTTGTTATGTATGAATAGAGTGTCCATTACTAGACCACACTTCAAAACACCATATGAACTTCTCTCATGGGAAATTTCCTGCTATTCATTACCTTAAACCTTTTGGTTGTCAAGTGACTATTCTGAATACAAGTGATCCATTGGGCAAATTTGATGAGAAAGCTGATGATGGTTATATTGTGGGATATTCTGCCATAGTAAGTATGCACAGTGGTTTACAATTTATCTGCTAAGAAGATTGAGGAGACATTGAACCCGAGGTTTCTAGAAGACAAGCCTAATGTTCAAGGACGTGGTCATGTTTGGTCTTTTGACCTTGATTAATTAACTGATTATTTGGGTTATTCTAGACATATGGCTAACCAACATGCAAGTACTCAAGAGTCTCCAACTAACAAAGGCAGATACTATGGATGTTGATTCCGACAAAGAGTTTGAAGATGATGATCAACCCATTGTTGTGCCTTCTTTCTCCCCTAACAATTTTGCAGGTGACACTTCCAAAGATTTTGATGATGAGAGTGAAGATGAATCACACTATGCCGAGGACCTTGCTAGTCAAGAAACAAGAGTATGCGCTAATCTAGATGCCGAGAGGAATGCCGAGAGAGTGCCGCTGAAGCAATCGCTGGAAACATCAATGTCACGAAGTGATCTTGTTTCTCCTAACATCACCAATTCTCAAAAGACATGTCGCTTCTACTCCTATTTCCACTAGAGTGTCAATGACTTTGAGAACCTTATACACGGTTTCCAAAACCTTCTGATCTTGGTCATCATCAACCTAAAGCTGGAATCTTCACCTCACCTTCCTATGACAATGATTTTGAACCCATACTGCGGACTAATCTTGATTCGTCCATTGAAGTCAACACCATTACTACGAAAAGGATTCACAATACTCATCCACAGTCAAATATTATTGGTGATCCTAATGCACCTGTTAGAACAAGGGGTACCGTGGCAAGTTCTAAATATGGTCAAGTGGCTTTTATCTCTTATGTCTCATATCAAAGAAGAGACAATCACACAGACTATGAACATTGTCTGCTTGCTTGTTTTCTCTCACAGTGGAACCAACCAGGTTACTCAAAGGCTCTTGAAGACTCAAGTTGGCTTGCGGCAATGCAAGAAGAGATGCAACAATTTCAAAATCAACAAGTTTGGATATTGGTACCACTACCTGATGGCAAGTATGCAATTGGGACTAAATGGATTTTGAAGAATAAGAGAGATGCAAGAGGTGTTGTCATTAAAACCAAAGCAAGATTGGTTGCTCAGGGTTATAGACAAGAGGAGGGATTGATTATGATGAAGTGTTTGCACCTGTGGCTAGAGTTGAGGCCATACGGATATTCTTGGCTTATGCATCTTACATGGGATTTATGGTGTATCAAATGGATGTTAAAGGTGCTTTTCTCAGATGGTGAAATAGAAGAAGAGGTTTATGTCACTCAACCTAAAGGATTTGAAGACCCAGATCATCCTAATCATGTTTACAAGGTAGTCAAAGCTCTCTATGGACTACATCAGCACCCGAGCTTGGTATGCTAGGCTTTCAACATTTCTCACCAAGCATGGTTATAGAAGAGGTGCAATTGATAAGACTCTTTTCCTTAAGAAGAATTCCATGTACATTATTCTTGTGTAAGTGTTTGTGGATGACATTATTTTTGGATCCACAAAGGAAGCTTGGTGCGTGGAGTTTGAGGAGATTATGAAGGGAGAGTTTCAGTGATGAGTGCCATGGAGAAATGACTTTCTTTTGGTCTTCAAGTTTAGCGTAAACCCGATGGTATCTTTATCACCAGTGACAAATATGAGGGACATCTTAAAAAAAGTTTGGAATGGAGAGTGTAAGGACTGCCACTACACCTTATGAAGCTCCAAAGACAAAGACCAACAATCAAGGATCCACCGCTGAATGTACATCTATACGATCTATGATTGGTTCTTTGATGTATTTAATGTTTCAAGGCCCGATATTACTTTTGTGCCGTGAGTGTTTGTTTTCGACATCAAGTTACTCCACTTACTTCCCATCTCAATGTTGTAAGAAGATCTTTAAGTACTCAAAGGCCAACCTCATCTAGGCCTTGGTACCCAAAAGAATCTCCATTTAAGCCGAAGCCTATAGTGATAGTGACTATGCCGGTGCAAATCTGGATAGGAGGTCCACCACTGGAGGTTGCCAATTCCTTAGAAAGAGATTGATTTCTTGGCAATGCAAGAAATGCACTATTGTGGCTACCTCTATCCATCAAGAGTATATGTTGTTGCTACCTGAAATTGTTTTGGGACAAGTTCTTTGTATACAAAATCAATTGTTGGATTATGGGTATAACTTCATGAACACAACAATTTTATTGATAATCAAAGTACCATATGCATTGTAAAAAATCCATTTTTCACAAATAACAAAACATATTGATATCAGGCACCACTTTATAAGAGATGCATATGACAAACATTTGATAAAAGTGGTTAAAATTCACACCGATAATAATGTGGCATTTATTAACAAAGTTGATGGACCAAGGTTTCAACACCTTGTGGTCCATATTGGTATGCTTAACCCTTAACGCAAAGTTTAAGGGAGGCATAGGTCGTGGGAGGCATATGCCTCAGGGGAGGATTTGTGTAACTTTGCATTCTTTTATGTAAATTTGTTTGATGTTTGTGTATACTTTTTGATTCCGCTCTAACACTAACCACCTAATGTAATGATAGTTTGTTTGTCTTTTTGGTTTGTGTGTTGCTCTGCTTATTTTGTTTTGCGTTTGCCTTATAAAGTTGAAGTTCATCATGATTGGTCAAATGAAAATGGTCAAGTAAGCTTGAAGTCTTGTTTCTTCCGAATCAAAGTATCAAGTAAACAAATTGATTCTCTTGAAGATGAAGTATCAGAGGTCTTTGTTCATTCATTAGAGAAACAGCATAACTTATAGCTTACGAGTACAATCAACTTCTAATGGAAATACAAGGACTACTAAACCTATTCTAAACACTAGCTCATATCATCTATTCCTACAACCGCTTGGATATGCATGATCGCCATATCTTCTATTCCAACTGTTGATATATGCTTAGGATGTCTTGCATAACCACCCATTCCTTCTATCTCGATGGTCGGATATGCATGACCGGTGATAAGAAGAAGCTAAGGATCCAAATGGGAAGAATGGATTGATGAAAACGATGATGATGAAGATGACCACACGTGTCTTATGTGCTTCATCTACTTGGTTTCACCAAAAAGCAATCCATCCACCTTCCTTAAGCCCTTTCCTTATACGATATGTGATGAAGCACCAAAATATGGTGCAGAAGAGCAAGCACAACCTCTCTTCACAAGGCCTTTGAGGTTGAGGCTGAGGTCGGGAGTAAGATGTTCTCTTCTTAGTGGACCCATCAGAGTCATTAGAAGATTCACTTGGATTCACTACACTATCATCATCTATAGAACTGAGAAATGGGGATTTCAATGGTCGTGGGTCATATGGACATGACCAAAATCAAGGAAATCACTTGATGATGATGATGATAGAGAAGAGGTTGGATTCACAACCTCCGTTCAAGACTCATGGTTTATTATGGTTAATTTTGGAGCATTGATGAAATTAGGGTTTGTGATGAAAATTGGGGGTAATTGATGAGAGTTAAGAGTGCATTGGGGTTTGTTTTATAGACGGATTCAAGGCTTAATGAGAATTAATGCGAGTTGGGTGAAATAGTAAAAGATATTTACCGAAGCTTCTTGAATATGTGAATTGCTTCACTGATTGTATCACTTCAATAGATTGACTATTGTTTCTCACGAGTTGGAATTTGAATTGGGTAGAAGATTGCATTCCATGTCAGCCATGGTCAACAACTTAATATATTTGACCACAATTTGGGAAACTTCTACCTATAACCTATTCAAGATATCTTCGCCTAATCATAACTCGATTTCCTCTTTATTCGATTCAAACACACTTTCGTTGATTGCATCGTAACCTTTATCTAAAGTTCTCATGGCGCTTCAATTCAAGCACGCATCATAATAAAGTTGCTTTTCCGAACGGCTAAGGGTGATGATATGTATAAACCAATGGTGGAGTTCTTAAAGAGGTCCAAGATTCATTACGCTTTAACACATTCTCCTAATGCTATATATGAATCGTTTGTTACTCAATTTTGGCGACTGCTACAAAGCGAAGTGAAACAGAGATTGTGGCAAGAATCGATGGAGTAGAGCACATTGTGACAGAGGATTTGATACTAAGACTAATTTCCTTGGGCTGATGAGAATGGGGTTTATCATTCTAATGCTGCAGTTGGTACTTGATGCTTAGAGCGATTGGATATCAAGGTACAAGAAACATATGTGGTTAAAGAATCGCTTTGTCCTATGTGGAGGTTTTGGTTCATACACCGCCTTCCTGTTTAAGCAATAAATCAAGAGGATGGGATCAATTTTCTACTCAATTGGGATGTGGTATTATATGTCTATCTCAGGGTTTAACTTATAATTTTTCTAGGTTTATTTTTGATAATATGGTTGAGAATATAACTAAGAAAAAGAACAAGTTTTTAATGTACCCTAGGTTTTTGCAAATAATTTTAGACATTACTACCCAAACCCAAGCCTTTTATCCTATAGGAGCTTTATCTCTAAATTATTTGCTTCTATGAAAACTAAATTTGAGGGACACATTATCCTTTACTAGCATCTATGTTGCCTCAGTGAAATGAAATCTGATGAGGATAATGTTGTTAATTTACCTTCTACCAATGTTATCAGCCGATGGTAATCCTTCAATTGCCATTGATGAGGGCCCTTCTACAACTGCTGAAGCATCTAATGTTTCTTCGTCCCAACCTCAACCCACACCTTCACCTAGACCTAGTCCACCACCTCACACAGTGTTCCTCATGATGAGGTTGAGACTGAGTTTAATAGGTCGCCTACTCCTAGTCCTCTGTAGAGATTCAGTTGATGATAGTGTTCCATTCATTGAGCATGTTGATATTTCTTCCGAAGGCCCAATGATGCTCTCATTCCCACAGAGCAATCTGATGGTGGAGCTGAGGACCCTATTACACTTACATCTTTGTATGCTTTAGTGAATGTGTATGTAACAGGTTGCCGATCTCAAGAAGGAGCTTGGAGAGACTAAATCTAATCTTGGTGGTGAGATTGTTGAATTGAAAAGAAAGGTTCAGATTTGGAAGTACAACCGGGTCGAGAAGAAAAAGGAGATTGGATGTTTCTTCCGATGAGGAGGACATGGATGATCAGTCTCTTGATATGTTAGCTAATGTGGCTCAAGAATCTAATGTTTCTACTCCAAAGGTTGATACATCCTGCATACGCAAAAGGAGCCAATTTTATTTACTAGAAGGAGAAGAAAGAAATCTGTGTACAAGGATATATTGCAAAGTGAGGATATTTCAACTCATCAAGAACATGTTGTAGCTGCTACTCCTTTGATGGACATTGCTAGTGTAGGTGGTCAAGCTTCAAATGTGCTATCTCAACCTGCTTCTATACCTTTCACGATACTTCCAAGTTTTCCTTGCTGGAAGGAATTTTAATTTGAATCTAGAAGTAAATGTATTTTCAACATCTCGTGAAGATTTATCTCAACATGTTTCTTCGAAGCACATCCGACGAATCTTCTGAAGTTCCTTTTATCGATACTCCTTCACCGATGCCGTTTTTGAATCTTCGATAAAGGGAAAGGTGTAACGGTTGATCGAGCTTGGTCCAGATTTGGTTAGTGAACAGGAAAGGTTAGCACAAGAGAGGATGTTAGATGAATGTGCCAATTTGAAGAAAAGTGATGAATTGGCTAAACAACTTGAAGCTGAGTCTATTTCTAAATTGCCTCCTGAGAGACAAAAAGAATTAGATGCAATGGCTACTCGGATGCCTCACAACACCGATGTTTATACTCAAGAAGTCGCTTCTAATCCTTTACTTGCTCAGAGTATTTTGGGTGCAGATTTTGATAGTGAGCAATTTGTGCCAAATGGTGGCTCTTGGACAACAAAAGAAGAAAGAAGCTGTGGCAAAAAGGAAAGCTATTCAAGCTCAAAATAACAAGGCTAAGAGAGAGAGACCACTAACTGAAGCTCAGAAGAATGCAAAAATGAGAATGGTGGTGAAGAATCAGAGTTCTTCAGGATATAACTCAGTTTAACAATGAAGCAAGTCTTTTCTTTTCCCGATCCTGCTCGATTCGCAAATATAATTATATCATAAAGTTTTGTTCATCTTCTTCAAAACCTTCTTCAAATTTGAAAAGGATTGCTGGACATATAGATGCTCCACAGGCCAAAAGACCTAAATTTGTTGAGATTGTGGATAATTTTGTTGATATTCCACCAAAGATGGTGTCTCCAAAGTGGTTCCTTCAAGCCTCATCAAGCTATTCCTTCATCATCCGTGGTTTCTTCTCTTGTTGTACCTTCTATTGTTTCAAGGCAAATTCATCAAGTTCCTAGTTCAACTGACAAAGTTTCTTCAAAACTTCTTCGAACCTTCGTGGTTTTCTTCGAGACATCCGATGTGCCAGTTTCAACTTCATTTGTGAGATACAAAAGGAGATAACTGCTTAAGGAAGCTGAAACAACTAATGTCAAATCTACACAGGAAAGAAAGGTGCTTGGACGAATGAATGAATTACTTGGTAGTGTTTCTGATACAGCTAATGTCAAATCTTCGGACATCTATATTCCTGGTAGGAGGAAGAAGAGGATGGCTAAACAAAAGTTCTCTTCTTTAAGTAAATCTGGAGAATTTCGGATTCATCATCTTGTAAGCATATTAAGGTTGAGACATCTCACAAGGATACTCATGTGGATTTAAAGGCGGCCGAGTCATCTTTTATCAAAGAAGGATCTCATTGATTTTGAGGGGTCTCATGATGTTTTGATTAATTGGTCTTTGATGATGATGAACTTAATATGATTCACCGTTTGGATCAAACTACCATGCAATTTAATTTTTTGAAGGAAATCTTGCATTTGGTTGACAGGCGTGATTTGGTTATGTTGTATAACCTTGTCAATAAGTATTACCATTCTAATGCACCAAAGGGTTCGGTTATATTTATTGGGTGATCTTCATGTTCTGCTTTGATTCTATATCTCCGATGGTAAAGGATATTTTATTTGGAAGAGCTCCACTTATGGCAGTTACATCTTGGAGATTTTATCCTCAGCCTCATGTGCATCCTGGTTGAGACAAAGGGTGTTATTATCGTCAGTATGTTTGCTGAGAGAACTTATCCATTATCTATGAAGCTTATGGAAAACATGCTTATCCGTAGTTGGAAGTTCCTCCGGATCCTGTTGGCAATGATGATTTGTATGCTGAACAATGTGTTGGTGTTATTAAGAATCAACTTATGGCACATAGAGGTTCATCTTGATTATGGTACTCTATATGGTTTGTAATTTTTGTTTATTTTTTTTCTTCTTAGTTAAAAAAAAAAAAAAAAAAAAAAAAAAAAAAAAAAATCTTTTTGGTTTTGTCTAACTTTTATTGCAGGTTTGTTGTATAATATTGCTGGTTATTAACTCACCAGATATACCTTGTGTATATCAAAGAGTTGGCTAGTCCAAAGGGTACAAATTTGGTAAAGACACATCAAATCTGTTGATAGTTGTAATGGTTTGCTCAAAATCATAGGGTTTGCAACTACCCATGCTTAATTGCCGAAAGTGTTGTATGGTCATCAATTCACCATGGTTTATTCCATTTTGGAATCCAAGAATTGACTAGCCCACATGTATATGGCTTGTGGTAAAGGCATTGGAATACCATTTTTGGTTCTCAGTTCACCAATTTTAAGAATTGACTAGTCCTGAGCAAATGGCTACAAGTAAAGACATTTCAAACTGTTCATGGTTGCCGATTTGCTAATAAATCAGATGGTTATCAGTGTACCATAGTTTTCGAACTTAAACATTTGGCTACTCCAGAGTGATGGCTATTGGTAAAAAGACATCAAATCCATTATTTTCAATGATTCACCTCTCACAGGAGTTCACACACCTGGATGTGATGAGAATAGTATGAAACTAATATGTTTTGATGTACATGTTGTCATTTGTTCTTCAAAGATCCGAGTTTCGAGTTTCTTCATCAAAGAGATGATTTTGTTTTGATTCTTTGCTGATAATGTTTGACTACAATCTTCTAATGCTGCAAGGTTAAAGATCTATCAAGAAACTGGAACTTAACCAAGTCAAATTCCAGTTTAGGGAGGATTGTTGGGAATTATGTGAAGTACTAATTATGTCAAGATTATGCTAAATGGATTCGCCAAGACATAGTTCTACCGGTTATATAGTTATTAGTTTGATTATGGATATAGTTATTCCGTATTTTCTATAGTTAGTTAGATATGCATGAGCTTTATTAGGAAGTGATTGTGTATATCTTATTTAGTTTTACGTTTCTTAGAAAAGAAGTTAGGGTTCCTTGTCTATAAAAGGAACACAATAGAATGAAGTATGTACTAGACGGTTTACAAGTTAGTAATATAATGATCCATAGAGGATCAAAGTGTTCTTAGTTATCTGTGCTTTATACTTGTGTTTATATTCCGCTAAAGAATACAAGTTGTAGAGATTTTCTTTTAGTTTGTTTGTGATTACATAAGCAATACTAACGATCTACGAAGCTCAAGATCTATCAAGGTCTTCTAGTTTACAACATCACCACATGAATCCTACTAGTAAACCGACACCAACACTAGCACCACTAGTGGCACACCGGGAAGAATTCATATCTTCTTTCTAGGAACTATTTTGTAGGCTTTTATCATATTATATTCTCACTTTTCTTATGATTGTAATTAGGAGACTACACTTCATGAGATCTTTGATTATATCATTTATCACATATATACATCTTATTTTTCTTTGTGAAAAGATGAAATATATTGCACTAATGTTTTTCATTGTAGGTTCATCATCATATACACCTCGATTGTGTATAACTTACTCATCTAAGGATGAAGTTTGCATCAATTATTTTTCTTATTTTAGGTGCTTCTTGACACCCTCTAACAAGGAGGAATATCCTTTAAGCACTCATATTGCATCGTCTATACACTTGTTTGTATATGACATATTTGTCTAAAGACAAAGCTTCTATTATACTAATATTTATTTTAAAGGTTCATCTTGACGACCTAGAGCAAGGGAGCTCCACAAGAATTTACTTAATGCAACTTATACACACTTTGTTGTATATCACTTACTCGTCCAATGACGAATATAGTTTTGCACTAATATTTTTTGTAGGTTTTAATCATACCCTGACGCCTCAAACAAGGGGGAGCAACCGTCAAGGGGAGCATGCACGCATTTAGCATCATTCTCACTTTTCAACAAGCATTTGTGCTTCGATAAAAGTGGAGAAAATAGGCTAACATTGCTATGCATTTTCTCTTCATATATTTCTCATAATTTTTGTTGCATAAAACTAACTTTGATGTTGGTTAAGCCTCTTTATTTGATCCATGGATCCGCTACCTAACAAGGAACGGATTGAAGTAGACGATTTAACTTCACTAGGGATGATGCAAGCTCGCTTTTTTGGGGAGAAATGAAGTTAAAACTCCAAGGACACCCCCTTTTTGTTTCACAAAAGGGGAGAGAGTGTAAACGGAGAAAGGTAATGTAAAGGGAGTAATGATACAAGTAACTTTTTACATTTTACTTTCTATTACATTTACATATCTTTGTCATCATCAAAAAGGGGAGATTGTTAGTGCAAATATTACGATATTTAATCTATACAGACTCGTTTGTTTTGATTGATGACAAACATGTAACTTGTAATACATAACGTAAAATGTACAAGTTACTTGTAATCACACTTTGTCTCAACATACATTCAACACCTCTCGATGACTCAAGTCCTCATATGTTACAACAGGGTTGCATATATTTGTTATGTGGCATTATGATCAAACCCATTAACAAATCATTTAGAATGTTTAAAATACGTTTAGAGTCACTAAGTATTTTAATAGGTTAACCATTCTATTTCGAACCTCATTTTACATTTTACATTTACAAGTATTTCATACAAATACTAGAGTTTACTTACACTTGACAAAATATATTTTATTTTGACAAGCACTCTTTTACAAAAGGTAACTAGATATTTTATTAACTAGTTGCATAATACATTTTAAAAGTTTACCTTGATAAACTTTTTAATCTAAAAATGGAAATACATGTTACATCATGTCATGCATCATCTTTGAAATCCTTGGAAGATCACTTGAATATTTTGGTTAGATTGACACTCAATATATCAAATGTGATCTTAGTAAGATTTGGTAATATCTTGAAAAGATTTGAAGAAAGATTTTTTAGATTTTCTGCCAGCACCCACGGCACCAAATTGTATAAAGGACGGAACCCTTTTAAGGACTCCTTGGTCCGTGGACGCCTCCTGACCACTTTGTCTATAAATACAAGCCTATTGTTTTCCCATTTCTTCACCACTTCAAAACACATCTTCTCCACCTTCTTGCATACATTTAAATCAATCATTAACAATGTAGTAACATACATTAAACACCCTAATGATCATGATCATAATGCTTCTAACATTCATCTTTGTTGTAAGCATACTCTTTGATCAACCAAGGAAAGCTTGAAGATCTAGCCATCCCCACTCACCACAAGTTGAAGATCTATCACAACAAGTTTAGGGAACTTGTGATCTTCATCATGAAGGCTTCCTATCAATGGAAGTTCATTTAGAAGTAGTTATTCATATCCATTAGACATTTGTGTCATAGATCATTAGTGTAAACATCATTGCATCATAACAACACTTTCACCAAACTAGATTAGATGGTTTATGTGTTTGTGCCATAAAACACAAGGTTTGTTATGTTGGGCCATAAAACATAATGGGAGTGGTTGTACCCTTGTAAAAGAACTCGACATCTAGCTTAGTGTCGGAAATATTGTATAGGCGACGTTAGGTTGGTTCTACCTCGAACTAGAACCCGGTATTTAGCTTTGTACCGGAAAAAGTGTGTTTAATGCATTGTAAGGTTTTCTCCACGAGAAGGGAGCTTGTTGATTTAGTGAAGTAACTCTCGAAAGTTGGGTACCGGGAGGGAGTAGGGCGTGAAAGGAGATCCGCGACCGAACCACTATAAATCCTCGTGTTCGGTTTGCACTTTCCTTTCTTTATCTCTTTACTTTTAGACTTGCACTATACTATTGTTTGTGATGTGGTTTGATGTTCATGATTGTGTGACAACTTGGTTTACCATGCTTTATATTAGTCACAAACAATAATTGGTACTTTCATATTATAACAAGCTTCATAAGCGATTTGATACTAAAGATCTAAAGTTTTTAAACGTTAACGTATTCACCCCCCTACGCTTTCCACATCCCACATAAAAGAGGTTCATTCTCTCTCTACATACTACTTTATCTCTCTACAATATATTTATCCTACTAAACTCACTGCATACACATACTAAGTCCTCTATAATTGAGGTTCTGACTTGACCGTCGGAGGGTGGTTCCCAGAGCTTCGGCCTCGGGAACCCTTCTAACGGGTTTCTTCATGTGTGTAGCATACTTCACGACAAGGAAGAATGGCATCGGCTAGCCATCATGACCAGCCCGGCCGAAAAATGCTTCAACATTTGGCGCCATCTGTGGGACCCGTTATTCGATCTACCATGAGTTAAGAATGACGGGTCACATTGTCGGTCCGGTGGCCGTTCGGTGTCAACGTCCGGCATGAATGTCAAATATAGACGGGCGGTATGAACCATCCGGTATAACTTCCTTCGGCCAAGTTGTTCCAGTACACTATCTTATTTGAATACGCTGCCTCGTTCAGTCACATGGTCTCGTTTGGATGTTATGACATCCAGAGCTTGGTTTCTAGAGAAAAAATGGGTTTACGAGTTGTCACACTCTAACTGGAGGGGAAGCTTGTTTGTCAGATTTGATTTCCGGAAAACAGGTTTACTTTTGTTTTGTATCAACCTCATTTCGGTAAGTATCATACTTTCTTGATACGCTCTCCTGATTGCCCATATGCGTTTAACCCGAAATAAATTTATATGTTTGGATATCTTAAAGTGAAACTTGAAACCGGACAATATTGTGTCTTCACAAGATTTGATTATTGCATGGCATGTTGTAGCATGGGTTGATATTATATTCATGATTAACCAATTACCGTGTAGAATAATGTGGGTTTGGGATTATAGAATGGAAGGATATATGGTATGTTATCGAGTTTAATGACTCCACCGTTGATTTAGTTTTGTATAAATTCGTAACAACAAAGTCTTTGGGAAGATTGCATTGTGGATTTGCTATACGTGTCTGTAAGTTATGCAATGTCCTTTCCTTAGATGTACAACTGCCTATATAGCTCTATATATGCCTATGTACAAATGCATGCATAAGGTACTTGTTACCTTTGACTTTTAAAGTAAGCATGGGAAACGAAAATCTAATTTAAATAGCTATTGTTCATGCCATACTCCTTTGTTGATAGTGACTATACAAAGTAATGTTACAATATCTTTGCCCTTTGGATGAATAACAAGTAAACTGTTTATAGAGTGAATAAAATGTTTTCCAATGCTCATTCACTTTATTGAATAAAACTAAGGCTGTTAATAGCCTTTACAAGAAAAATGTGTAACATGCTAACTTTACCTAAAAGCTAGGTAAAAGAAAACTATTATTTCCTAAAGAAAAGGTAAACAATATTTTGCGTTCCTAAACGTGTATAGACCAAACGTACATAATACCCAGTCAAACTAATGTTAGGTTTTCACCCTTGGTTTTGATCCTTGAGAATTGAGGCAGTCGTTAAATTTTTATATAACGCAGTTACACGGGCATGAGTATATTTGTTAATTGTAATAGCTCTTTCTGTCTACAATGTTGATTTGAAACTTAGTTAGGACCAAACTCATATGTGGTTTAATAAATGTACTCGGGTTTAAACGTCATCGCATGCATGGCTTTGGTGAATTTGTTGTGCATGAGGATATGATATGTATACATGTTTGTGGTTACAGGACCTGACTTTGTAAAAACTTGTGAACCAGATGATTGATTGAAGTGCCAGATTAACTATGAGAGTTTGGTTGTACAACTTACATGTGACAAAATATGGTACAAATGAGAAATGAATAATATGGATAAGCACATCTAAGATGTCTCCTTTTTGAAAAGACATAACATTTTTCCTTTTTGAAAACTATAAACCTCACATACAAAAACCTTAGCGAAAAATTCCCGACTTACTCTCTACTCTATATAAAGCTAGACAACTCATTGAGAGTTGAAATATTGAAATACACTTGAGACTTCACATCGCATTGAATATCCTTGGGAAAAATGTTTATAGGATTATGTCCTACTCTGGATGCTTTCTTAAATTTTTAATGCATAATATTTCTCCTCAAGCATACTTTTGATTTTTTACTTAAAAAAATAAAAATAAATAAATAAATAAATAAATTTAAAGGACTTAATAATACTAGCTCCATTTTACGTATGTTGAGATAAATTCGTAAAAATATAACTGAATATTTGTATTTTTAAGATGTGTATATCTCTAAAAGATATTTTTGTAAGAATAAGAATTATACGTTGTCATATTGCTTTCATTATTTTTTGGACTACAATAATAAAATTGTCAAAGCTATTAGTACTTAGTAGCACGAGTTACATGCTTTCAAGCATGTTTTGCATCATTAACATGCTTGCAAAATATATATGTAAAACGCTTTGATAGTATTATTTACTTATTATCCATAAAATACATGCGTTATAGAGGTTTACAACTTGATCATGCACATTAACAAGTGTTTTCTTTTGCAAAAGATACAAAAATTTATTGTGATATATACAAGTCAAGACGTATACTCCAATACACTAATTATGTACCATGATACAAGAAAATGCTTGGGCAATCCTGTAAAATGATAATGCTTAATGGTCTATTACTTTTTGGGCAAGCCGCAATTCAATTTGTGCTTTATATATATCATGTGAGTTTTAACTAGGCCTATAATATTTTTTGGTCAAATATTGCGCTTGTATACTAGTCTAGTGGTATGTCACTGAAAGTAGACTAGGGTAAGTGATGGGGCTCTTTTACGTCAACTCATGTGTAGAAATATTGACTATTTTAAAAGCATTTGCAATTTTCATTAGCCTACTCGACATCACTATCACTCTCACAAGCTATCAAAAAAAATTCAAACTTCAAAGAAAAATATATTTGTTCATGAAGAACTAGCACAACCTAAACCCCAAAGTGTTTATGAAAGAAAGGTTATTTCACTCTTTGTGCCTCTAACATACTTGAATGATTTTTGCACACATCATTTTACATCACTATTAAAATATTGTGGGAGCACTTTGTTAATACAAATAAGCCGTAAAAACTTTTATTTATATTTTACGATCTTCTAATGTTTTGTCGATAACAAAAGTAAAATCATTTTAACGAAACAAATAGAGTACGTAAATAGTTTGAGTTAATAGTTTTCTAACACACTTACGCTTTCACATAAAACACTAAAACAAGTATAAGTGATTTTATGATTTAGATACATATGTACAACAACTAGTGTTTACATATTGGGTTAAACATATACTTAAACTAAGTATACTAAAATGGGTAAAACTAAGTGTATACTAAATGGGTAAAATACTAGCAAATGGCTTTGACCCACAACCCATGGTTTTATATATACCACTTAACCAAGTTCATTGTATCTAGAAAGAAAACCATGGATCAACCCATAACCCATGACCCATGACCCATAACCAAAAATACCCATGGGCAAGAGGGAGCGACCACGGATCCCTAGCATTGTGCTAGCCGGATCCCTTGTGGTAGGGATCCGTGGGATCCGGGGAACAGAAGGATTTTTCCTCTATAAATAGTGAGCCATTTCTTCATTGTTTCTCACCCCTTTCAATATACTTTCTCCCCTGAGTTAAATCTCACTAACCTTAGATCCAAGAGATCTATGTTTGTAGTTTTGTTTTTGTGATCTTTTAGGTTCCTCTTAAAGGCAAGATCACCACCTTTGAAGTCGAAGCAAGCTCAAGTCCATTAGTTGCCATGCTTCCTCATCATCAAAGCTACTGAAGTCTTCTTGTTGATGATTCCCTTCTTTCTTCAAAGAAGTGTAGTGTTGAAGACATTAGTGAAAGATGTCTTAAGAGTCAAGACGAAGATATTAGTGAAGGGTATCTATCGCCTATAGGATAAAGCACTTGTGGTAGGTGCTTGGAAGTCAAGACTAAGAAGCATTAGTGAAAGGTGCTTAGAAGTCAAGACAAAGAAGCATTAGTGAAAGGTGCTTAGATGTGAAGACACTAGACATTAGTGAAAGGTGTCTTGTAGATCTAGTCAAAGGCATTAGTGAAAGGTGCCTTAGATGTACATTCGATATGGTGTGTTTCGATGTACAAGATAGACTAGTTTTAGATCCAAGGATATTGATATCCTTGATGATGTTGTAAAGGAGTAGATCTCCTTTGGGATTAGTCGTTGGTGTAGTGTGGTAGTAGTTCCTCCATTGCAATGGAACTAGGTGCTTAGCCTAGTACCTAATAAAGGGTAGGCGACGTTGTGAAGGTGTAGTTCACCTAAGGTGTGAAAGAACTAGGTACTTAGCCTAGTACCTAATAAAGGGTAGGCGACGCTGTGAAGGTGTAGTTCACCTAAGGTGTGAAAGAACTCGGTGGTTAGCCTAGCACCGTGATAAAGGGTAGGAGACGTTGTGTTAGGTGTGGTTCGCTTTGGTGTGAAAGAACCGTATTTAGCTTTGTACCGAAAAAGATTGCGACGTTGTGAAGGCTTCCTCGCCATAAGGAGATTGGTGTAGTGATTACGAAATCTCGAGTAGGTGACTCGGGGAGTGGAGTAGGGCAAGGAAGGTGACCTTGTAGCCGAACCACTATAAATACTTGCGTTGTGGTTTTGTGCTTCTTACTCTAATCTTTTCATTACTTATCTTTACATGCTTGTTTATCAACATCCAACACACACATCCAAATAGATTGACATAAGTCGATCTAAATATTTAAAAGGAAGTTTTAATTGGTAAAACTATTCAACCCCCCTTCTAGTTTTTCACAATTGGCATCAGAGCTTCGTTACCAAATTTGTTGAAGTATATTGTACTTTAAAAACTTGATACGATCCATGGTTAATAGAACACTACAAAGAAGGTCTTTCATAAAAACAAACACCATGTCTTTTAAAACTATATGTTTGGATGTTGATTTGATAACAACATTTGTTTCTTATTTATTTTTAATTGCACTAATCTTCTTTGTCATGTTGATTAGTCAAAGCTCATACCCACCAAGCTTTAGGAGTCGCTTGGTAACAAGAATACCTTCCTTAAGAAGGTATCTTAAAGGAGCGGGAATCGTCTGAGTGACATTTGTTGTGTCATTTGTAAAGACATTCCTAAGTACGCTAGAGGTATGATTTTCCTTTCACTTTGCTTGATAATTAAGTATACCTATTTAGGTATTTATGTGATTATCTTTTGTGCTTATACATGTTTTACATGAAGCTTCATTAGAAGCCTTTTTCTCACATGTGTTTATTTCTCGTCCTAAAATAGTGGTATATTAAACTTATGTTTTGTTTCTTTTAAATCCAATAATAAAACAAAACACGAATTTCAAAAATTCCTCCTTCCCTATAAAACCCCACCGTCGACCATTCTACCAAATCCTCACTTTTTCAAAATCTTCCAATTTCAAAAATCTTCCCTCATTCAAAAATTTCATCTTCCTCCTCACTCCATCTCAACCGAAACCAAGAAAGATCCGTCTTCAACATGGTTTACATCGCACTCGTGCTCATCGCCATAACACTCACCGCACTTGTGTTCCCTATGTTGAAGTTCACATACGGAGACATTTACTTTGTGTTGTTAATCTATATTGGGATCATATACCCAATCCTTTGTATCATCCTTAGTATTGAAATGCAATATTATTAATAATCTAGTTTATCTAGGTTGTTGTTATCATAATGTGTTTGTCACTTATTTTTATCTATATGTTTTATATTCTTTCGTGATACATTAGAAGTCATGTATGCATGCTAAAAGAAAATGTAGGTTAAAACATATATCTTGGTATAAAATTATGAGATTCAAAAATCTATGAGTTTTCATATAATCTGGTTCTTTAATTACAGATCCACGGATCCCGGAAGTTATACTAGCCGGATCCCTTTTGAAAAGGAACCGTGGATCCGTCCCCACTCGAAAACAGTTTTTCATGAAAATCAAAAACCTCTTTTCGTCTAAGAGTAATACTCCACTTGTATGTCAAAACCATAAGTGAGTTAAGTGTATTTCCTGTTAAAAATCATTGTTAATAAAAATCTAGTAAAAACATTAGATTAACATACGTTGACCACAAACATTTCCTTTTATTAACTTGTCCAACTATGACGCATGAATATGAGTTTGATTTTTCACTCACTAGCGTCTACACTCCGAACATCTCTCTCGAACCCAACACGCCTAGCAATCATGTCCGTGGGTTCAATAATCTCGAAAACCGTCACTTCCACGAAGGACGTATTGTAGACACCTTTCTACAATTCGAAGAAGGTATCAATACCTCCTTCCGAGCCATAGGACTAGAATGTCTTCTTGAAATCAACGAGAAAATATGTCCAAGGTTCATAATGGAATTCTTCCATCAAGTCGAACTCGTTCGTAACGAGGATCGCTCTCTATCTCTTTGGTTTTATATCAAAAACCAAAAGTTCGCTCTAACCCTTAGGCATTTTGCTCACATCCTCCGGATTCCAAATCATGGACAATGTGCCTTCACCGAAGATTGGTCTTTTGATTCTCTCTTCAACTTTCGTGAAGAAAATAGTCCATATTGTTCACACATACCCTCTCCGAAGATTTAAATCGCATAATATGCAAACCTCGACCATATTACTCCGATCCAAACATTATCTTTACAAGGGATATCCGAGAAGAGTACAAGCCTCTTGCACTCATCCTACGGGAAAATGTTTGGAGTCTTAGGGGAAATCGAGAAATCCTTCCCCGCTTGTTGTGCTCACATGTTGTACTGTTTGCTAACACAACAACCATACAATCTCGCTTACTTCTTCGCAAGGCGAATTGCAAATCTTCAAGGCTCCAAGAATAAACTCATCCCTTATGGAATGTTCTTGACACGCCTCTATCATAATGTTATGCACTTCCATCCTCAATTTCAAAGTCCGTTGTACGCACTTGTGAACAAGATGATGGAACCGCTAAACATATCCCTCATGAAGACTTTCTTCATTCTTGACTCCACCAACACTCATCAATCACTTAATGATCCTCCTAGCGAAAACACTCAAGGAAACTAATAATATTTCAAAATAGGATCAAATCTATTGTACTTGTGCTTTATCAATGTAATCCAATTTCCTTCATGAAATAAAACATTTGATATCTTAGTATTTAGAACTCTCTTTAGACTATCCTTGAGATATAATGCATTGTCAAGATCATTGCATACCTTTAGTAAAGGTCCTGCGAGGCATGGGCGGATCCCAAAAGTTACACTAGACGGATCCCTACTCTTAGGGAACCGTGGGATCCACGAAGTAAAATGCAATTACAAGCATTGTATTTCAAAGACATTCTTAGAACACCTTCCACTAAGCTAAACATAGTGTCTTAAGACAAATTAAGTCCTTATCAAGATAGGTTAATCTTTCCCATTCATACATAACTCACCGAGGTTACACTCTAAAAACGCTTGTAGATCTACCGTTTCATTTTAATCCATTACTCTTCCGCTCTTAAACTCACACCTTATTCTCTACTTGATCCCTCACATCTAGTCTTAGAAATCTTTCAATTATGGCAAAATTGATCATAAATCATCCTCACCTCCAAATTGATCAAATTTGATCAAAATCTAGTTTTCTCATCTTAAAGCTTCTAGGATATTTTCCAAAATACTATCCTAAGACACAACCTGATCTCTAGGATCATCTAGCTTCAATTGAAATTCTAAATCTTTAGTGTCATCATTGTTCATCCATTGGTACTCTTGAAAGTTCCAAATCCTTCCACAAAAGACAATCATTAGCTACATCATTCATTACCTTCAAGTACTCCAGCATCCCTTCATTTAAAAACACTTAGAAGAACTGAAACACTCAAGATGATATAGGTCTTAGATCTTAGAAACATCATTTCCAATCTTTCATAGCTGCTGAGAGACGGATCCCTAGGATTAGCCTAGACGGATCCCTCTGAGGAGGGAACCGTGGGATCCGTGATGACAGATAGGTCAAATCTTGTTAAAGCAATCATTTCAACTCATCTTCCTAACTCAAACACTCCATCTCATCTTAAATGAGTTCCTAGATCAGATCAACCTCTGAAGTTGACTCTTGTGCATGTCAATCATCACATTCCAATGAATCCTAGTGGCTTGAAGCTTAAATGCACTTGCCAAATCTCTTAGTTTATAAACCACCTTATTAGGACCTCTATAGTTATCACTTTCATCCCAACTTTCAGCTCTTGCAAACTCTTGAAATCATCTCATCATGAGAAAAACCCCAAGTAGTAACTTATCCACCAAAGAACCACCCATGAAAAGAGCTCGTGTTATACATGAAATTTCCTCAACCGAATCATCTCCGGTCAGCCGACAAATGATAGAATCCTTCATCATCCAATCAAACCAATTGCTAAAAGGTTAGTACCCACAAAACTACCTTTGCCAAACACCACCATACCTCCTAGGCCAAACAATATCATCTCCACCAAACCATCACCATTGGTTCCTAGAGCTATTTCATTTACATCCCCACTATCATCACCACACCTCTACAATTTAGAGGACTTGCCTCCTAGGCCGCCTCTCATCCGCTTCACGACAACATACTCCTTATTAGGAGGAATAATGGTTCAAAATCAAGGTGTTGAGTCAACACTTGCTCCTGCTTCCTTCTCGGCGTTTTCATCATATAATCCCATTTGGATTATGACAAATCATCAAAATCAACCACCCGACCATATGGAAGTTGACACCTCTCTACCACCACCATCATTCTTGGTTGAGTCATTCTTAAATGCACATCTACCAATCCCTCCATCGTTTGAAGCTCCACAAGCCGCTTCACTTGATCCTTCAAATCAAGCCATTTCATTTCATCCACCACCACTACCTAGCCATGGCAAAGATTGTTATCATTGTCAACATGTTGAAAGTTTGATACATGAAGTACGAAAAGACCAACGTTTCATGTTCTATCATCTCCTCGAACGTTTCGACGAGATTAAACCTAAACAAAACTTGAGCTAGAAGATTATAGTGGTGTCTTAGCTTCAAGCGCTTAGGGGATCTAGAAAGTCCTAGTCATGTATTGTCTATTGTCTTGTTTTTCGAGTCATGTATATCATAACTCTTGTTTATTAAATGGAATTACATGCTACTTGCTATATTTCTCGAGTATGTGAGTATACTATATAATCCATATCTCTTTTAGTATTAACATTTCTTGTTATACCAATCTTTGCTGACTTTATTCATCACTGCACGGATCCCTCAGATTTTCCTAGACGGATCCCTACTAGGAGGGAACCACGGGATCCGTGAGACAGAAAGCCTTCTTTCTACTAACTTGAATCACATTTGCAGGAAATTGTGAATTATACTTGATTTCTAACCTTTGTTTTGTAGTTATTCAATTTACATATGAAGACTTTGACATCATAAAGCTAGGGGAGCTTTATGTCAAAGCAATACATTGCAAATTACTTGCAATACTAGGTTTACATTTCGTGACATCCCTTTGCAACAATTGCAATCATCAAGGGGAGCACATTCGTCTCGTAGAGATCTATATCTTTGCAAACTTATTTGCACACAAACTAGATTAGTATCATTTACTTGACGCCTTTACATAGGGATGGACTCGTCAAGGGGAAGTAAAAGACGAGATCCTTTCCCGTTATTTGCTCTCTATCTCTTTTTACTTTTAATTCTTTCACATGTTTTTCTTTAAAACAACGTGTTGCCTTCCTTCAAACACTTTTTGTTTCGACAAAAAGGGGAGAAGAAAGTAAAAACTACAAATTCAAATTTTTATGAATTTTAGCTTTTTCCTTAAAATAATTTTATGTTTTGTCATCAACAAAAGGGCGGAGATTGTTAATACAAATAAGCCGTAAAAACGTTTATTTATATTTTACGATCTTCTAATGTTTTGTCGATAACAAAAGTAAAATCATTTTAACGAAACAAATAGAGTAAGTAAATAGTTTGAGTTAATAGTTTTCTAACACACTTACGCTCTCACATAAAACACTAAAACAAGTATAAGTGATTTTATGATTTAGATACATATGTACAAACAACTAGTGTTTACATATTGGGTTAAACATATACTTAAACTAAGTATACTAAAATGGGTAAAAACTAAGTGTATGCTAAATGGGTAAAATACTAGCAAATGGTTTTGACCGACAACCCATGGTTTTATATATACCACTTAACCAAGTTCATTGTATCTAGAAATAAAACCATGGATCAACCCATAACCCATGACCCATGACCCATAACCAAAACTACCCATGGGCAAAGAGGAGCGGACCACGGATCCCTAGCTTTGTGCTAGCCGGATCCCTTGTGGTAGGGATCCGGGGAACAGTAGGATTTTTCCTCTATAAATAGTGAGCCATTTCTTCATTGTTTTTCACCTCCTTTCAATATACTTTCTCCCCTGAGTTAAATCTCACTAACCTTAGATCCAAGAGATCTATGTTTGTAGTTTGTTTTTGTGATCTTTTAGGTTCCTCTTAAAGGCAAGATCACCACCTTTGAAGTCGAGCAAGCTCAAGTCCATGAGTTGCCATGATTCCTCATCATCAAGCTATCAAGTCTTCTTGTTGATGATTCATTTCTTTCTTCAAAGAAGTGTAGTGTTGAAGACATTAGTGAAAGATGTCTTAAGAGTCAAGACGAAGATATTAGTGAAGGGTATCTATCGTCTATAGTATAAAGCACTTGTGGTAGGTGCTTGGAAGTCAAGACTAAGAAGCATTAGTGAAAGGTGCTTAGAAGTCAAGACAAAGAAGCATTAGTGAAAGGTGCTTAGATGTGAAGAAACAAGACATTAGTGAAAGGTGTCTTGTAGATCTAGTCAAAGGCATTAGTGAAAGGTGCCTTAGATGTACATTCGATATGGTGTGTTTCGATGTACAAGATAGACTAGTTTTAGATCCAAGGATATTGATATCCTTGATGATGTTGTAAAGGAGTAGATCTCCTTTGGGATTAGTCGTTGGTGTAGTGTGGTAGTAGTTCCTCCATTGCAATGGAACTAGGTGCTTAGCCTAGTACCTAATAAAGGGTAGGCGACGTTGTGAAGGTGTAGTTCACCTAAGGTGTGAAAAACTAGGTACTTAGCCTAGTACCTAATAAAGGGTAGGCGACGTTGTGAAGGTGTAGTTCACCTAAGGTGTGAAAGAACTCGTTGGTTAGCCTAGCACCGATAAAGGGGCAGGTTGTGTTAGGTGGTTCCTTGGTGTGAAAGAACTCGATTTAGCTTTGTACCTGAAAAGATTAACGCTTGTGAAGGCTTCCCCGCCATAAGGAGATTGGTGTAGTGATTACGAACTCTCGAGTAGGTGACTCGGGGAGTGGAGCAGGGCAAGGAAGGTGACCTTGTAGCCGAACCACTATAAATACTTGCGTTGTGGTTTTGTGCTTCTTACTCTAATCTTTTCATTACTTATCTTTACATGCTTGTTTATCAACATCCAACACACACATCCAAATAGATTGACATAAGTCGATCTAAATATTTAAAAGGAAGTTTTAATTGGTAAAACTATTCAACCCCCCCCCCCCCTTCTAGTTTTTCACACACTTTATAAAAGATAAATATGCAGGCTCAAGCACAAAATATTAAATTACTTGTGTAATATTTGGACATTATGATAGAGATTGTTGATGGCAAGGTCCGACACTCACCGATTTGTCAATCTTTCGCACCTTTGAAAATAGCATTAAATTGCCGCTATTTTTCGCATATGACATCCGACCACTAATGGTCCGCTAATAAACCTCGCTCTATTGTTGGTACAGATGACAACTTCTATTGCCCTTACATATTAGGCTTCAAGTGTTAACATTCTAAACCGCTTTCTGAAAACAAGTTGCTTGACGTAATCTTATATTCTAGATCAAACATGTTTTTTTGGTACGGCCTAATCTTATGAAACCAAAGGATTATATCAATGCTTTTACTACGTGATAAACGCCATATACACCTAAAAGTTTTGCTAAAAACATTGCTTTTCATCCCGAGAGTTTTTTCTTGCGTACACTACAAATCACGCGAGTGTCTTGAAAAATGAAAGAAAATTAAAAAATCTTATCCGATATTTAAGTAATATTATGGTACAGACTTAAAATATAAGACAACAATGTTTGATGAATGTCTTAAAATATTGTGACATAATAGCCATATCCAAGAAACACCGCGATGTTTGATAATTAACATCCATGGGTAAGCATTATTGTTATTTGTCAATAATAGTTTTTTTGAGTTCAACGGTACTAATGAGTTATAGCACCACTGAACTGGGAGTATAGTGGTATGGCACCTTCCGCCGGTTATGCTACGGCTTTCGTTTTGACCTATTTTGTATTAATACATGTGAAATATTGTATTTGTCATAATTAACGGAAGAAAGCAAAAGCTTTCATGTTTTATTTGGCAGAATTAGCAAGCATGAGATAATGACTTTGTGGGTATCAAAGCGTGATCGAAGAAAGCAATAAACACCTGTGTTTGATACTTAACATCCATGGGTAATATTGTCATTATCAGTTGACCAAGTTATCTAATACCATGTTCTATTTAAGTTTAATAATACTAATGAGATATAGTAATCGCGGTGAAGTTCCACGCTCGTATCAAGTACAAGGATAGAAAACCAAAGATAGAAATTGAATTCCCGAGCAACACCAATGATGCCCGAGAAACATCTTTCGGATGCCCAATGAAATTTCGTATGCCCGAAAGTGCACGCCATCATGGATGCCTGAACAACATCACGGATGCCCTAATGAAATGAAATTTCGGATGCCCGAGCGAGTAAAGTCACAACGGATGCCCTGATGTTACGACATTCGATGCCCGAAAGTGCAAAGACATTGTGGATGCCTGATGTTACGACATTGCGGATGCCCGAGGAACATCACGGATGCCCGAGCAACACCTTCGTGACGCAAGTAAAGCATTTTGGATGCCCGGGTACAAAATGATCTTGGAAGCCCTTGTACAAAATGATCTTGGGAACTCCGTAGATAAACTAAAAGCTGTTGTAGTCGAGTTCACTCCTGAAGACCCCTCGTGTAAGCGCCTTAAACATATAAACTTGTACCTCCAGAGCTATGTAAGTAGCAAATCGTAAAAAAAAAAAAAAAAAAAAAAAAAAAAAAAAAAAAAAAAAAAATGTAAATCAAACATGAAACAAAGGGATGATGGAAAAGACATGTCTCGCCTCGATCCAACACGTTAATAGCAAGATCATTGACCATAGGTCAACAATACTATACTGGGGGGACATGGTGGCATATGTGGTCTAATAGACCTAACTCGCCTTATGAAGCACCAACATATGGGCCACTTGGTAAAGCACTCTAAGATGGTCAATGGATGGAAGACATGTCCGAATGATAAGACCGAAAGGCCATAAGGTACTCTTTTTATCACTTTACTAATAATGCATATCGGGGACATGTTGATGTATATGTCCGGGCGACACGCTACTGATGAAAGATGATACACCTATGTTAAGGACACAAGCCGAAGGGCATACAGTACTTTTAGTATTACATCATCGGGCCTTTTCGCGATAACGCAATATCAAGGGCTAATGTTAACGTATGTGTCTGAAGGACACGTACCATCATGACCAGCCCGGCGGAAAAATGCTTCAACATACACACAACTACAAACGCTGACAAGTGTGATACATTTTAGATAATTAAGCATTTAGAATACAGATAACTAATTCAACATTCATGGTAAAAACCAGTATACGAAAAATAATTGCGACATCAAAAAATAACAGCAACATAAGTAGCTTTTTACAAACATAAGTATTAAAATAAAAACGACATTGCAGAATTAGATATAATGATTGGAAGTTAAGAAGTATAGTATATATGCCATGTTGAAAACTCTTATTAGTGCCATGCAAAATATTTCATAGGAGCATAATATTTCACATAATATTATTGAAGACAATCAATAGCAAAATAATAAATTTGATACTCAAAATTATTAGCAAGTATAAACTAAAGAAATAAAAGAGAAGTAACCAGACCATCACATATCTTGAATCTTAAAGATAATCGACTCTAGGTTCTAATCCAGCATAAACTATAGTTTTTCTGTACACTAACACACATCCATCCATCTTTCGTAATTTTTGGCTTTATCCTTCGTAAGGTAAATAGAACCTACAGTATCTATCATCAGAGAACAAAGTTTTGATCACTTTAATACCGGATGCCTCGATAAAACTAAACACCCAATCCCAACGCCGCCTTTATCACAGGCAAGAGGTGGTTGTATTTTGACGCAGTAGCGATCTTCCCCAGCAGCATATCTTTTTAAAAGATCAGGACGGTTTGATAGAAGAGAACGCTTATTTTCCTCATCTGCTATTTGCCGTCTTCGTCAAGGGTTTATGAAATAATGTGGTTGTAAATCTTTATGAATGCTTGTAGGGTTTATGAAATACGGGGGAAACGTTTAAATTGGGCCACTGGGCTTCGCATGACTTCTCATGCACAACTAGGTCGCTACTCACTAATTTCATATATTTTTATGGTTTGTTTAGGTATGAATTACATTTTTATATGCTCTGATTTATTTTAAATCTTTTATATAGTAAGAGATCGATAATCAAAAGTTTTCTAAAGAAGCAACATAACGAAATGACAATAAATTTTTAAGTGTTGGGAAGATTTAGTCTAAATTATAATTTCTATTCTAAAGAAGCAAAACGTTCTAAGGGTTGGGTGGGTTTTGATCATATATGTACGCCCTGCTTGTTTGTATGCAAACCAAAAATTTAGCCAAATTTTACAAAAATTTCAAATGTTTTTGAATTTTTCCTAAGTTTTGAATTGATTTGAAATGCTAAAATACAAACTAAAATGAAAAAATAATAGTGGATTAATTTTATGGGTGTCAGTCAACATTAAGTTTTTAAATAGCTCGTAAGTTAATAATATATCGGCCTTGTTTAATATAATAAGATGAGAGATTGATTGATTCAAGTTTTACTTAGCTTAATATTTTTACAACTTTGCTCGAGGACGAAAGTTAATTGTTAGGTAGTGATGAAATCACATTTATATATGTTTTGATACAAAAAATACTCTCATTTTAGGTTAAACAATTAATGATATTAAGATTTTAGTTGCAACTATTAGGCTTATTTGTTATTTTATTTTTAAAGTATGGTCGAATTTCCTGAAGCAAAAGATATCATTATTGAAGATTATGAAATTTATTTGAAGATTAGTGAATATGATTAAAGCCCAAAAGATATAAAAGAACAAAGTCAAATAAATGAGCCTATAAAAGCCCAATCGAAACTAGATGTATGAGACCCATTTGTTCTTGTTCAGCTGCTTCGGCCAAATACAACCTTGACCTTTTTATTTCTTAAAGGCTAAAGCTTTTAGTAAATCAAGTTATCTCTAGTTCTCTACTACTTAAAAAAGTATATCTTTTTTCTTAAAACTTGAATTTTGAAACTTATATTCATGTAGTTTGTTTAAATTATTTTAAGTACTCATTAAATTTTGCAACTTTTCAAAACCGCAACTTAAATTATGTCTTTTCTTTATCAATTTTAAACTCGACAACTTAACAAAAACACACACTATATTAGTTTTGAAAACACACGCTTTGCATCAAGTGTCAAACTGTAATCACGATTTCACAAGTATAATTAAATGCCGCTATACACCGTCGATTTGTGTGGGTATTTTTCTAATTTGCATAAACCTATTTTAAATCTAGAAGTTAGTATTTTGATTGTAAGGTGATTAGTGGGTAACTAGAGTGTATTAGTTAGTTTATCATGGAGTTTTGAATTGGGGTTTAGAGCAATCAAAGGAAGAATATATGGGTGTATGAGTTTCAAGATGGGTATTTTTGATATTGTTGGAGTTTATCTTATCATATCATACGTCATTAGTCTGCATATTGGTGACTTCTAATCCTTGTTTAATTATCTTTTTGTAAGTTACAATGTTAATTGTAGTTTTAGTTTTTACCATGTTAGCGTAAATTTATATATTTGCTTGGATTTAGTTGTCTCAATGTTGTGATTATGAAGTGGTGTTTGGTAGATTGGTGATATTTTTAGTTAGTGTTGTGACTCGCGGTTGAATCAAACGGTTTTTTTTTTTTTTTAAATATATATTATATATATTAATCCAGCAAGCACAGGTCTTCACTGACACGGCTCCTCAAGATTAATTGCCAAATTTCGCAGTTGGTGAAAAATAAATTCCTACGCTTAAGCCGCAAAGCAGTTCAAGCCAAGAAAAATAGTCCCTAAGGTTTAACTGTCACCAAAGTAAGTCCTTTATAGCAATTTGGCAAAAATAGTCCATATCCAAATTCACGCCTACAAAAGCAATCCCATCGTGATCGCCGGTTTCATCACTGCTTTAACTAAAATGATAAGTGCATGCGCAATTGATTTTTGTGCTTTATTCTTAACTAGACATTCTTAAACTAGACATTTTTTAAAATAACTATTTACATTGGGGGAGTATATCTCAAAATCTTGGGATTTTAAAAGTACGTTAACCAATTAACGCATACGCTAGCTGATTTGGATCTATTTATCTCAATTAGGTTAACACGTATTAATAAATAATAATTGAATAAAATGTAAAATAGAATCCTAACCTTTTGTGTCAATTGAACGCAAGTGTAACTAACAAGAAAGCCATACGAACCCAAGTATCTAAATTAGACACACCTCTACGAGTATCACAACATGAAAACCGTGATAATGCTCGATAATGAGCTAGTCGAGAACGATAAAACCAATCAACAATTGACCCACTTGAATATATCATCACTAACAAGAAAACCACCCAAGAACTTGCTTTTTCTCGCCCGGAAACTAAAATGCCAAAACGGATTTTTCTACTTTACCCGACATTCGGACAATGAGGTCCGATATCCTATGCTTTCTATCGGAGAAGTATCACGCACTGCAACCTGAAAATCACCTTGCCGCCAAACTATTCAAACCAGGAACATGGAACAAGAAAACCTCCAATCAATCTAACACCTAAAACTCTTGAATCAATACAAGTTTAGGAACTAGAAAATCAAGCAAACACTAAATCAACTTTATGCAAGTTGACTTAGAATTGGACATAAAACCGATTGGATAGTTTTAGGGATATAAGATAATCGTTATTATATATGGTCCCATATAATTGCATGTTAGACAATTAAGGATATATATAAATCGTGGGTCATGATTACTCATTAGGATATGTGATCATCTTTAATGGAGCATGAATGTATGTTTATATAGCCTCATGATACAAACTCCATACATGGGCTTTAGCTTGATCAACAAGCAATAAACCCATTACAACCCACCAATCGCTTAAGGAACAAGGCCCAAGGCATCTTCCCAAACCGACCCATTCAATAAGCTAAATGTTCCCATGGGTCGCCAAAGATGATCGGGTCAAGTTCATGCATTAACGGATATAGTATATTCAAGTTATATTTACGCTCAACACGTGATACATCGTGTTTATCGTGGTGCCCCATAGGCTCACACACCTCATAGCCGCTAATGATGCTTACAACTCCCACAAAACCAAAGGCCCCATTTGGGAGTTGGTGTGTCGAATGGCACACAAAACTAACGACGGAAACGCCTAGCAAACGCCTCACTCGCTTTGATTAAAAGTGTCTGAGAGAATAATTTCATAAAAGTTTCTCATTAGCATGGTCATTCAATGTCTTGCTTTAATCATCCTTTGTTATAGATATGTTAAACCATAGATATGGATCTTAAATCATTCCATATAGTTTAAGCATTTAGAATCTCGTTATAGAACTTAATTAGATATACCAAATGTAATCAAGTATCATCTTGCATTACCCTTTGGGTTCGGCCTAACAATTATCTTATTAATTCCGAGAGGCCATGGTATCTTTAAACACATATCAAGTGGAGTAACAAATCCTTTATTGACTACAAGTGTTGTGGATGCCGCCACATCATCCAAATATAGCCTTTATAACTACCTTATTCGATAGCATTTTATGATACTTACAAAAAATGATATCCACACATAACAAAACTTGTTAAGGCTCTCTAGTCTAAGGACGATTTTAACAAACCATTTTTAATATTTTACTTATGACAAGGATCCAAAAGTAAATTTTGAAAGTTGGGGTATCCAATATGCATCTCTAGTGAATACATATGAGTTTGGCAGAACAATCCACATTCTTAGAGTATAACCAACACTCATATTTGCTTTACATAACAATATTCCCATATTGTTAACCGACAATGGACATATTTAGAATAATAAAATTATTCAAGGATTAAACATGCAAATATAGGATAACAATTATTATATAAATGAATAACAAATACCAAGTATCTTTATTCATCATAAAGTAAAAATTGTCTTTCAATCCCAATTATCCAAATACTAAAACAGATATGCATGAAACTCATTTAGTAAGTTGAAGCCTAATGTTTCCAACTTTCTCAACATTATTTTAAAAGAAATACTAAATAGTCATCTGAGTAAACTTTCCGAATACTTGTTTCAAAATTTCACATATAGTGAGAGATTTGAAATATAAGATGAGTGTCTTATCTCATATGATCATACTATTGCAAGAGTTATAGTATGGAGATGTCGCCCTACCTTGCATGAGGTAGTAAAAGCCGACATTCATCTTACAGCTTTTTAAAGTGTAAGTATTCTCATTCCTTAATGTGTAATGCAACAATGCTCTATGTTGAGCATAACTAGTTAGCAAATTTATCATAAAAGATGAAATCCTACTACAACTAGTATTAATAATCCTCTAGCATCATTTGTACTTATATAACACTATGCTTTATAATTCAGAACATCTATATTAACAATAATCTAAATACTCTCAATTAGATATTGTTGTTGTCAACTCATCTTGTTCTTGTACAAAAGCAACAACTAGTCTTATGCACAATATAATATATATACATGAAAACTCTTTAGTTAAAACAACATAAGGTTTTTATCCATGTAATAAATTATTCCAAGTGAAATATATCATTTAAGACTTGCTTGAATGATATATTGCATTTGTGTTAGATTTAATTTTCCACATTTTTTTATTCCATATAAACATTTATTCTAAAGTTGTTTGTTTTATTCCCTAAATTCCAAATGAAGTTTCATTCTAAGCTTAAGGATCTATATCTAGCTTAAACAAAATGATATCTTCAACATGTAATTTTAAGAAAAAACACATTGCTCCCACTCAATGTTAGATGTACTTAAGAGTTATCTTAATTTAATCAGAATCATATTGTAATTAAATTCAAGATCTCAGCTGCTAGATGCATGATTCAATCCAAACCTTGGATTGCATAAATTTTGTATACTTCTTAAAGATAATATAGATTCATAACCCTTTTGATTACACACCATCCTTGCAAAGGTAATCATAAAGAAAGGGTTATAAAATCTAATTGCCATATTCCTCATACTAGGAAACATGTATGACAATTAATTATCTTTATATAATTAATGCGTGTATTATATAAGAAAAATTTGATCACAGTCAATTGCTTAAGTATGATTAAAAACTTCTTATTAAATGTCATGCATTAATATGTATACAATTTTGTCCTTGTGAGTCTTTCTTTAAAAGAAACTCATTCCAACCTCATAGGTTAATAGTTAGGCAAAATAACAATCAAGCTCAAAACTCGATTTTTCTTTAAGGACTCAGATCTTATCATTCATAGTTCTAAAACATTTATCAGATTCAAGATGTGATAATTTATTTTAGTAGTTAGTTGATTTATAACAATCTTCTAACTTATATCCCTCAACATTTATATAAAATATCACTCAAGTGATGAGACATCCTTTCTGATTTATGAATGAGAGTAATCATTATACTTTGGTCGACATTTTCATGTTTGACCTTAGTATGACATTAATAAGTGGATTTTAGAAGGTTAAGTATTTTGTTCTCAAAAACTTTGAGATATTTATATACTCCCACTTACTTTTGTAAGTTGAGACAACTCTCTAAATACTAAGTATTTAAGCAACAATAAATTGTTCTTTATTGGGAACCACAAAATACATTTTCAATTCTCATATCTAGATTTGTTAATAAAATGCTTCATAAGATTTTAACAAATTCAGAACTTAAATCAAGACATAATGGAATTTCTTCCAACAACTCTAATTAGGGTTTATAGAAAAACTCTAATTAAGTATCACTCTTTAACCAAAAGGGATTAAGTCGTAAAATAGCAATGTACTTTTCAAAGTGTAACGCTTTGGAACGTACTTTTTAAAGTTGTAGAATAGCAACGCATCGTCATAAGTGTTCCAGCTTTGGCAATGACATGAAGTGTCATACCCGAAAGTCCACATGTGGCACCATTTATAGTAAGACACGCCATCGCCACGCATCAAATTGGAACACTTATAAAAGTAATGCTACTATTCTACAAATTTAAAAGTACACGCATCAAAACGTACTTTGAAAACTACATTACTATTTTACTACTTAATCCCTAACCAAAAATCTAAACAAATAGCTTTTGTGTTTCATTGGCTAGGAAGAACACTAAAACTACAATCTTCAAGCTAGAAGTGTAGAAAATCAAAAATTCAAAAAGATTTAGGATTCATTTGGTTTGAGTGGAAAACCTAAAATCCCTAATGAATTAGGGTTTTCGCTATGAGTTGTCTTGAATACCTTCTAGGTTGAACTATATTGAGTGTATCCATGACACACGCAATTTCTAACCTCGATATGTTTTGGAGGTAGAGCAATTAAAGCTATCATGAACCAAAAAATATGAATAAGGTTTGTTTCATCACATCGGAAATACCATAATGAAATGGTATTCTATGATTATTAAAATTGTGAAACTATATCAGAATTCCATAGATAACTTAATTCTCTTTGGATCAAATACTTGTAATTTAGGTCGAGCCAAAATGCTTATAAAGTATTTACGAACCAAGTGCATGCAATAATGTATATTCATTAAAAAATATAAGAACCTTATGTTCACGTGTTAACAAGAAGACATAATTGTTCAAGAACTATATGTTCATGTGTTTTCAAGAAAACATAACATTTCAATAATACATTATAAGTCTTTGAATAATTCAAAGGCCTTATGTTTATGTGTTAACTAGAAAGAGACAACAATTATACTATATGTACTTTATGTTATAAGTCATTGATTAATTCAAGGACTTTATAATTATGTCTTAACATGTAAGCATAATTACACTAACAAAAGTAATCATGAACGCAAACTCTTGAGTTCTATAGTAATTTCAAGTTAATTTTATACTTCATAATTATGATCATTATCATATAACCATAAGTATGTTGACTAAAACATGTAATCAAATGTTGAAGTATCTTTACATTATATCATGACATTTGAATGTAGTAGGGCAACAAATATCTTGCGTGTTCAAGTCCTAGTAGAATCATTATTAGAATGTAATAGGGCAATAACATATCACGTGTTTAAGTCCTAAAAGAATTCTAATTTACATGTAGTAGGGCATTAAACATCTAACGCGTTTAAGTCCTAGTAGAATTATTAGTTTCCTTTACCTTGGGTCAAGAGATACCAATAATATTGTTGTTCCTTGCACATACTTTGAGATTTCTCCCACTGTAGGTACAACAACATATTATGAAAACAAACAAACAAATGATTGATTGTTCAAACATAATAACATAGATGATAGTATAGAACCATAACCTAATAAGTGAATTTATTATTCTATAGATAACGCCAGAGAAGCAAAACACAGGTAACATGTTATCTTATAAAATAAAATGAAATTTTCCTTTAATCAATGGTCGCTCATATTCGAAAGTAATGAATTATTTCAAAACAAGTTTGAAATGATATGGAAATGCAATTGCTCTCACTGGATTTGTCAACATTACAAGTGTTACATTTCCAGTAGAAAGCATACAGTAGTTTTTATATACTTTCCAATTCTCTTCAGATACCTACGAGTAGCATGTACTTAGGTATTGAACAGAGTATATGAAGTTCTACTTATGTAGACAATGGACTAGTCATTCTTTCATTCAATTAACTTGAATCTTTAGCATGCAATTCCTCCTTTATCGCCTACCAAGTAATCATGAAGCAATAACCTAGACATCCTTTCGGTGCACTGCACGCACTCTTTTAACCCCTTTTATAGTTTGTTCTAGTGGTGAGCCGCACATCCCAAGTGTCCATAGCGTCTAGTTTTTAAATTCTTGAAAAAGTGTTTCATATATTAGGTCACTTTATTTAACAAAAACGATTTTCCACGAATCAAATAGCATGTCACAATTGAGCATGATATTTAGGCGTGTAAATAAAGACCAATATCAATGTTATGGTTATGATATGTATTATTCCATATTGCATACAATTAGGTGTCAAAGCAAGTAACAATTTATGCACATAAGGAATCACAAACATATAAGCATAAACATCAATATATAAACACATATTGTTCCGAAGTTCTCTAGCGAGTCTTCCCAAAACGGAGAACCATAAGACCGCTACTAGATACAATACCTAGATCACCCCATAAATCGCAAAAACAATTGAGTGGGTCTTGCAACAAAACACATAAAAAGCATGGCAATCTCAATTAACAATTAATTACGCTATTTTATGTATTCAATAAACAATATGTAATTCTAATTATCATTATAATTCTAATTAACAATTAATTAATTCTAATTAAACATTAATTCTAATTAACGAGTAATTTTAATTAACTTTTAATTCTAATTAGCAAGTAATTCTAATTAACCTCAATTTAATTAACTTTTAATTCTAATTAGCAAGTAATTCTAATTAACAAATTTAATTCCAATTAACAAATTAATACTAATTAACAATTGAATTTAATTTGTGTGTGACTTGTTATTATTTATTAATAATTGACAAGTATTGCATATAGTTGTCAAAACAAAAGTAAAACGAATAACTAAATTAGTTTCAGCAACCTTTAAACATGTTTATTAAAAACGTAACCCATAATCGCGAAAACAAGATGGCTCGTGATGCCACTGTTGGGATTTTAGAACTACGCTTAACCAATTAACATACAAGCACGCGAACGGATTTGGATCTAGTTTTCGAAATTAGGTTAACACGTATTAATAAACAATAATTGAATAAAAGGTAAAATAGAAACCTAACTTTTCGTGGCAATTGAACGCAAGTGTAACGAACAAGAAAACCAATACAAAACCCAAGTATCTAAATTAGACACCTCTACGCAGTATCACATACAACATTTAAAACCGTGATAATGCTCGATAATGAGCTAGTCGAGAACGATAAAACCAATCAACAATTGACCCACTTGAATATATCACTTAACAAGAAAACCACCCACAATCGCGAAAACGATGGCTCGTGATGCCACTCTGGGATTTTAGAACTACGCTAACCAATTAACGATACGGCACGATCGGATTTGGATCTAGTTATCGCAATTAGGTTAACATGTATTAATAAACAATAATTGAATAAAAGGTAAAATAGAAACCTAACCTTTCGTGGCAATTTAACGCATGTGTAATGAACAAGAAAACCAATACAAAACCCAAGTATCTAAATTAGACATCTCTATGATCACACACACAACACGAAAACCGATAATGCTCGAGTAATGAGCCGGTCGAGAACGTATTAAAACCAATCAACAATTGACCCACTTGAATATCACATGAACAAAAAAAAACCACCCAAGAACTTGCTTCTTTTTCGTTTCGAGAATTAAATGACAAAAAGGACTGTTCACTTTATTCGAGACATGGACAATGAGGTCCGATATCCTATGCTTTATGTCCGAGAAGTATCACGCACAGTAACCAAAAATCACCTTGCCGCCAAACTATTCAAACCAGAACATGGAACAACAAAACCTCCAATCAATCTAGCACCCAAAAACTCTTGAATCAATACAAGTTTAGGAACTAGAAAATCAAGCAAACACTAAATCAACTTTATGCAAGTTGACTTAGAATTGGACATAAAAACTGGATTGGATAGTTTTAGGGATATAAGATAATCGTTATTATATATGGTCCCATATAATTGCATGTTAGACAATTAGAGACATATATAAATCGTGGGTCATGATTACTCATTAGGGATATCAAGTGATCATCTTTAATGGAGCATGAATGTGTATGTTTATATAGCTCACGATACAAACCCATACATGGGCTTTAGCTTGATCAACAAGCAATAAACCCACATAACCCATCGCCCATCATTTAAAGGAATAAGGCCCAAGGCACTTCCTAAACCGACCCATTCAATAAGCTAAACATTTCATGGGTCATCAAAGATGATCGTCAAGTTCATGCATTAACGGATATAGTATATTCAAGTTATATTTATGTTCAACACGTATACTCATGTTTATCGTGGTGCGCCCCATAGGCTCACACACTCTTAGCCGCTTACGTGTGTTTACAACTCCCACAAACCAACAAAAATAGTATTATGCATTTAACAACAATGATCAATCACTTAATCACAACTAGAGATAATTATGTGCAAGCAAGTATTTTTCTATTATTAGTTTTATCTTGTCTTTAGTTACATTAGTTTTAGAGTAAAATATATTGTTTGTCCTTGAACTTGTCCAATGATATCACAGTGGGACATACCTTGGCTTTTACATCGCCTGGAGTCCATTCTTCAAGCTTTTTATATCAATGAGTTCCCTTGACCCGTAATGCCTCGTGTTAATGTCCCTATATGTTGTCAAACTCGCCATCCGCTTTGTTTTGAGGGTATACTAGAAGGGTACCCGCGCGAATGCGCGGCGTGGTACTTGTGACTATTTTGTGACGAGCACATGTTTTTCGTGGGTCCGGTGGTGGAAGGGTCTTATGGTGGCAAGCAATGACTGGTGGCGAAAGTAAGTGAGCGGAGAAAGAACCCGCTGGGTTATGTCCGCTTATATGTGTTTGGTATGTGATAGACTTATGTGCGATATGTATACTTAAGGTTGGGGCAATGCTCGATTTTAATGGGTTGTTACAAATTTTTAGTGGGTTGTTACAAGTCTTCATCCGTTTAAATGAGATGCATTAATATTGGAGGATGTTATAAATATGAGAATTTAAGACATTAATTATGTGTATGATGAATTTTTATGCTTACCAAAAGTAACTTTCTTTTTATAGAAATCTTTTTGGTCTTAAAAATTTTAAGACTTTTATATTTGGAATGTCCTAAACCCTTTATAAAGGAGTATAGGTGCCTCTTTTAGCATGAAATTTTTTCACTCTCTCAATGTAATATGTAGCAGACGTCTAATCCACTTTTTCGCCATGAGCTCTAATATAACTAAGCCTTGTACTCATTGCTCATCCCCAAACTTGTCTTGAAAGCTTACCCAAAAAACCCTAATGCAATGTCAGCCCGAAATCTAATAATCTAAGTGATAAATTAACAAACCTCAACCTTGGTTTTACTCTATGGAACGTTAGAGTACAACTTTTTTTGATGACCATGTGAAATAATAAAACTCTGCAAACAAGAGATAGGGCAAGTTTTTTTGGTGATAATCATTATTCTGATATGTTTGTACGATTGTTTAAGGTATTTTCCTTTTAGGTAAGATAATTAATTGTAACAATGTTTTTTATATGTTTCAACAAATAGTCGACCCGTCAGTTCGCATGAGGGTTCATAACAATGGTATTCTAAACCCACTGTAGAATATATATAAAGGAGGTAAGGAATGTCTTGTTGATTATGTTGATATGAAAGAGGTATTTGTTGATGAAATGGATGCTCTTATAACCCAAATTGGTTATGCTGAAGGACAAACCAATTACTATTACTTTGTT
>OU343220.1:23869746-24216553 GCA_910596185.1 Chrysanthemum makinoi
CTATGTAAGTAGCAACGGTAAAAAAAAAAAAAAAAAATGTAAATCAAACATGAAACAAAGGGATGATGGAAAAGACATGTCTCGCTTCGGATCCAACAATGTTTAAGTATAGCATCATTGACCATAGGTCAACAATACTATACTGGGGGGACATGGTGGCATATGTGGTCTAATAGACCTAACTCGCCTTATGAAGCACCAACATATGGGCCACTTGGTAAAGCACTCTAAGATGGTCAATGGATGGAAGACATGTCCGAATGATAAGACCGAAAGGCCATAAGGTACTCTTTAAGTTATCAGTCTTTTACTAATAATGCAATACTGGGGGGACATGTTGATGTATATGTCCGAAGGACACGCGCTGGATGAAAGATGATACACCTATGTTGAAGGACACAAGCCGAAAGGGCATACAAGTACTCTTTAAGTATTACATCATCAGTCTTTTACTGATAACGCAATACTGGGGCTAATGTTAACGTATGTGTCTGAAGGACACGTACCATCATGACCAGCCCGGCGGAAAAATGCTTCAACATACACACAACTACAAACGCTGACAAGTGTGATACATTTTAGATAATTAAGCATTTAGAATACAGATAACTAATTCAACATTCATGGTAAAAACCAGTATACGAAAAATAATTGCGACATCAAAAAATAACAGCAACATAAGTAGCTTTTTACAAACATAAGTATTAAAATAAAAACGACATTGCAGAATTAGATATAATGATTGGAAGTTAAGAAGTATAGTATATATGCCATGTTGAAAACTCTTATTAGTGCCATGCAAAATATTTCATAGGAGCATAATATTTCACATAATATTATTGAAGACAATCAATAGCAAAATAATAAATTTGATACTCAAAATTATTAGCAAGTATAAACTAAAGAAATAAAAGAGAAGTAACCAGACCATCACATATCTTGAATCTTAAAGATAATCGACTCTAGGTTCGACCCAGCATAAACTATAGTTTTTTCTGTACACGAACACACATCCATCCATCTTTCGTAATTTTTTGGCTTTATCCTTCGTAAGGTAAGCCTCGTAGAACCTACAGTATCTATCATCAGAGAACAAAGTTTTGATCACTTTAATACCGGATGCCTCGATAAAACTAAACACCCAATCCCAACGCTCGTCTTTATCACAGGCAAGAGGTGGTTGTATTTTGACGCAGTAGCGATCTTCCCCAGCAGCATATCTTTTTAAAAGATCAGGACGGTTTGATAGAAGAGAACGCGCTATTTTCCTCATCTGCTATTTGCCGTCTTCGTCAAGGGTTTATGAAATAATGTGGTTGTAAATCTTTATGAATGCTTGTAGGGTTTATGAAATACGGGGGAAACGTTTAAATTGGGCCACTGGGCTTCGCATGACTTCTCATGCACAACTAGGTCGCTACTCACTAATTTCATATATTTTTATGGTTTGTTTAGGTATGAATTACATTTTTATATGCTCTGATTTATTTTAAATCTTTTATATAGTAAGAGATCGATAATCAAAAGTTTTCTAAAGAAGCAACATAACGAAATGACAATAAATTTTTAAGTGTTGGGAAGATTTAGTCTAAATTATAATTTCTATTCTAAAGAAGCAAAACGTTCTAAGGGTTGGGTGGGTTTTGATCATATATGTACGTCCTTGCTTGTTTGTATGCAACCAAAAAATTTAGCCAAATTTTACAAAAAATTTCAAATGTTTTTTGAATTTTTCCGAAGTTTTTGAATTGATTTGAAATGCTAAAATACAAACTAAAATGAAAAAATAATAGTGGATTAATTTTATGGGTGTCGTCGAACATTAAGTTTTTTAAATAGCTCGTAAGTTAATAATATATCAGTTCTTGTTTAATATAATAAGATGAGAGATTGATTGGATTCAAGTTTTTACTTAGCTTAATATTTTTTACAACTTTGCTCGAGGACGATTAAAGCTTAATTGTTAGGTAGTGATGAAATCACATTTATATATGTTTTGATACAAAAAATACTCTCATTTTAGGTTAAACAATTAATGATATTAAGATTTTAGTTGCAACTATTAGGCTTATTTGTTATTTTATTTTTAAAGTATGGTCGAATTTCCTGAAGCAAAAGATATCATTATTGAAGATTATGAAATTTATTTGAAGATTAGTGAATATGATTAAAGCCCAAAAGATATAAAAGAACAAAGTCAAATAAATGAGCCTATAAAAGCCCAATCGAAACTAGATGTATGAGACCCATTTGTTCTTGTTCAGCTGCTTCGGCCAAATACAACCTTGACCTTTTTATTTCTTAAAGGCTAAAGCTTTTAGTAAATCAAGTTATCTCTAGTTCTCTACTACTTAAAAAAGTATATCTTTTTTCTTAAAACTTGAATTTTGAAACTTATATTCATGTAGTTTGTTTAAATTATTTTAAGTACTCATTAAATTTTGCAACTTTTCAAAAACTGGCAACTTAAATTATGTCTTTTCTTTATCAATTTTAAACTCGACAACTTAACAAAAACACACACTATATTAGTTTTGAAAACACACGCTTTGCATCAAGTGTCGAACCAGAATCACGATTTCACAAGTATAATTAAATGCCGCTATACACCGTCGATTTGTGTGGGTATTTTTCTAATTTGCATAAACCTATTTTAAATCTAGAAGTTAGTATTTTGATTGTAAGGTGATTAGTGGGTAACTAGAGTGTATTAGTTAGTTTATCATGGAGTTTTGAATTGGGGTTTAGAGCAATCAAAGGAAGAATATATGGGTGTATGAGTTTCAAGATGGGTATTTTTGATATTGTTGGAGTTTATCTTATCATATCATACGTCATTAGTCTGCATATTGGTGACTTCTAATCCTTGTTTAATTATCTTTTTGTAAGTTACTATGTTAATTGTAGTTTTAGTTTTTACCATGTTAGCGTAAATTTATATATTTGCTTGGATTTAGTTGTCTCAATGTTGTGATGATGAAGTGGTGTTTGGTAGATTGGTGATATTTTTAGTTAGTGTTGTGACTCGTGGTTGAATCAAACGGTTTTTTTTTTTTTTTTTTTAAATATATATTATATATATTAACTAAAAGGCAAGACACAAGGTCTTCACTTGACACGTGTCTCAGCATTAATTGCCAACTTTCGCAAGTTGGTAAAAATAGTCCCTAAGGTTTAAGTTGCCGCAAGTAAGTCCAAGTTGGCAAAATAGTCCCTAAGGTTTAACTGTCATTTGCCAAAGTAAGTCCTTTATAGTAATTTGGCAAAAATAGTCCCTATCCAAATTCACGTCTACAAAAGCAATCCCACTGCATCGCGCGGGTTTCATCACTCGTTTTAACTAAAAATGATAAGTGCATGCGCAATTGATTTTTGTGCTTTATTCTTAACTAGACATTCTTAAACTAGACATTTTTTAAAATAACTATTTACATTGGGGTTGAGCATATCTCAAAACTGTTGGGATTTTAAAAGTACGTTAACCAATTAACGCATACGCAGCGGATTTGGATCTATTTATCGCAATTAGGTTAACACGTATTAATAAATAATAATTGAATAAAATGTAAAATAGAATCCTAACCTTTTGTGTCAATTGAACGCAAGTGTAACGAACAAGAAAGCCAATACGAAACCCAAGTATCTAAATTAGACACCTCTACGAGTATCACACACAACATGAAAACCGTATACGTTCGATAATGAGCTAGTCGAGAACGTATTAAAACCAATCAACAATTGACCCACTTGAATATATCACGAACAAGAAAAACCACCCAAGAACTTGCTTCTTTTCTGTCCGAGAACTAAACAGCCAAAACGGATTTTTTTCACTTTACCCGATATCGGACAATGAGGTCCGATATCCTATGCTTTCTATCCAGAAGTATCACGCACGAACCGAGAAAATCACCTTCTGCCAAACTATTCAAACCAGGAACATGGAACAAGAAAACCTCCAATCAATCTAACACCTAAAACTCTTGAATCAATACAAGTTTAGGAACTAGAAAATCAAGCAAACACTAAATCAACTTTATGCAAGTTGACTTAGAATTGGACATAAAAACTGGATTGGATAGTTTTAGGGATATAAGATAATCGTTATTATATATGGTCCCATATAATTGCATGTTAGACAATTAGGGATATATATAAATCGTGGGTCATGAATACTCATTAGGGATATCAGGTGATCATCTTTAATGGAGCATGAATGTGTATGTTTATATAGCTCATGATACAAACCCATACATGGGCTTTAGCTTGATCAACAAGCAATAAACCCACACAACCCACCGCCCAATCGTTTAAGGGAACAAGGCCCAAGGCACTTCCCAAACCGACCCATTCAATAAGCTAAACAGCCCATGGGTCGTCAAAGATGATCGGGTCAAGTTCATGCATTAACGGATATAGTATATTCAAGTTATATTTACGTTCAACACGTATACACGTGTTTATCGTGTGTGCCCCCATAGGCTCACACACTCATAGCCGTTTACGTATGCTTACAACTCCCACAAACCAACAGCTCCCATTTGGGAGTTGGTGTGTCGAATGGCACACAAAACTAACGACGGAAACGCCTAGCAAACGCTCTCACTCGCTTTTTGATTAAAAGTGTCTGAGAGAATAATTTCATAAAAGTTTCTCATTAGCATGGTCATTCAATGTCTTGCTTTAATCATCCTTTGTTATAGATACCGTTAAACCATAGATATGGATCTTAAATCATTCCATATAGTTTAAGCATTTAGAATCTCGTTATAGAACTTAATTAGATATACCAAATGTAATCAAGTATCATCTTGCATTACCCTTTGGGTTCGGCCGAACAATTATCTTATTAATTCTGGAGAGGCGCCATGGTATCTTTCGGCACATATCAAGTGGAGTAACAAATCCTTTATTGACTACAAGTGTTGTGGATGCCGCTTCACATCACTCCGAAATATAGCCTTTATAACTACCTTATTCAGATAGCATTTTGTGTATACTTACAAAAAATGATATCCACACATAACAAAACTTGCTTGCGTCTCTAGTCTAAGGACGATTTTAACAAACCATTTTTAATATTTTACTTATGACAAGGATCCAAAAGTAAATTTTGAAAGTTGGGGTATCCAATATGCATCTCTAGTGAATACATATGAGTTTGGCGAGAACAATCCACATTCTCGTTAGAGTATAACCAACACTCACATTTGCCTTACATAACAATATTCCCATATTGTTAACCGACAATGGACATATTTAGAATAATAAAATTATTCAAGGATTAAACATGCAAATATAGGATAACAATTATTATATAAATGAATAACGAATACCAAGTATCTTTATTCATCATAAAGTAAAAATTGTCTTTCAATCCCAATTATCCAAATACTAAAACAGATATGCATGAAACTCATTTAGTAAGTTGAAGCCTAATGTTTCCAACTTTCTCAACATTATTTTAAAAGAAATACTAAATAGTCATCTGAGTAAACTTTCCGAATACTTGTTTCAAAATTTCACATATAGTGAGAGATTTGAAATATAAGATGAGTGTCTTATCTCATATGATCATACTATTGCAAGAGTTATAGTATGGAGATGTCGCCCTACCTTGCATGAGGTAGTAAAAGTCAACGACATACTGACATTCATCTTTACAGTTTTTAAAAGTGTAAGTATTCTCATTCCTTAATGTGTAATGCAACAATGCTCTATGTTGAGCATAACTAGTTAGCAAATTTATCATAAAAGATGAAATCCTACTACAACTAGTATTAATAATCCTCTAGCATCATTTGTACTTATATAACACTATGCTTTATAATTCGTAAACATCTATATTAACAATAATCTAAATACTCTCAATTAGATATTGTTGTTGTCAACTCATCTTGTTCTTGTACAAAAGCAACAACTAGTCTTATGCACAATATAATATATATACATGAAAACTCTTTAGTTAAAACAACATAAGGTTTTTATCCATGTAATAAATTATTCCAAGTGAAATATATCATTTAAGACTTGCTTGAATGATATATTGCATTTGTGTTAGATTTAATTTTCCACATTTTTTTATTCCATATAAACATTTATTCTAAAGTTGTTTGTTTTATTCCCTAAATTCCAAATGAAGTTTCATTCTAAGCTTAAGGATCTATATCTAGCTTAAACAAAATGATATCTTCAACATGTAATTTTAAGAAAAAACACATTGCTCCCACTCAATGTTAGATGTACTTAAGAGTTATCTTAATTTAATCAGAATCATATTGTAATTAAATTCAAGATCTCAGCTGCTAGATGCATGATTCAATCCAAACCTTGGATTGCATAAATTTTGTATACTTCTTAAAGATAATATAGATTCATAACCCTTTTGATTACACACCATCCTTGCAAAGGTAATCATAAAGAAAGGGTTATAAAATCTAATTGCCATATTCCTCATACTAGGAAACATGTATGACAATTAATTATCTTTATATAATTAATGCGTGTATTATATAAGAAAAATTTGATCACAGTCAATTGCTTAAGTATGATTAAAAACTTCTTATTAAATGTCATGCATTAATATGTATACAATTTTGTCCTTGTGAGTCTTTCTTTAAAAGAAACTCATTCCAACCTCATAGGTTAATAGTTAGGCAAAATAACAATCAAGCTCAAAACTCGATTTTTCTTTTAAGGACTGCATCTTATCATTCATAGTTCTAAAACATTTATCAGATTCAAGATGTGATAATTTATTTTAGTAGTTAGTTGATTTATAACAATCTTCTAACTTATATCCCTCAACATTTATATAAAATATCACTCAAGTGATGAGACATCCTTTCGGATTTATGAATGAGAGTAATCATTATACTTTGGTCGACATTTTCATGTTTGACCTTAGTATGACATTAATAAGTGGATTTTAGAAGGTTAAGTATTTTGTTCTCAAAAACTTTGAGATATTTATATACTCCCACTTACTTTTGTAAGCAGAGACAACTCTCTAAATACTAAGTATTTAAGCAACAATAAATTGTTCTTTATTGGGAACCACAAAATACATTTTCAATTCTCATATCTAGATTTGTTAATAAAATGCTTCATAAGATTTTAACAAATTCAGAACTTAAATCAAGACATAATGGAATTTCTTCCAACAACTCTAATTAGGGTTTATAGAAAAACTCTAATTAAGTATCACTCTTTAACCAAAAGGGATTAAGTCGTAAAATAGCAATGTACTTTTCAAAGTGTACCGTTTTGGAACGTGTACTTTTTTAAAGTTGTAGAATAGCAACGTACTGTCATAAGTGTTCCAGTTTGGTACGTGACGATGAAGTGTCATACCCGAAAGTCTGACATGTGGCACCATTTATAGCAAGACACGTCATCGTCACGTACCAAATTGGAACACTTATAAAAGTACGTTACTATTCTACAACTTTAAAAAAGTACACGTACCAAAACGGTACACTTTGAAAACTAAATTACTATTTTACGACTTAATCCCTAACCAAAAATCTAAACAGCAGTTTTGTGTTTCGTCAAGCTAGGAAGAACATTAAAACTACAATCTTCAAGCTAAGAAGTGTAGAAAAATCAAAAATTCAAAAAGATTTAGGATTCATTTGGTTTGAGTGGAAAACCTAAAATCCCTAATGAATCAGGGTTTTCAGTTATGAGTTGTCTTGAATACCTTCTAGGTTGAACTATATTGAGTGTATCCATGACACACGCAATTTCTAACCTCGATATGTTTTGGAGGTAGAGCAATTAAAGCTATCGTGAACCAAAAAATATGAATAAGGTTTGTTTCATCACATCGGACATACCATAATGAAATGGTATTCTATGATTATTAAAATTGTGAAACTATATCAGAATTCCATAGATAACTTAATTCTCTTTGGACCAAATACTTGTAATTTAGGTCGAGCCAAAATGCTTATAAAGTATTTACGAACCAAGTGCATGCAATAATGTATATTCATTAAAAAATATAAGAACCTTATGTTCACGTGTTAACAAGAAGACAGAATTGTTCAAGAACTATATGTTCATGTGTTTACAAGAAAACAGAACATTTCAATAATACATTATAAGACTTTGAATAATTCAAAGGCCTTATGTTTATGTGTTAACTAGAAGACACAACAATTATACTATATGTACTTTATGTTATAAGTCATTGATTAATTCAAGGACTTTATAATTATGTCTTAACATGTAAGCATAATTATACTAACAAAAGTAATTATGAACGCAAACTCTTGAGTTCTATAGTAATTTCAAGTTAATTTTATACTTCATAATTATGATCATTATCATATAACCATAAGTATGTTGACTAAAACATGTAATCAAATGTTGAAGTATCTTTACATTATATCATGACATTTGAATGTAGTAGGGCAACAAATATCTTGCGTGTTCAAGTCCTAGTAGAATCATTATTAGAATGTAATAGGACAATAACATATCACGTGTTTAAGTCCTAAAAGAATTCTAATTTACATGTAGTAGGGCATTAAACATCTAACGTGTTTAAGTCCTAGTAGAATTATTAGTTTCCATTACCTTGCGGTCAAGAGATACCAATAATATTGTTGTTCCTTGCACATACTTTGAGATTTCTCCCACTTGTGTAAGGTACAACAACATATTATGAAAACAAACAACACGTGATTGATTGTTCAAACAATATGATAATGTCATAGATAACATAAGTAGTTTTAGAACCATAACCTGTAATAAGGAATTGTGGATTATTATTCTATAGATAACGCTTCAGAGAAGCAACAGCAGGAAGGCAACGTGTTATCTTATAAAATAAAATGAAATTTTCCTTTAAGCAATGGTCGTTCATATTCGGAAAGTAATGAATTATTTCAAAACAAGTTTGAAATGATATGGAAATGCAATTGCTCTCACTGGATTTGTCAACATTACAAGTGTTACATTTCCAGTAGAAAGCATACAGTAGTTTTTATATACTTTCCAATTCTCTTCAGATACCTACGAGTAGCATGTACTTAGGTATTGAACAGAGTATATGAAGTTCTACTTATGTAGACAATGGACTAGTCATTCTTTAATTCAATTAACTTGAATCTTTAGCATGCAATTCCTCCTTTATCGTCTACCAAGTAATCGCTGAAGCAATAACCTAGACATCCTTTCGGTGCGACTGTACGCACCTCTTTAAACCCCTTTTATAGTTTGTTCTAGTGCGTAAGCCGTACATCCCAAGTGTCCATAGCATCTAGTTTTTAAATTCTTGAAAACGTGTTTCATTATATTAGGTCACTTTATTTAACAAAAACGATTTTCCACGAATCAAATAGCATGTCACAATTGAGCATGATATTTAGGCGTGTAAATAAAGACCAATATTAATGTTATGGTTACGATATGTATTATTCCATATTGCATACAATTAGGTGTCAAAGCAAGTAACAATTTATGCACATAAGGAATCACAAACATATAAGCATAAACATCAATATATAAACACATATTGTTCCGAGTTCTCTAGCGAGTCTTCCCCAAACGGAGAACCATAAGACCGTCACTAGATACAATACCTAGATCACCCCATAAATCGCAAAAAACAATTGAGTGGGTCTTGTGGCCGGAAAACACATAAAAAGCATGGCAATCTCAATTAACAATTAATTACGCTATTTTATGTATTCAATAAACAATATGTAATTCTAATTATCATTATAATTCTAATTAACAATTAATTAATTCTAATTAAACATTAATTCTAATTAACGAGTAATTTTAATTAACTTTTAATTCTAATTAGCAAGTAATTCTAATTAACCTGCAATTCTAATTAACTTTTAATTCTAATTAGCAAGTAATTCTAATTAACAAATTTAATTCCAATTAACAAATTAATACTAATTAACAATTGAATTTAATTTGTGTGTGACTTGTTATTATTTATTAATAATTGACAAGTATTGCATATAGTTGTCAAAACAAAAGTAAAACGAATAACTAAATTAGTTTCAGGCAACCTTTTAAACATGTTTATTAAAAAAAACGTGTAACCCATAATCGCAAAAACAAGATGGCTCGTGATGCCACTGTTGGGATTTTAGAACTACGTTAACCAATTAACACATACAAGTACGCAACGGATTTGGATCTAGTTTTCGAAATTAGGTTAACACGTATTAATAAACAATAATTGAATAAAAGGTAAAATAGAAACCTAACTTTTCGTGGCAATTGAACGCAAGTGTAACGAACAAGAAAACCAATACAAAACCCAAGTATCTAAATTAGACACCTCTACGTGTATCACATACAACACGAAAACCGTATACGTTCGATAATGAGCTAGTCGAGAACGTATTAAAACCAATCAACAATTGACCCACTTGAATATATCACGAACAAGAAAAACCACCCACAATCGCAAAAACGAGATGGCTCGTGATGCCACTGTTGGGATTTTAGAACTACGTTAACCAATTAACGCATACGAGTACGCATCGGATTTGGATCTAGTTATCGCAATTAGGTTAACATGTATTAATAAACAATAATTGAATAAAAGGTAAAATAGAAACCTAACCTTTCGTGGCAATTTAACGCATGTGTAATGAACAAGAAAACCAATACAAAACCCAAGTATCTAAATTAGACATCTCTATGCGTATCACACACAACACGAAAACCGTATACGTTCGATAATGAGCTGGTCGAGAACGTATTAAAACCAATCAACAATTGACCCACTTGAATATATCACGAAAAAGAAAAACCACCCAAGAACTTGCTTCTTTTCTGTTCGAGAATTAAACAGCCAAAAAGGACTGTTTTCACTTTACCTGATATCGGACAATGAGGTCCGATATCCTATGCTTTATGTCCGAGAAGTATCACGACCAGAACCAAAAAATCACCTTGCTGCCAAACTATTCAAACCAGGAACATGGAACAACAAAACCTCCAATCAATCTAGCACCTAAAACTCTTGAATCAATACAAGTTTAGGAACTAGAAAATCAAGCAAACACTAAATCAACTTTATGCAAGTTGACTTAGAATTGGACATAAAAACTGGATTGGATAGTTTTAGGGATATAAGATAATCGTTATTATATATGGTCCCATATAATTGCATGTTAGACAATTAGAGACATATATAAATCGTGGGTCATGATTACTCATTAGGGATATCAAGTGATCATCTTTAATGGAGCATGAATGTGTATGTTTATATAGCTCACGATACAAACCCATACATGGGCTTTAGCTTGATCAACAAGCAATAAACCCACATAACCCACTGCCCGATCATTTAAAGGAATAAGGCCCAAGGCACTTCCCAAACCGACCCATTCAATAAGCTAAACAGCCCATGGGTCATCAAAGATGATTGGGTCAAGTTCATGCATTAACGGATATAGTATATTCAAGTTATATTTATGTTCAACACGTATACTCATGTTTATCGTGTGTGCCCCCATAGGCTCACACACTCTTAGCCGCCACGTGTGTTTACAACTCCCACAAACCAACAAAAATAGTATTGCAGTACTTAACAACAATGATCAATCACTTAATCACAACTAGAGATAATTATGTGCAAGCAAGTATTTTTCTATTATTAGTTTTATCTTGTCTTTAGTTACATTAGTTTTAGAGTAAAATATATTGTTTGTCCTTGAACTTGTCCAATGATATCACAGTGGGACATACCTTGGCTTTTACATCGCCTGGAGTCCATTCTTCAAGCTTTTTATATCAATGAGTTCCCTTGACCCGTAATGCTCAGGTTAATGTCCTGTTATATGTTGTCAAATCCCGTCATCCGTTTTGTTTTGAGGGTATACTAGAAGGGTACCCGCGCAATGCGGCGGCGGGTACTTGTGACTATTTTGTGACGAGCACATGTTTTTCAGGGTCCGTGGTGGAAGGGTCTTGCGGTGGCCAATGACGGTGGTGGCGAAAGTAAGTGAGCCGAGAAAAGAACCTGCCGATTGGGTTATGTGCTTTTTATGTGTTTGGTATGTGATAGACTTATGTGCGATATGTATACTTAAGGTTGGGGCAATGCTCGATTTTAATGGGTTGTTACAAATTTTTAGTGGGTTGTTACAAGTCTTCATCTGGTTTAAATGAGATGCATTAATATTGGAGGATGTTATAAATATGAGAATTTAAGACATTAATTATGTGTATGATGAATTTTTATGCTTACCAAAAGTAACTTTCTTTTTATAGAAATCTTTTTGGTCTTAAAAATTTTAAGACTACTATATTTAAAATGTCCTAAACCCTTTATAAAGGAGTATAGGTGCGTCTTTTTAGCATGAAATTTTTTTCACTCTCTCAATGTAATATGTAGCAGACGTCTAATCCACTTTTTCGCCATGAGCTCTAATATAACTAAGCCTTGTACTCATTGCTCATCCCCAAACTTGTCTTGAAAGCTTACCCAAAAAACCCTAATGCAATGTCAGGCCTGAAATCTAATAATCTAAGTGATAAATTAACAAACCTCAACCTTGGTTTTACTCTATGGAACGTTAGAGTACAACTTTTTTTTATGACCATGTGAAATAATAAAACTCTGCAAACAAGAGATAGGGCAAGTTTTTTTTTTTTTTTGCTTATAATCTTTCTTCCATGATATGTTGGTACGATTGTTTAAGGTATTTTCCTTTTAGGTAAGATAATTAATTGTAACAATGTTTTTTTATATGTTTCAACAGCTAGTCGACCGGGTCAGTTTCGCATGAGGGTTCATAACAATGGTATTCTCAGAAACTGACCAGGTAGAATATATATAAAGGAGGTAAGAAATGTCTTGTTGATTATGTTGATATGAAAGAGTTATTTGTTGATGAAATGGATGCTCTTATGACCCAACTTGGTTATCTTTGAAGAACAAACCAATTATTACTACTTTGTTAAGCCTGGTAGTACACTGGCTAATGGTTTGTTTAGCTTTCACGAGCCTGTGAATCTTGAGTTACTAAAAGAAATTGCCGAGGACAATAAGTTGATATATGCTTATGTTGAAATAGGTAAGACAATATTAGAGTTGTCTGAAATGTACCCCCAATCACTTAAGACTGTATTTAGGGAGATGGATGAAGAAAGTAGGAAAGTAGCTAGTGATGCTATCCAATTGTGTTGTAGACGATTGGTTTTAGATGACCTTGATAACGAGCCTATACCAGAGCCTTTTTTGCAACTAACACAGCTATCTTTGGATGCCAATTGTATTGGGGAATCTAGCCAGTGGCCAGAGATTGAGCCTGTATTTTCAACCCTTGACATGTCCTTTGCCAGCCAACCTGTTGACATGTCCTTCCAGGGATTCTTATTCTACTGTGTTTACTTGGACGAAGATTCCTACTCCATTGTTTCCGTAAAGATAACAATGAGGAGGAATTGCGGCGACGGCGGCATGGGTGGAATGGGGGATTCTCTACGACAAGTGTTTATGGAGGAGAGAGTTACTTGTTTCCACACATGGGTGGCGTATGTTTCATTCGAGTCATTGAGATGCACCGCATGGTGAGACCAAACATCCACCGCCGTTGACTTTTCCATTGAGTTTCTAGATTCATTTTATAAGTTTACAAATGAAGAGTCACCTATTAGTAGGTTTGGAGTTAGACTCGTTTCCAACAACAATCAAATGAAGGCAACAACAACAACAAATCTCCCCTCTGAGTTTTCTAATGACGATGATTATAAATGTATATTTAACATCCGCCATGATTCAAGCTCTCTTTTGGAGTGCCAATTTGAAAAACTTGCTTAAATATACCCCCACCACTACTCCACAAGTAAGCTCATCGGAAACTCCCAGACAACGTACCGCTCAACACCCACCACAACGTCTCTTTGCTTTCTTGTTAATAATTTTCTTAATTATTATTACTGTATGTTTAGTTAGTTTACTAATTGTTATTGCTTTCTTTGACTTTTTAGGCAAAGGTGGTGTCGACATTAATCAATTAAAATTAAATAACAAGTTTAAGTGTTTGACATGAAGCCTCGTATGTAGATTTTCTAACTTAATTAATTAATTAACGAAAATATATTCATCAACCTTCCTCCATATAAAAAACAGCTCATGAGCGACGACTTTGTTTAAAAATTATAAAATAAATTGGGATTTCCTAAATTTAAATACAAATGTAATGTAATGTGACAGAAAACGAATCAAGATTATCATTCTTGGAAATCAAAATCAAATCATAAATTTCAGAATTCATATTTTATCGCTGAATGATGACAGAAGTTACAACCGGGGTTCTCGTTGTTACGGCAGTTGTGGCTATACTTTCAACAATATTAGTGATCGCTGTGATGGTGCTTTCACGCACATCAAGATGTCGCTCACAACACACTAAGGGAGGACGGAGTGGGCAGCGGGTACCCCATCGAGTAGTTGAGCTCGAGCTGGTACACCGCCCCTTGTAGATCGGGTTGCGCCATCGAGTACCAAAATCGAGCTCGGAACCCGCATGTATACGTTGAGTAAATTGAAAATATATCCGTTAGGGGGGCGTGTATTTGGTTCCAAACAGCTAGTTTAGCCAAGAATAAAAAAAATCCTATTTAACACCAAACCATTCACTCATTTTTCAAAATAAAAACACACAAAACACAAATAACAACACACACTAATCTTTCAAAAACACAAAACCATGGATCCAAGGAGAGGTAAAAAACTTTCACCTCGCGTCAAGGTCAGTCTCAACAATCCCCGAATCAACCAAAACAAACTCCGTTAGGATTTAGCCAATTTTATTCTCAACCATCCCCGAATCAATTTTACGTTCCACAACCCCAATCTCCACAATTTTACCAATATAATATGGGTCCTCCTCAAATGAATCCACAACACTACAACATCACTACTACAAGCGAGTTCTCCCCGTTCGAAAACATTGGTGAAGACGTAGAGTATGTACCCGAAACACAACCACTACCAAACGAATAAGACGAAGATGAGGAAGTTCAAGAAGTCGATCCGAGAGGGAAGAAAAAAGCTTTCGCCGGGAGGAGGCCCCGTGAAGTTTGGACGCCGACACAAGAGGAGGCTTTGGCGAAAGCATGGGTTCAAATCTCCGAATGTGGTGTTGTCGGTAATGAACAAAATTCCGACGGTTTTTGGAAACGGATTCTCGAGCATTACGAGGCAACTTTGGGTTCGAGTTCACGAACATTTCATGCGTTGAATACCAAGTGGAGAGCAATGAACACGGCCATGGGTATTTTCAACGGCTACTACCTCCAAGCGGTACAATTACATAATCTATACTTTATTATTTACAATTACATTATTTTGTTTTAGCTATACTTTTTATTTTACATAATCTGCACTTTTTATTTACAATTACATTATTTTGTATATAATGTAGAAACGTGCTAAGGCTAGTGGGTGCAACGACTTGGACGTGGTGAGGCAAGCTGAGTCGGATTACTATACAGCAAAAAAAGATAATTTACTCATACCAGGGCGTGGAAGATTGTCAGAGGTCATGACAAATGGACGGAGCAAGAATGTTTTCAAGATATTGCCGGTGCGACAAGTAATTCTTCAAAAAGGAAGTCGGGGGAGTATGAATCGGCAAGCAACACCATTCCCGACATGAATAAAGACCCCACCCCTCCAATTGAATCAAGAAAAATGAAAAAAAAAGCAAGCCGCATCCTCCTCGTCGATCTCAAGCGTTGCGGATGAAATCAACGCCTACACACAAAAGAAGACACAATATTTGGAAGAAAAACGCAAGATGGCGAAACAATTGTTGGCTACACAACTCGAGGGGGCGAAGTTCAAGAATACACAACGGGAGATGAAGTTTTTTTTGGAGCCGCATGATCACATTCGCGATCCCGCTATGTTGGAATTAGTTCTTACCCAAAAACGTGAACTTGCGGCCAAACACGGATGGGCTTGCAATTTTTAAATTGTAGTTTCAACTTTTTTTAATTTCAACTTATGTAATGTTTTTTTTTTAAGTTGTAGTTTCAAATTTTAAGTTGTAGTTTTTTAAAGTATTATGTAATGTTTTTATTTTTAATGAAATGGTATGTTTTTATTTTAAATATTGTATGTGATTTTATGTATTAAAAAAAATAATAATAAATAAAAAAAAATCGGGTACTAGGGTACCACTCCCTCGACTTAAGATAGTGTTAGGGTAAAATTGGGTAGTTTTGAGTTGGAAGGTTTTTATTGGATAGAGGTGATGTGGCACTCCCAGGGTATTAGGGTACTAGGGTACCACTCCCTCATACCCATCCACAGTGGGCTTAGGTGTCAAAGTTTAACCAAAAAATAAAACGAACTGACAATGCTTAAATAAACCAAGTGGGGAGTGACGTAGGTCAACTCCAGAGCTTGTCCTGTTGCTGTGACAGCGATGTTTTTGGGCGGGGGTTGTCCCGCTTTCCCTTTTTGGGGACTGCAGGCTGTGGTACACTAAGCCTGAGCGAGATTCCCTACCTTTAATGTCGGGCGCGGTTGCGTTCTCCTTCGGACGTATCTACTATCCGCGGAATGGTTTGGTGACCATTTTCGGGGTACGTATCTAGTTCGCGACCGACCCGTATGGGTGCCGGGGGTATTTACGCAATCATGGTTAGTCCGCGCCCGACCCGTATAAGCGCCGAGGGGGTCATACGCGATCAAGTCCCCCAGTCTAGTTGTGCTTGTTGGTCTTAGTACAAGCGCTGCTAGACTAAGTTATTCCGTTCATCCGCGGTTGGGTGTGCCATAGGAAATCCTAGTCACTGCTGACTGTACTTTCCATTCATGCCAAGGATATGCGTTACATCTATCCCTTGGGATTCGCGAACCGCCCTTAGCCGCGTGTTTTCTGACTGACAAGACGTTTTGGCTGCTTCCATCTCGTCCGTTGATCTAGGCAGATCTAGACCGTTGATTACGAGCCGGAGACGTGGCGTTTTATAGGCCATTCGATTGACATATTGGTTTTACTTCTAGGAGGGTATAAATACCCTTCTTTTTTACTTTCTTGGCTACTGTTGCCATTTCATCTTCGCGAGTAAAAAAGAAAAAAGTATACCAAGTTCTTTGTGTGCGTCCCTACTTTATTAGGTTAGGTTTTTCTTCCTTCATTGTAGTTCCATGGCTAAAAAACTCTTAAGCGACTTTACCTGTAAGTTATCACATAAAGATTTTAGTGATTTTTGCTCCAAATATCATATCCCCTCCACTGTTCACCCTCTTTTTCCTGGTCCAAATGATACCATAAGGGATGCCCCTCAGGGTAAGATAGGTGTATATACTAGATTTTTTGAGTTTTGCAACTTTAGGATACCCCTTTCTGCCTTCCTGTGTAGAGTTTTGGAGTATTTTCAGATCCATTTGTCGCAACTATCCGTGTTAGCCGCCGCTAGGATTAGTCACTTTGAGATCCTTTGCCGCGTTCATGGTGGGACCCCCACTGTACCTTTGTTTAGGAAATTTTATTACTCCGGGATGAAAGATGGGTGGATGACCCTAGAGAAGCGTAAGGGTCCTAAGTCGTTGGTTGTGCCGGTTTGTTACACCGCTCCCTTGGATTCTGTAAAGAATTGGAAGGAGTATTTCTTTTGGGTTGACGAGACCGTGTTTTCCTTGGCCATCTCGTGGAATGAGAAGGTCTCCGTTGACCGCGACCCACCCCCTCTGACGATGGCATTGACATGGAGTTGTTACATCTCCTTGATACACAACATGCTCTGTTTAAGAAGTTTCCGGAGCCATTCCTGTCCATGATTGGCCTTAGTCATGCCTGGGATGATGCGACGGCGCGGCCTACTTTTAAGGCTTCGTATACTGAGGGTGGGTTTTTTTTATTTAGGGTTTTGTCGCGTCTTATTTTCTTTTCCTTAGTGTCTTGTTAACTTGTGCATTTTTGTTTGCAGATATGTCTCTCTTTGCTTTCATTAACTAGCCAGATCCTTTTGAGGTAACATCCGGATAGAGGACTCTTCAAGAAGGTGAGCAGACGCTGCAGGATGAGACTGCTAATCGTGTTATAGAGCCTTCCGAGAATCTGATCACGTTAGTCCAAGAGACTATTGTGGATAATGTGAAGGCGGCCAAGGCCGGCAAGGGGACTGGGAAGAAAAGGGTTAGGCTTGATGTTCCTACCAAACAGCCGGAGAAGAATAGAGTTAACCCTGCGCCGGGGCAAGGTTCTGGATCTACTGCTGGTAAGGATTTATTTGTTCCGCTTTTTCTTTTGTGTTTTTTTATTTATTTATGGAGGAATGATTCCAGTGTTTCTTGGCTATGTAGGTGATGCTGTTGCGGGACCTGTTCCCGTTATGGAGCTTCGTGATGAATCCGACTCCGAGCCCCGACCACTGGATACGACTGTTGCTTCCTCCGAGGCCACCCCGCATCCGCAGTTAGATCCGGATGCGACTTCAAAGACATCTACTAGCGTCGCTCAAGAAAATTTGGATGTTGAGATGTATGGTCCATCCCAGCCACCACCGCTGCAGCAGGAGAGTGTTCTCAGGGCTGAGTCTCCGCCGCAGGACCACTCTGTTCATCGTCCTGCAGCCTCAGATGATGACTTTTATGATTCTCTATCTGTGGAGACGGCGGAGGCTAAGAATATATATGTCCCCAAGTGGCTGCCCACCAACGATTTCTGCATGGATGACGGTTGGGTTTGTCGGAGTATGCTGGATAATCTTGCCACTCCCGGCTATCTGTCTACACTGCGTAACATGCCACATATAGACTTTCTGGAGCAGTATAACACTATGACCATGCAGCAAGCTTGCATGTCCTCCGAAGTTCGATTGCGGCTGGAGTTTGAACTGAATCAGACCAACAAGCTGAACAAGAGGGTTGAACGGAGGGATAGAAAGATTGAAGCTTTGAAGGGTAGGGTTCAAGAGTTGGAAGCCGAGGCTGCGGGGGCTAAGGGGCTCCGCGAGCGCGTTGGTTTGCTTGAATCCGAGTCTGGGGAAGTGAAGAGGTTATAGGAGCGCGTGGCGCAATTGGAGGGCATGATTGCTCCTAAGGATGAACAACTGACTAATTTAACTGTTGAGAATGCCGAGTTGAAGGGTAAGGTTGCCGGGTTGACTGCCATTTATGATGAGTTGAAGGCGCAGGTTGAGGGTACAGGTTTGCTGGAGGAAAATTTGAAGGACTGTGAAGAGAGAGTCCGCAGCGAGTGTGATGGTCAACTTGCTCAGTTAGATCAGAGATTGACGGAGCTGAACCGCGACTTTGATGAGGACTTATTTCCGAGCACTCTTCTTGCCATTGAAGGTAAGCGGTGGGTGATTGGGCATGGTTTCCGCAGAGCGTGGATGGCCTTCAAACAGTCTGAGGAGTTGCAAACACGGCTGGGGGATTGCGTAAGCAAGGCGATTGCGGAGGGTTTAAGGCAAGGTTTGGAGGCAGGAGTTGTGCACGGATCCAAGGGAGTTAAGCTAGAACAGATTAAAGCCTAAAATCCGGGGGCAAAGGAGACCTACCGTGAGTCAGTTATACGCCTTAGCGACGTCCCTTTCCCGCTCCTAGATTCCTTAGAAGCTTGCAAGGATTCTACCTTGGAATTCCTTATGTCGCAGCTGGTGCTGCAAGAGGAGAGACCCAACGGTTCCGGGAACTTTGTGTTTAATCCCCCGACAGCAGAGGAGGTTTTGCTTCCTAACTCTCTGCTGTAGACTATTACTAGGCGTCCTCGTGCCATTGTCGCCTACAAGGAGAAGAAGAAACAGCTGAAGGGTACGAAGTTTGATCTCTGGAATCCGGATTTGACTATCTCTGATGTTGTTCACCAGGTAACTTCTACCGAGGAGCCTTCTATGGTGATTTTTCCACTTGGTCCAACCCCTTCCTTCGCGGTTACTGGTCCTACCGGGGAGGATGAAAAAGAAGAAGAGGAACAGGTTACCCATGATGATATGTTTGACGCAAGCGTTCTCGATCACACCGGGAATGCCTGAGGTATCCTTTCAACGGGCGGGCATTTAGACTATGACGTCCTTCCCATGTATGTGAAGCTTGTTAACTCTTGTTGCTAGTTGGGTCCGTGGTGACGGCGGTGCCTTTGTTTTGTAATCCGGGGGTATGCCCCCGTGTATTTGTAAAGAACTTTGCATATTTAATGGAAATATTTTTGACTTCGTTGTGTACATATTCTTATACTTGTTTTGTCGGGGTTAGTTGTTCCGGGCTTTGAGTTGTACCCTTGGCCGTACTTTGGGAGTCCGGGGGTATCAAACAATGGTCAATGGGCTTGCAATACCACTTATATTCCTGAGTCAATTTTGAGGTTGCTCGTCCTTTATGTGCGACACTGTTTGTCGCGGATGTGAGAAATATGCGAAAGATGCAAAAGTGAAAATGTGATTGAATCTTTGTTTTGGAAAATTTGTAGAGCGGGCCAGGCATCTACGTTTCATTGCTAATTATAAAATATTACAATTGAAATGAAAAACATGAAAATCGAAAGTTCCCCTGTTGTCCGGACCTGATCCGCTATCAACTTACAAGAGACAGGGAAAACCTACTTACACTTAGATGTAACATTTCTTCAAGTTGCGGATGTTCCATGTTCTTGGGAGTATCTCCCCATCCGTACCTCTGAGCTTGTACGCTTCATTCCCTAGTGCTTCCATCACTTCATATGGCCCTTCCCATTTTGGGCCAAGCTTTCCAGTGTCCTCCGTTCTACTAGCTTCGTTGCTGCGGTAGACAAATTCTCCGGGCCTGAAGGCCGTGCTTCGTACTTTGGCATTGTAGTACCCCTCCATCCTTGCTTTGCTGCACGCTTCTTCAATGGCAGCGGCCTCTCTTTTTTCTTCCAGGATGTCCAAATTTAGGCGAAGCTTCTGGTCATTGGAGACTTGGTTCACGGCTGTACATCGGAGACTTGGCATTCCAATCTCGACTGGGATAACTGCCTCGGTGCCATATGTAAGAGAAAATGGGGTTTCCCCGTTGCTCGTTTTGATTATGGTTCTGTGTGCCCAGAGCACGTGTGGCACTTCTTCCACCCAGTCTTTGCTTCCTTTCTCCAGTATTGCTTTGATGCCTTCCCCCAGGCTTTTGTTCGCGCTTTCGACCAGCCCATTTTCCTGCGGATGTTTGACTGACGCAAACCGTTGTTTGATGTTGAGCTTCTGGCACCAATCCTTGAATGGGTTGTCACGGAACTGCTTTCCGTTTTCGGACACTATCTCTCCTGGTAAGCCGAATCGACAGACTATGTTGTCCTAAACGAACTTCTTCACTTGCCTTCCTGTGATGGAGGCTAAGGGTTTGGCTTCGATCCATTTGGTGAAGTAGTCTATCGCTACAATCATAAACTTTACCTTGCCGGGTCCTTCCGGGAAAGGTCCGCAGATGTCTATTCCCCACTTGTAGAAAGGCCAAGGAGAGGTGATTGGGGTCAGATTTTGCTGCGGATTCTTCGGTACCGGGCGGTGGACTTGGCAGTCTTCGCACCTCTGTATTAGCTCACGTGCGTCCCTGTGCATCGCCGGCCAGTAATATCCAGACCGAATTGCTTTGGCTACTACCGCCCTTGGGCCTGAGTGCATGCTACACGGCCCTTCGTGGATCTCTCGTAGCGCGTAGTTGGCTTGGGTGGGGCCTACACATCGGAGCCATGGTTCTAGGAAAGACTTCCGGAACAGGATTCCGTCTCTCAACGTGTACTGCCTAGCCTTGATCCGTAGTTTTCTTGCCTTGTTGTCATCCGCCGGTAGTGTTTCATCCCTCAGATATTCGATCAGGGGTGTCATCCACGTATCCCCGTCTTCTTCAACGATTGTCAGTACCTCCTTTTATTCTATGGATTTCTCTTTTAAGACTTCCACAAGGACATGTTTTGTCAGGTGGGCGAAGCTGGTGGATGCAATCTTGCTTAGCGCGTCTGCTTGTTGGTTTTGGCTCGGGAATCATGCGATGAAGAGAACGTCCGGAACCCTTTAATCAATGCTTTGGCCTTTGCCAAGTAGCGCGCCATGCTTTCCTCCTTTGCCTCGTATGCTTCGTTTATCTGATTGGCCACAAGACGGGAGTCAACATTTGCGGATAAGTCCTTTACCCGCATTTGTTCAGCAATCCTTAGTCCTGCGATCAGTGCTTCATATTCAGCTTCGTTGTTGGATGCCTCAAATTCAAAACGCAGGGCGTATGTGAACTCCTGTCCCTCTGGGTTTATCAGGATTAAGCCTGCTCCGGACCCTTCCATGCACGAAGATCCGTCCGTGAATAGTTTCCACGGCTCTGAATATTGTTGCTTGTCCTTTTTCTTGTCAGGAGTTTCTTCTTCTGGAATCTCAGCAATGAAGTCCGCTAGCACTTGCCCTTTTATAGCTGTCCGGGGTCGAAAGGTAATGTCATGTTCGTCCAGCTCTATTGCCCATCCGGCCATTCTTCCACTCTTTTCTGTCTTGGTCAAGACTTTCTTCAATGGTTGATCCGTGATGACTGCTACTGGATGTGCTTGGAAGTATCACCGTAGCCTGCGGGATGCGTATACTAGCGCCAAGACAAGCTTCTCAATTGGATTGTAATTTATCTCCGGACCCTTTAGGGCGCGGCTAACGAAGTACACTAGCTGTTGCCGCGACTCCCTCTGTGCTAACAAAACCGCACTTACAGCTTCTTGGGACGCGGCCAAGTACATGATCAACTCCTCCTTTGGTTGTGGAGCGATGACCATTGGCAGGTTGGCAATGTGCTGCTTCATTTCTTTGAACGCTTGCTCCGCGTCCGTTGTCCAGTAGAAGTCGCTCTTTTTAATGCACTTCTTCAGTGTCTTGAAGAATGGGAGGGACCTTTCCGCTGACTTGGACATGAAACGACTGAGACTGGCTAATTTTCCATTCAGAGACTGCACTTCCTTTTTGGTCGTCGGCGATTTGAGGGTAGCTACGGCCGCAGATTTGTCTGGGCAAGCTCTGATGCCCTCCTTGCTCACCACATGACCCAGAAACATCCCCTGTTCCGCCCCGAATGTGCACTTCTTGGGGTTATGCTGATGTTCCTTAGGGTCTTGAAGGTTTCCTTCATATCCCTGAGTATTTCTTCCTCTGAGTGGCTCTTGATGACTAGATCGTCAACGTACACTTTCAAATTTCTTCCAATCTGTCTTTCAAACGCCCTGTCCACGAGCCTTTGGTACGTGGCGCCGGCGTTCTTCAGACCGAAAGGCATTTTGGTGTAACAGAAGATGCCTTGGTTTGTGTGGAATCTTTGTTTTTCCTCATCCCGGCTGCCATTTGTATCTGGTGATACCCTTTATATGCGTCAACAAAGCATTTAAATGGGTATCCGCAGAGGGATTCGACCTTCCAGTCGATCTCCGGCAAGGGGTAGCAATCTTTTGGACATGCTTTGTTTAAGTCCTTGAAATCCACACACATTCTCTAGCTTTCGTCACTCTTTTTGACGAGAACGGGGTTAGACAACCAGTCGTGGTAGTGTACTTCTTTCATGATCCCTGCTGCAACTAGCTTGGTAACATCTTCATTGATGGCTTTGTTTCTTTCTGGGGCTTGCCCTCTCTTCTTTTGTCGTACAGGGTCATAACCATCCCTGATATTCAGTTTGTGTTTCGCGATTGTCCGTGGAACTCCAGTCATGTCGGAGGGCTCCCAAGCAAAGATATCCAAGTTATTCTTGAGCAGGTCGCAGAGGCTCTTCTTCCCTTTCTCGCTTAACCCCCCCCCCCCCAATTGTGACCGTTTGGTCGGGGAATCTGGGGTTGATCGCTACCGCGACTCCTTCCTTCACTTCTGCCTCTGTGATCGTATGATAGGGTTCTGGTTCCGCAACCATTCTGCATTCGACCGGGACCACCTTGTCACTGTGCAAAGTCACGACTCCGCCACAGGTAGGAAATTTTAGCATCCCATGCGCCGTGGATGGTACTATTCTCAACAGCCTAATCCCCGGACGTCCGATTATCCCGTTGTAGGGGGAAGGAGATCGTACCACCATGAAGTTCATCCAAGCACTGGCTGACCTCTCTTCGTCTCCCAATGTCACTTCCAAGAGGATCTGCCCTAGCGGCCACGAGAGTTCTCCACTGAAACCCAATAGCGGTGATGAAGTGGGAATTAGTCTTTTGCGGACGTCCGGGCTTAGCTTGTTGAAGCAATGTTCGTATAGAACTTCTGAAGCGCTTCCGTTATCCATGTACAGCCTGTGAATTGTGCACCCTTCTACATCAGCCTTGATCACCAGTGGGTGGTCGTCCCAGTCATCTCCGAATATGGGGGAAAAGATATTTCCATGTTCAAGACCGCGTCTGGACCCAGCTTGGGTTTGACTGTCCGTTGCCAAGTGCGGACCATGTATATGGCGTGAGCTTTGTCTTTGGCTGCGGTATCCTTCTTTCCGCCCTTGGGGCAACCATTCTTTTGTGCTCCATTCTTGATTTCTTTGACAAGATGTGCGAGCTGTCCAGACCTGACCGCCTCCTCAATCTGTTTTTTCAACTGATAGCATTCATCCGTGTTGTGCCCCTTTTCTCTGTGGAAGTCACAGTATTTGTCTTTATTCCTAGACTTCGGCCGGCTGGACATTGGGGGGGTGTGAATTTGACCGTATCCATGGCGGGATTTCTTTCGGCGTCTTTGTGAGGAGTGAACTGTCCCCCCTCTTCCTCTCGGCCTTAAGCGGGTCTTGAACTCCCCTTTCTTCCAAAGATCCGGATGCTTTTTGTCCTCCTCCTGTTCTTCCACTTTGGGAGTGTTTTTCTTTGGTTGGCCGGCTACCTCACCTCGAGGAATGCTTTCACGACCTTCCACATTTCATCTTGCGGGGGGAATGTTGTCATTGAGCCTTCGATCAATTCGGGTTCGTTATCCCGTGCATAAAACCGGACACTCTCATGCACTCTGGGGCTCCCTTCACATACATGCTCTCTGTCTTGAAACGTTCCACGAATGCTTCCGTGGACTCCCCTTCCCGCTGCTTTATGTGGTGTAATTCAACAGGATCTTTCGTATACTTCTTCTGCTGAAGGAAGTATGAGAGAAAACTCGATCTCAACTCTTCAAAGCTGTCAATGCTCTCCGGACGCAGCTCATCAAACCAGCCGCGGGAGTGCCCTATAAGGGTGGAGTTGAACATGTGGCACCATATGGGCATGGCCCATCTTTCCACTTTGGCCGCGGTCTGGAAAATCTTCAAATGATCCTCCGGATCTCCTGTCCCGTCGTACGTTCTAATGTGAGCTGGCATTCTTGTTCTTTTCGGGAACTCAAAATTCCGTATACGGCGGGTAAAGGGGTCCGTGTCAGCTACGTCATATGGGGAGTAGATGTAAAACCCGAAAATCTAAAACGCGTAAAAAGACTATTTTGCCCCTAATTTAAAACTTATAAAATACATAAAATACGTTATGCTCATTAAATGCAATATTAATCTAACTTATAATTTTTTTTGACAAATCTAATGTACGAGATCATAATAAAATTCTTACGCTTGCGTCCGAATATTTTATCTCACGATTAAATTAGCTATTTCATGAACCGAACAATTACTAAGTATACAAAAATACATTCTGACATAACTCGTATATGATCAAAGTGTAAAAAAAAATAATAATAGAAGCTACAATTATGTGAATTGTTATGCATAAACTAAAAACTTCTAAATTACAAAATGCCTTACAACTTAAATTATAGAAGCCATATTACATAATAAATCAAAAGCCCATATGAGACTGGTCCATGTGTTTTTTTTCCTCCTGGCTCGTTAAAAACCGACTCCCACAAGTACCCATCTCATATCTATAAATTCACTCATAATCCTCTCATGCAAAAAACCCTAGTCTCTCAAAAATGACGGCCAACAAGTGATTTCCTCCTCTATTTTCTGTCGACTACAACCAGGCCAAAAGCACAAGAATTCCAAACTGTTTTGCTACATTTGATCCGTGTTCCTTCCCTTTGTGTCTCGACTACAAGGTACTACGCATGGTCTTGTTTTCTTTCTTTTTGTTTGCTTAACCTGGTCAAGTTCTAGTAGTGTGACACACTTATTTTGGTCTCCATTAAAACGCTATATAAATGGATTTATAGGAACCTAATGTTATACTACACATGGCCATGAGAAACCGAATATTTACGTGTCGAATCTAATGCATCAGTTTGTCACTATTTTTTATAGTTTTAACTAAAACCTTTACATAAAACTGTCAATGGAGTCACCTGTGTTTAGGTTGGTGTCGATAAGTGTATAGTAATGTGTACTGCATATTTAACGAGGGTCGTATGCATGGTTTGGTCGAATGTGGTTATGAGTCACATTTATGTTGTGTTGTGTGAGTGTCGAATGGGTTGGGTTAGTAACTGGTTGTGTTCGAAGTGTGTATGAACTGTGATGTCGTTGTAAATATGGGTAGTATTTGTAAGTTGGGTCGGCTATGGTACGAAGGGATTTAAGGTTTTATAATCTTTTGAGAGTTTTGTTCATGCATGTTTGCCTCACAAATGGTGTATTTGAGTTGTGTAGTATGGTGTCGCATGCATATATTAGTATGTTTATCATATTTGAGTTGCGTCTAGTGTCACATGCATGGGCCAATAAGGTTTAAGGGATGTGTATGCACATGATGGTCATGGGGGTTATACATAAGTAGAAAATATATTTTAAGTGTCCCTAATAAGTGGTTATGTATTTAATTTATGAGTGAGCTGTGGTACTCTATATAAAATTATATTTACACATTAAGGGTGGTGATTTCATAATATGTTTACATTAGTCTCATGTGTTGCGCTGGGGTATTGTTGCACAAATTGAACTTGTGTGCATGTTCATCGTGGATTGCGTTTGTGATAGTGTAAAGCGTGTGAGCATATAAATTAATTACGTGAGTATAAGGGTGTGGGTAAAAAGATTCAAATGTTGCAAATGCATAAGTTAGGCGTATGTACTTCTGTTTTGGGGTGAGGGAATGTCACATAAGAGGATTATATAATTTGTACTAATCAAGTTAGAATGATTTATAAAGTGTAAAATACGTAGACTTGTTATATTAAATCTTAAACCCTAATCTATAAATATGTTACTTTAATACTTAAAATGGAACTTACTAAAATAGGTAAACCTAATTCATCAGAATTAAAAAGTAATACGTGGTATTTAATTTGTATAGCTTCTGCGAAGAAGGAGTGATCCTTGGCTTTCTGTGTTTCTTGTTATTGTTAGTTTTGCTTTTGGAATAAGGTACAGATATTCTGACCTTTTCAGTAAAGGTTTCTCATGATTTTTCTTTCTTTGGCCTTTCTCTTATGCTTATTAGGGTTTCCTATGCCATTGCTATGAATCCCTTCTATTTGTCTGATCCTCTGTTTGTCGAACTTCTTTTGTTGAACTTTGCTATATCTGATTTGGACCTTATGATTATGAACCTTCTGATATGTATTTATGTTTTGACCTTTATGATTACCTATGATCTGTGTCACCGACATTCCATGTCGACCTAAGTTAGTTTGACACACCCGAGCCATTATTTCACTAGGCATGGGGGTTCCATGTCCATGTCAATGATGCACCTCTGGCATGACTCTAGGGCAGTAGAGTGATGTTACGCCCGCGTCCTTGGTGGTGTATCATATTTTGTATATGTGAGGTAGGGGTATGGATGCATCCTAGGTCCATTTTATCGATTATCTGTTCATCATTATCTGTATTATCGATGATTGATCTGCGTGCATGCACGTCCTTCATAACTCTGGTAGGTCTCCCTTACATATGTTGCCTTATGTGTGATTATTTACGATATATGTTCGGGCTCGTGGTAGATGACTAAACCTTTATCCGTTATTTCTGTTTTATGTATTCTGTTTATGATTCTGTTATTTTTCCTTCACACCATATTCTGCATTCGTTTATGTTTCATATTTCTTTGTTGTTATATATGTTCACGGAGCTTTTGAAGCTCAGCCGCATTTTCCTTTTCTTCCGCGGCAGGTATCTAAGCTAGGAGCTGGGGTTGCTTTGGGATTGAGTGCTGAGTGTGGACTTACCTTAGAGATTTTAGCTTTGAACTTATGATGCCATTTTAAGACCTTTGTTATTTCAGTTTATTTCTGTTGGAATTTCTTTTCATTGGGAACCTATGTATTTTAAGTCATGTTGACTTACTTTATTTCAGAATTTATGTTGAGACTTCCTTTTGTTATTTTATGTTTGCTCTGATATGACACCATATTTGTGATTCCTTTACCCTTATCGGGTCGGGGCATTACAATTTATGGTATCAGAGCCAGGTTTTGAGACCCTTAGAGCTTAGGCTATGACCTGTGAGGATTGGGTAGACTTTAGGCTTCATTCTGCGTATTTCCGTTTTGTGTCTCACCTTTGTTGATTTTGCTAATCGTTTTGATAATCGTCCAGATGGTTACCACTCGTCGTAACGGTCAGCCGGAAGGGGACGAAGACATCCCTAACTTGGATGCTGCGATCGCTAATGCCCTCAACACTCTTTTCCCTGGTCTTACCACACCTGAGATGATGACACAGGTGATCAACAACATCCGCAACAGACTGGTCCTTCGGGTAGTGGTGGAGGTAATCAACCCACCGGCATTCACACTTGGCTCGAGCGTTTCGGTAAGCTCAAGCCCCTTTCTTTCAGCACTGCTGCCACTCCCACGGAGGCCGAGGACTGGATCACACATATAGGAAAGCTGTTTGAAGTGTTGGGTTGTGGAGACGAGTTCAAGACCCGTTTGGCTACATTTAAGTTGGAAGGTGATGCAATGAATTGGTGGAAGGCACTCAAACAGGCGAGAGGAGGAGATGCCTTTGCTATTACTTGCACCTGGGCTGAATTTCGTACCATCTTCTATAACCGTTACTTCCCTGATCTTTGAACAGCAAAGGTATGAAAGGGAATATCAGGCGATCTACCAGTTTGATTATGAGAACTCCAATGAGTACATGGGCAGGTTTATGAGGTTGGTCAGTTTTGTGGGACCGATTGCTGGGGATTGTAGGCGTCAGGCCAAGCACTTCAAGTGGGGACTTAAGAAATGGGTGTTGGACCGACTGCTTAATAATGAGTATGAGGATGTGTCAGCCTGTAATGACGCAGCCTGCAACATCGAGATCTTTCATGAGGGTTTAGGTTCCAACAAGCGTAACCGTGATGGTGATCGAATTCAAGCTAGGGCTCAGGGTAGTGAATACAGGGGAAATTCTGGCAGGAGTTATGATTCGAGGGGACAGGTGGACAGGAGTTATGACCAGCGGGGTAAGTCGGGTAGGAATGCTGACTTTAGTACAGGGATCAGTCGGCTCGAGGACCACAACAGGGTCGCGCTACAGGTTCATCAGGTCAGCAGAGGACAGCTGAGACATTACTTCCCCCACCCATCTGTACCACTTGTGGTAAAGCTCATCCAGGACAGTGTTTCAAGGCCACTGGTGGTTGTTTTGCTTGTGGCTCCACTACTCACAAGATCAAAGATTTCCCTAAGAGGAACCCTCTGACACCTGGAAACTACATCAAGCCACCTCCTACTACTGGACGTGTCTACTCTACTACTCGGGAGCAGGCATAACGCATTTCAGGTACCATTACCGGCATTCTTTACATTGATGATTATACTGTCTTCACTTTATTTGATACCGGTGCCATACACTCTATTATATCTGTCACATTTGCGAAGAAACTAAAAATGATCCCTACACCACTAACAAACCACTTATCAATTTCCACACCTATGAAAAACCATATGCTCATTGATCATAAATATGTTAATTGCCCCCTACGTTTTGATGATCGTATTCGCCCTGCAAATTTGTATCCTCTCGATATGGTCGACTTTGATATCGTTCTAGGCATGGATTGGTTGGCTTCTCATAGAGCTTCCATTGACTGCTATGCTAAAACCGTAATCTTTGGAAATGTACAAAACCCTGAATTCGTTTATCATGGTACTCAACCCCTCAAATCCGTTAAGTTTATTTCTGCTATGAAGGCACGAACCCTGATTGCTCATGGGTGCTAAGGTTTTCTGGCGTCTGTTAAGGACATATCCTTAGAGAGTCCTAACATCGAAAACCTTCCTGTTGTTTGTGAATTCCCTGACGTTTTTCCCGATGAACTTCCTGGTCTTCCCCCGACTAGAGAAATTGAGTTTGGCATTGAGTTAATTCCTGGTGCTGAACCTATTTCAAAGGCTCTGTATCGTATGGCACCTGTAGAGTTGAAGGAGTTGAAGGAACAGCTGCAAGAGATGCTAGAGAATGGTTTTATCCGACCCAGTGTTTCTCCTTGGGGTGCACCTGTTTTGTTTGTGAAGAAGAAGGATGGGAGCATGCGTCTGTGTATCGACTATCGTGAACTTAACCGTATTACCATTCGTAACCGTTATCCTCTTCCGCGTATTGATGATTTGTTTGATCAACTGAAAGGAGCTAAATTCTTTTCTAAGATTGATCTAAGATCTGGTTATCACCAACTACGCGTGAAGGAGCAAGATGTTCCTAAGACCGCGTTTCGTACCAGATATGGCCACTACGAGTTTCTGGTTATGCCTTTCGGTTTGACAAATGCTCCTGCGGTGTTTATGGACCTAATGAATCGTGTTTTCCATGAGTACCTTGATAAGTTCGTTATCGTTTTTATCGACGACATTCTGGTTTACTCCAAGTCTGAAGAAGAGCATGAGCAACATCTCCTGATCATTTTGGAAATTCTTAGGCAGAAGAAGTTGTACGCCAAATTTTCGAAGTGTGAGTTCTGGTTAAAGCAAGTTGCTTTCCTTGGCCATATTGTGTCTGCAGATGGTATCACCATGGATCCATCTAAGATAGAGGCTATCACTAAATGGCCAAGACCTACTACAGTGACTGAGGTTAGGAGTTTTCTGGGACTTGCTGGTTATTACCGACGGTTTGTTGAAGGTTTCTCTCGATTAGCTTTACCCCTAACCCAGCTGATGAGGAAAGGTGAGAAATTTGTATGGACAGATGAACGAGAGGAGAGTTTTGAAGAGTTGAAACGGAGATTGGTGTCCGCTCCTATTTTGACTCTTCCATCTGGTTCTGGAGGGTTTCAGATTTACAGTGATGCATCTAAGAAAGGCTTGGGCTGTGTTTTGATGCAACATGGAAAGGTGATCGCTTATGCTTCAAGGCAACTGAAACCTTATGAGGAGAATTACCCAACACATGATCTTGAGTTAGCTGCAGTGGTGTTTGCATTAAAAATCTGGAGGCATTACCTGTATGGAGAGACTTGTGACATCTTTACTGACCACAAAAGTCTCAAGTATATTTTCACCCAGAAAGAGCTTAACATGAGACAAAGAAGATGGTTAGAACTTCTTAAGGATTATGACACTAACATCCAGTACCATCCGGGTAAGGCTATTGTAGTTGCTGACGCACTTAGCCGGAAATCTGGTATACTAGCAACTATTGAGATTGAACCTAGGATTCTTCATGATTTAGAACGTTTGGATGTTGAGCTGTGCATACGAGGTTTTAGTGGATACTGGGCTAGTTTGAAGGTGGAGTCCAACCTTTTTCTACAAATTAAAGAAGCTCAGAAGGATGATGGTGAACTGTGGGCAGTGCTGCAAAATGTTGAAGAAGGTAAGCAGACTGAGTTCAGGGTTGATGATGATGGAATTGTATGGTATAAGGATAGGCTTTGCGTTCCAAATGATCCGGCACTTCGCGAGAAAGTTATGACTGAAGCTCATAGTTCTCCTTTCACTATCCATCCTGGTTCTACCAAGATGTATAGAGATTTGAAACAGTACTTCTAGTGGAATGGCATGAAACAAGACGTGGCTACGTTTGTGTCGAAGTGTATGATTTGTCAGTAGGTTAAAATTGAACACCAGAGGGCTAGTGGATTGTTACAGCCATTGTAGATTCCTGCATGGAAGTGGGATGAGATATCTATGGATTTTGTGACTGGGCTACCTCTTACTCGGAAGAAACATGATGCGATTTGGGTAGTTGTTGATCGACTAACCAAATCTGCTCATTTCTTACCAATTCGGAAGGATTATGTCATTGGTAGATTGGTGGAGATTTTTCAGCAGGAAATTGTTAGGCTTCATGGTACTCCGGCATCTATTGTGTCCGATAGGGATCTACGGTTTACTTCCCGTTTCTGGAAAGGTTTGCAAAAAGCTTGGGGAGCTCAACTTAAATTCAGTACAGCCTTTCATCCTCAAACAGATGGTCAGTCAGAGAGAACTATTCACACCTTAGAGGATATGTTAAGGGCTTGTGCTTTGGAATGGACGGGAAGCTGAGATGAATATTTGTGTTTAGTAGAGTTTGCCTACAACAACAGTTGGCATGCTAGCATTAAGGCAACACCTTTTGAACTTCTCTATGGAAGAAAATGTAGAGCACCTATCTGTTGGGATGAAGTAGGTGAACGTTTAATTGAAGGTCCATAACTGATTGAGATTACTAATGAGAAGGTAGTTGTTGCTAAAGAAAAGCTGAAAGAGGCTAGGTCTCGACAGAAAAGTTATGCCGACAAGCATCGTCGTGAATTGGAGTTTCAGGTTAGAGATCGTGTATTTTTGAAGGTTTTGCCGTTTAGAGGAGTGAAACGTTTTGGAATCAAGGGCAAGCTCAGTCCTCGATTTATTGGTCCATTTGAAATTCTGGAGCGTATAGGAGAAGTTTCTTATCGGTTAGCACTTCCGCCTCAGTTATCACATGTTCATGATGTTTTCCATGTATCTCTTCTAAGGGGATACAACTATCATCCATTGCACGTTGCTTCTTATCCGTTTGACCAAATTCAACCCGATATGTCTTTGTCTGAGAAACCGGAAGCTATTTTAGATCGGTAAGAAAGAGTCAAGAGAAACAAAGTCATTCCGTTCGTAAAGATTCTTTGGAGAAATCACCCGGAGCGTGAAGCTACCTGGGAAACCGAAGAGTCGATGCGAGCTAGTTATCCTCATTTCCTTGCGTAGTTTGGTATGTTTTCGTTCCGTTTTCATTTCGTTTCATTTCAATTTTCGAGGACGAAATTTTTTTTTAGAGGGGAAGAGTTGTAAAACCCGAAAATCTAAAACGCGTAAAAAGACTATTTTGCCCCCTAATTTAAAACTTATAAAATACATAAAATACGTTATGCTCCTTAAATGTAATATTAATCTAACTTATAATTTTTTTTGACAAATCTAATGTACGAGATCATAATAAAATTCTTACGCTTGCGTCCGAATATTTTATCTCACGCTTAAATTAGCTATTTCATGAACCGAACAATTACTAAGTATACAAAAATACATTCTGACATAACTCGTATATGATCAAAGTGTAAAAAAAAAATAATAATAGAAGCTACAATTATGTGAATTGTTATGCATAAACTAAAAACTTCTAAATTACAAAATGCCTTACAACTTAAATTATAGAAGCCATAGTACATAATAAATCAAAAGCCCATATGAAGCTATGTTTGGCACACAAGATTATGGAGAGATTATGCTTATTTTTTCAAAAAATAAGCTACTTAAAAAATAATCATTGTTTGGCAGACATAGCTTATAAGAGATTATAAAAAAATAATCTTCCATAATCTCTGAAAATAGCTATGTTTGGCACACAAGATTATGGAGAGATTATGCTTATTTTTTCAAAAAATAAGCTACTTAAAAAATAATCCTTGTTTGGCAACATAACTTATAAAAGATTATAAGAAAAATAATCTTCCATAATCTCTGAAAATAAAAGGTTACTTCATGTAGCTTATAAAAATAATCTTTTTTTATAATCTTTTTCAGCAACAGCATCAGCACCAGCATCAGCAACAGCACCAGCACAATCTATTTTTGCCAAACATACCCTACTTCATGTAGCTTATAAAAATAATCTTTTTTTATAATCTTTTTAAGCAACAGCACCGGCACCAGCATCAGCAACAACACCAGCATCAGCACAATCTATTTTTGCCAAACATACCCTGAGACTGGTCCATGTGTTTTTTTTCCCTCCTGGCTCGTTAAAAACCGACTCCCACAAGTACCCATCCCATATCTATAAATTCACTCATAATCCTCTCATGCAAAAAACCCTAGTCTCTCAAAAGTGACGGCCAACAAGTGATTTCCTCCTCTATTTTCTGTCGACTACAAACATGCCAAAAGCACAAGAATTCCAAACTGTTTTGCTCCATTTGATCCGTGTTCCTTCCCTTTGTGTCTCGACTACAAGGTACTACGCATGGTCTTGTTTTCTTTCTTTTTGTTTGCTTAACCTGGTCAAGTTCTAGTAGTGTGACACGCTTGTTTTGGTCTCCATTAAAACGCTATATAAATGGATTTATAGTAACCTAATGTTATACTACACATGGCCATGAGAAACCGAATATTTACGTGTCGAATCTAATTCATCAGTTTGTCACTATTTTTTATAGTTTCAACTAAAACCTTTACATAAAACTGTCAATGGAGTCACCTGTGTTTAGGTTGGTGTCGATAAGTGTATAGTAATGTGTACTGCATATTTAACGAGGGTCGTATGCATGGTTTGGTCGAATGTGGTTATGAGTCACATTTATGTTGTGTTGTGTGAGTGTCGAATGGGTTGGGTTAGTAACTGGTTGTGTTCGAAGTATGTATGAACTGTGATGTCGTTGTAAATATGGGTAGTATTTGTAAGTTGGGTCGGCTATGGTACGAAGGGATTTAAGGTTTTATAATCTTTTGAGAGTTTTGTTCATGCATGTTTGCCTCACAAATGGTGTATTTGAGTTGTGTAGTATGGTGTCGCATGCATATATTAGTATGTTTATCATATTTGAGTTGCGTCTAGTGTCACATGCATGGGCCAATAAGGTTTAAGGGATGTGTATGCACATGATGGTCATGGGGGTTATACATAAGTAGAAAATATATTTTAAGTGTCCCTAATAAGTGGTTATGTATTTAATTTATGAGTGAGCTGTGGTACTCTATATAAAATTATATTTACACATTAAGGGTGGTGATTTCATAATATGTTTACATTAGTCTCATGTGTTGCGCTGGGGTATTGTTGCACAAATTGAACTTGTGTGCATGTTCATCGTGGATTGCGTTTGTGATAGTGTAAAGCGTGTGAGCATATAAATTAATTACGTGAGTATAAGGGTGTGGGTAAAAAGATTCAAATGTTGCAAATGCATAAGTTAGGCGTATGTACTTCTGTTTTGGGGTGAGGGTCACAACTCAATAAAGGTCACATAAGAGGATTATATAATTTGTACTAATCAAGTTAGAATGATTTATAACGTGTAAAATACGTAGACTTGTTATATTAAATCTTAAACCCTAATCTATAAATATGTTACTTTAATACTTAAAATGGAACTTACTAAAATAGGTAAACCTAATTCATCAGACTTAAAAAGTAATACGTGGTATTTAATTTGTATAGGTTCTGCGAAGAAGGAGTGATCCTTGGCTTTCTGTGTTTCTTGCTTTTGTTAGTTTTGCTTTTGGAATAAGGTACAGATATTCTGACCTTTTCAGTAAAGGTTTCTCATGATTTTTCTTTCTTTGGCCTTTCTCTTATGCTTATTAGGGTTTCCTATGCCATTGCTATGAATCCCTTCTATTTGTCTGATCCTCTGTTTGTCTGAACTTCTGTTTGTTGAACTTTGCTATATCTGATTTGGACCTTATGATTATGAACCTTCTGATATGTATTTCTGTTTTGACCTTTATGATTACCTATGATCTGTGTCACTTCTGACATTCTGTCTGACCTAAGTTAGTTTGACACCCGAGCCATTATTTCACTAGGCATGGGGGTTCCATGTCCATGTCAGTGATGCACCTCTGGCATGACTCTAGGGCAGTAGAGTGATGTTCTGCCACGTCCCTTGGTGGTGGATCATATTTTGTATATGTGAGGTAGGGGCGTATGGATGCATCCTAGGTCTGTTTATCTGATTATCTGTTTATCTGTTATCTGTATTATCTGATGATTGATGCTGCGTGCATGCACGTCCTTCATAACTCTGGTAGGTCTCCCCTACATATGTTGCCTTATGTGTGATTATTTCTGATATATGTTCTGGGCTCGTGGTAGATGACTAAACCTTTATCCGTTATTTCTGTTTTATGTATTCTGTTTATGATTCTGTTATTTTTCCTTCACACCATATTCTGCATTCATTTCTGTTTCATATTTCTTTGTTGTTATATATGTTCACTGAGCTTTTGAAGCTCAGCCGCATTTTCCTTTTCTTCCGCGGCAGGTATCTAAGCTAGGAGCTGGGGTTGCTTTGGGATTGAGTGCTGAGTGTGGACTTACCTTAGAGATTTTAGCTTTGAACTTATGATGCCATTTTAAGACCTTTGTTATTTCAGTTTATTTCTGTTGGAATTTCTTTTCATTGGGAACCTATGTATTTTAAGTCATGTTGACTTACTTTATTTCAGAATTTATGTTGAGACTTCCTTTTGTTATTTTATGTTTGCTCTGATATGACACCATATTTGTGATTTCTTTACACTTATCGGGTCGGGGCGTTACAGTAGAGGTCATCGGATTCCCGTTCTTTGCTTTTCGGGGTGGACTTCCAATGTCCCCCTGTGCTTTCCTCGCTTTCCGGAGGGGACACTTCCCTGGTTCTGCTGCGACACGAGTGATATGTTTCTCCTATGCCAGACTTCGAGTGAGAAGCACTGCCGCGGGTAGCACTCCGGCTTCGTTGGTGTCTATCGACCGAATCTTTTTCAGTCATGTCCCGTTTACTTCGCTTCCCTGCTTCTCTTTTGCGTTGCCTACGGGAAGTAACCTTTAACTGGAGTCTGGAGAACACGGTTGGTTTTTGGTCACCAAGTCTCGTGGACACGTGCGGACGTTCCTTTTCCAGTCTTGAGAATACATCCGGTCGCGGCCTCTTGGTTTCCAACCGGCTCTTTTCTCTAGAACCCCCATCGTCTCGACTGCTGAGTCTCGAGAAGACACTTAGCGACTTGGAATACTCCGACGGGTCTGACCTGGCACTAGGACTGGCTTCGCGCCTCCTTTTAGGTGCCCCTTTTCTTTCAGATGCTGGGCGGGTATTCCGGGCGTGTTCTCGAGATCTCTCATTTCTAGTCTCATCGTCGAAATCCAGACGGGTTTTGACCCGGTCCAGTTTTTCCTGATGGACCTTTTCTGCCATGAAGGGCAAGATCTGATGGTAGTGCCTTTCGCAGAACTCCCTTATTGACGCGTCTGTCGCTGCATTAGGGTGGTATTGTTCTGTGTCTTGCACTTTTTCATTCCCTCCCGTGTTTCTGACCGTGGACGGCTCAGGAGACGGGGAGGGGTTTTCTGCCAAATTGCTCATTAGAGTTTTTTTCGGAAACGCAGTTATGTCACTGGTCCCACGGATGGCGCCAACTTGTTAATACAATTATGGGCGCTTCCCTGACGAAGATTAGTGTATGCTAACTTCCCAGGAAATAGATCTTGTATTAAGTATGATCCTTGATTGCAAGCTGCTAAGAAAACCAACACCGTTAGTCTCACCGCGGAATGGGGTTCCGCGGTCAACCTCCGGCGTGAGAGTAAGTGGTAGTTTCAGAGAGATATAGTGAGTTCTAGAGAGAGAGAGTGTGTAAATGTTACCCTTTGAATAGTGGCGAGGCATCTATTTATATGGTTGACCTTTATGTCGTGTTCTCAAGGTCACGGGCCATGAGAGCGACAGTTTGCGAGTGGGGAGTGACGTAGGTCAACTCCAGAGCTTGTCCCGTTGCTGTGACAGCGATGTTTTTGGGCGAGAGTTGTCTCGCTTTCCCTTTTTGGGGACTGCAGGCTGTGGTACACTAAGCCTGAGCGAGATTCCCTACCTTTAATGTCGGGCGCGGTTGCGTTCTCCTTCGGACGTATCTACTATCCGCGGAATGGTTTGGTGACCATTGTCGGGGTATGTATCTAGTCCGCGACCGACCCGTATGGGTGCCGGGGGTATTTATGCAATCATGGTTAGTCCGCGCCCGACCCGTATAAGCGCCGGGGGGGGGTCATACGCGATCAATATTCATTTGCAAACTCAAAAAATGGTGAGATCCAAGGGACAAATCTCAGCCGTCCATTTTCAAGATCAAGATCTCTCCTCCATCCCCCCCTTCCAACTCCGATCAACTTTTCCGATCAGTTCTTCCTTCACAATCACATGTGATTGACAACGTCGCCGCTGCACTTTTCCGGTGACTACTTACGGGCTCCGCCCTTCGGCCTCCTCGATCTCGACCTCAAAGGCCTCCGGCCTTATCGGTCTTCGACCTCAAGGGCTTTTCTAAAGGGGTTGGAGGTTGATCGGATTTGATGGGCGGCGATCCAGAGGTGGTGGTGGTCACGGTGGTCGCCTCCGGTGACTGGTCAGATCTGGAAAACGAGAATCTGGTGGTGGTCGCGGTGGTTATGGTGGTCGCCGGAGATGATGGTGGTGGCGGCGATGGTAGTGGTCGGAGATGATGACGGCGGTGGTGGTGGTTGCCAGCTGTTTCAGGTCGTCGGAAAACTGAACGGAAATGGTGGTGACGGGATGGAGGTAGAAGGGAAGGGAAGAGATGAGAGAAAAAATGGATCCAAATGTTGAGATTAAATCAAATTGATGGTTAGGATTTATCCCTTGGATCTCACTCTAAAACTTGTTTTCAAATAAACATTTATCTAAAATGTTAAAATAATGATATTCTATAATATATATAAAATGGGTTCATCGAATTGCGTGCCCACTCTATACACTTTAATTTTTTATATTTTTTTCCCGAACTTTCATTACTTTGAAACCTGAACTTTGAAACCCTTTTTTTTATATTAGTTATCAGTTGAGCATTACTTTTTTTTATATTTACCCTGAACTTTGAAAAAAAATTTATTTATTATTATTGTTATTTTATTTCTTTTATTTTTAGTTTTTTAATATCCATTTATCTATTTATTTTTCATTTTTCCCCTCAACTTTACATGGTTTTTATTCAAATACTTTAATCCATATTTTACCTCTTTTCTCTAAATCAAGAAGTGTCGAAGTGTCGACACCTCTTTGCGATATGGTGTAAAATATTACACTCTTATGATTCATTTTCTTTTTGGTCACTTTATTTCATTAGTATGGATTACCATCTCATGATCCATTTTCTTTCTCGCTTTTCAAACTTTAAAAACTTTTTATTTTATTCTTTAATATGTTGGTAAGTTTTTTTAACCATATTATTTTCTTATTTACGGTTGGTTAGGTTATTTTCTTATGCTTATTACACTTCATTATTTTTTTAGCAAAATCTTATGAATATAGATTTGTGTGAAATAAATTAGTGTTACAAATTTATTAATAGATTATCATATATGCTTATTTCATTCATTGTTGTATCGTTTAATGCTACAAATGTAGTATTTGATAAAATTCATATATAGAAAGAACGTAATTTAACTGAATTTAGGCAAATTATCTATGAGAGCAATATTTCATGGACTGAAATATTGACAAAAAATAAAATAAAATTGACATTTAAAATGATATATATAATGGTTCTGATAACAACTTTTTAATTTTATATATTACCGTACACAATAAACTCTATGTCTCCCGGGGCAACGCCCGGGTGACATACCTCGTTTTCTTTGAAAACAAAAGATAATGATATGGCAATTAACGCTCAGTTCTCGAGTTTTTAGGGAAGGTAAATAGAAAAGAATAGGAAATGGAAAAGAAAGGGAAAAGGAAAGTAAGTGTTAGTTGTTATGTTCTTGAGATAGAGGAAAGGAAATGGAAAGTAATTATAATCATGTTCTTGAGGGAGAGGAAAAGGAAAATAATTTGATCAAATTACATATATGCCCTCTAATTCTTAATATCAAATGTTTTAAAAGGAGTATATTAGTCTTTATACAACATACGGTTCTGTTTCCTTTCCCTTTCCTCCCAAAAGTGAGCGGAAGATTTACTTAACAAATCTTCCTCCCTATTTCCTTTCCATTTCCTTCTTTAAAAAAGACTCAAGAATACAAAAAACTTTTCATTTCCTTTACTTTCCTATTCTATTTTACCTCGAGAACTGAGTGTAAGATTAATGAGTTTTTGAAAAGTGAGTCATTTTCATGGCCCACTTTCCACCCACACTTTCGTCGTCAAGAATTCCTTGCTTTTGTAAGAAAAGCAGGTTACAATAATTTAGGAGCAACGTATTTTTCGGAAAGCCTTATTTGTTGTTGAAAATCAAAAGCAAATCCGGAAATACGAATGACAGAAGAAATCACAATGGGAGCTGATCTCATGGTTTCAGCAGTTGTAGTTATACTTACAACAACAATAATATTACTAGTGATGATGTTTAGGGCGGTGGTGTTTTCTCGTGCATCAACTGCCGCTCCCTCATCAGTAATCGCATATTCGTCTTCCGGGTCGTCATGGAAATATGATGTGTTTCTTAGTTTCAGAGGCGAAGATACTCGCAAGACTTTTGTAGATCATCTCTACTCTGCTCTTCAACACCACAACATACACACTTACAAGGACGATGTAACACTTGACCGAGGTGATACCATCGGTCCATCTCTCTTGAAGGCTATCCGAGAATCGCATATTGCCCTCATCGTATTCTCCAAAAACTATGCCGATTCTTCATGGTGTTTGGATGAACTTGCATATATTTTGAAATGCAAAGAGGACGAGATGGGCAAAATCGTTATCCCCATATTTTACGACGTGGATCCCTCTGATGTTAGAAAACAGAAAGGCCAATTTGGTAAAGCTTTTTATAAACATAATAACTCGGCTAACAAGAACAGAGTCGAATCATGGAGAAAAGCACTCGGAGATGCAAGTAACATTGCTGGATGGGAACCCAAGCTTGTAGCCAACGGGTAATCATTTTTTCATTTCATTTCATTTTATTTTTTGTATGGTTAAGTTGTTTTTACAACGGTGTAAATCATACATGTCTATGCAGGCATGAAGCAAAATGTATTAAAGAGATTGTTAGTACGGTTTTAGACAAATTAATGCCATCCTTAGATTCGGTCGTTGAAGATGAAAACCTTGTTGGAATGGGAACTCGATTGCAGGATTTGAAATCCCAGTTAGAAATCGGGTCAAGGGGTGTGCACATGGTTGGGATATGGGGTGTTGGGGGTGGTGGTAAGACCACTCTTGCAACTTCTCTTTTCATTGAAATATCTGGTAATTTTGATGGTTTTTGCTTTCATGGCAATATTCGAGAGGAATCCAACAAACATGGTTTAAAAAATCTGCAAGAAAAAATTCTATCAACTATTTTTGACAAAGAAATAAAAGTGCAGAGTGTTGATATAGGAAAACACACGATTAAACGTATGTTATGCCGTAGAAATGTGTTGATTGTTCTTGATGATGTCGATGACCTTGAGCAACTGGAGGCGCTAGCCGGATCACCTGATTGGTTTGGTGATGGGAGCCGGATAATAATCACAACCAGGGATGAACATTTGCTAACAACTCACAGGGTAGACAAGGTCTATCCGGTGAGATTATTATCACATGATGAGGCTATGCGGCTCTTTAAAAGGCATGCATATTGTGAAAATAACCCTGTAGAAGATTATGATAAGCTTTCTTTTCGTGTGATTTCTTATGTTAATGGGCTCCCGTTAGCACTTAAAATCTTAGGGTCTTTTCTTTATGGCAAAGACAAGAATGAGTGGATCAGTGCCTTGGATAAGTTAAGAGAAATACCAAACCGTAAGGTCACAGATCAACTTAAAATAAGTTACGATGGACTTGAGCATGATGAGAAAGAGATATTCTTAGATGTTGCATGTTTCTTTAGGGGGGAGAGCAAAGACCACGCGATGGCAATACTTGATGCTTGCGGATTTCACCCTCATATAGGGATAAAGGTGTTGATACAAAAGGCTCTCATAACCATTTCTTCGGATGGTAGATTTGATATGCACGATTTGCTTCAAGAAATGGGACACCACATTGTTAGAGGGGAACATCCCAACAATCTCGAAAAACATAGCAGGCTTTGGCGATATGATGTAGAGAAATTAGTGACATGTGTTCCTGGAATGCAACAATGGTAAAGGTTATGCTATTTTTGAAAGATGTTCACTGAATGATACACAGACACCTACATACTACTCGTAATAAGATACTCCAACTTAATCATTGCATCCATTTTCCCTTTATAGCAGGAAAATCATAAGATTGAAGCCGTACAATATATTAATTTTGATCCTCAATCACCAAGCTGCATTATGCTCCTTTCAAACTTGAAGAAACTAAGATTCCTTGATGTGACGATTTGGGGTGACAGCTGCTGTGATGAAGGGCCTACTTTTCTTTCAAATGAGTTGAAGTATATGAAATGGAATAGGTATCCTCCAAGTCCTTTTCCTGAAAGTTTCCAACCAAGGAAGCTTGTTGTTCTAAAGATAGATGGAACCTTGCAAAGAGAACTTTGGAAGGGTTATAAGGTAAATCATTTGTTCCTTTGGTTTACATATATAATTAGTGGATCCCGAGTGACTAACTTACACCTTAATGTTTTCTTAGATATGTAAATACAGCTGTTAAGATGGTGAGATTATACACTATAAATATTTAGAAATTAAGCATGTGAATAAGTTCATTTGGCATCTAAATTGTAATGCTATCTGTAAACCAAAAAGTCATCTGTTTAACCACTATCCCCTGTTTTAAAAAATAAGACTCACTTGAACCATGGACCACAAGATATGTATATGAGATGTTATTCCATGTATCTTCCATATGTTGTTAATTCTGACTTGTTTGTGCATCAGTATATGCCGTGTTTGAAAGAGCTCAAACTCATAGATGCGAATGCACTATTTAGGACACCTGATATTGGAGGGCTTTCATGTCTAAAGAAGTTGATAATCAGACAATGTGAAAGTTTAGAAGAGATTGATCCATCACTTGGAAATCATGCAAGTCTTGTTTACGTATCTGTAAGTTCTTGTAAAAAGCTTACAAGGTTTCCATCCATTGTTCGGATGGAAAAACTGGAGATTCTTGAAATTTCAAGTTGCCAAGCTCTTCTCGAGTTTCCAAAGATTGAAGCAAACATGGATAGATTGGCAAACTTGACTTTAGAATATGTTGGGATAGAAGTTCTCCCTTCATCAGTTGGAAGATATTGTACCAACCTTATTTCGCTAAGGTTGTACGGCTGTTCAAAGTTAAAGAGCATAGAAGGCAACTTTCATGCCTTAAAACATCTGCAGAAGTGTACATTAGTTGATTTTCAACAACTTGAGAATCTTCCAAAAGATCTATTCAATGAAAAATGTTGTCTAGACGACCTTTGGTTGAACACGTATCCGATGTTTGATATTTTACCCCCTCAGTTGCCACGTTTGTTAAGAAAGTTGAGTCTCAATGGATTCAGATTCAGACTGAAAGATGGAGAAATACCAAGTGATATTGGTGAGTTATCCAACTTACAGGAGCTACATCTATGTAATAATCATTTTTCACGATTGGATTTCAGCCTCTCACAGCTAACTCGGCTCAAACTTCTCAATCTGAGCGGTTACAACAATCTTGTTGAATTGCCTGAGCTCCCATCAAATCTATGTATTCTCCAAGCAGACAATTGTGACTCACTTGAAGCAATTAGAGATGATGTTCATAGAAACTGTAAATGGTTATGTCAAGTCTCAATTATATCGTATGAGGAAGGGTGTTGCAGCTTTGTTGGTGGTGAGAGATTACTAGAAACCATGCTTCAGGTATGTTGTATGTATGTATGGGTCACCACCTTCTGTAGGTACGTTGTTGACCTTAACACCTGTTTTATATAACTAATATATGAATTGTTTGATTAAATAATAATCAGGGAGTGGCTATTGAACATCATCAGTGTATGAGCCTCCATCTAAAAGGGATAGAGATTCCAAAGGGGTTTGAACCTCGTTTGGTTAGAGGGGATATATATAGATTGAAACTTCCAAAGAATTGGTTCGATGAATATACTGGATTCTTATTCTGCTCTGTTTTGAAGGAACACTGCTACCTTCTTGATGTAAAGATAACTATGAGGAATGGCGGCATGAGAGATTCTCAAGATGAACAACGAGTGTTTTGGTCAGAGGAGAGTGTTGATGATGATCTCGAAACATGGGTGGGGTATGTTTCATTTGGGTCATTGAGATGCACCGCTTGGTGGGACCAAACGTCCACTGCTGTTGACTTTTCCATTGACCTTTCACGTTCACCTATTAGTGGGTTTGGAGTTAGACTCGTTTCCGAGAAAAATCAAATGAAGGAAACGACAACAACAACAAATTCCTCCTCTGAATTATGTGATGACGATGATGATTATGAATGTAAATTTAACATCCGCCATGATTCAAGGTCTCTTTTGGAGTGTCAATTTGGACCATTTTGATAGATTTTATAAGAATCAACATATCCATCAGTACCTCATCGGAAACTCCCAGACAACAGCTCAACACCGGCCGGAAAACATACACTCATGTACAGCTGTTTTCCAGTGACAGTTGCACCACCGCTGCGTTGCAGGTGAGCCTTTGATTTCTTGTTAATATTTTGCTTAATTATTACTGTATGTTTAGCTAGTTTACTAATTTTATTCATAATTTGGTGTTCTCTATTTAGGTTATATTATTAATATTATTAAGAAATTTGACTACTATAAACATAAAAGCTTGTTGAATATAAAATAAATTATTCCAACATTTTAGTTAGTTATTTTTTTTTATAAATCTTGGTCCACAATATAATTTACAAAGTGAAGCTTTGTGGTTTACAATTTGGAGGTGGTATCTTGATACAAACAGCTACATGAGCTGACTGATACCATGGAGCCGAAAAAGTGGGTCAAATAATGTAAATTTAAGATCAGCCATGATTCACGGTCTCTTTTTTCCCATGTCCATATCCTAAGATGTTTACCAGGTGAAGTTCAAACTTGGTTCGTGACGCTTTACCACTAGACCACCTTGGAGATGGTTCACTTTATTATTGTCATTAAGTACAACCTAGTTGTTTTTTTCTAAGTCTAGAAAAGAGCACGTTTCTGGCCAGCCAAAGCTAACTGGCATCGTGCTAAAAGTTACCTGGTTTGACTTGTTACCCAACCCTACTGATCTCTCTATTTGGGCAACTCTCTTTCGGTGACAATATGCTAACTATTTGAACTTAATTGTGACACAGGATGCATCAACTTGGACACAGCTGGAAGAAGAGCTTCTTTTGGATTTATTCGTGTTTTAAGTTCTGATCTGCGTTATTTTGCCATTTAAAATGTTCTAAACAACTCTTATATTAGGATTTTAGTTATTAGAAGGTTGATCGACTTGAATTTTTGGCTTGAAACATTACAGTTGCTATAAAATCAGTCACCACTTGATTATATGTACTTGGATGCATTTCATCGATGTATGAGTTAATATGAAGATAATTATTTTGGTCTGCAAAGTCGAGTATTATTGGATTTGGTAACGATAAGGTTTGTGCGTTAGCTTAGCCATAGTTGTATTGCATGATTTAAGATGGGTTTTGTTAGATATCAAATTTCAAGATGTAGTGAGTTAGGCCCATGCTTCTTAAAGGAGTGATTCCTAGTTTTTTGTAAGCTTTTTATGAAGCTTTTCTGAAGACGGAAATCTTTAGTTTTTATCTCTTTAATTACACTTAATGGCATTAGAAGTATATTTATATAACTATGGCTAAGAAGTAAGAAGTATAGTATATATGATTGGATATAACGAGTGTGGTAACCCGCGCGTTGCCGCGGGAGCGCTTTGTGGATAGTGTCGAGTTTTTTGGTAACCAAATCCACCCCCCGAATCCATTGCCTGAACACACTTCCTGGACACACCTGCTGAACATGTTATTAAAGAGCAGACCAAAACCGACTTGCGACAAAGTCAATAACTATCCTATCCTACTTGACATACAAAGGCCATAGGAAAAGAGTCACATGAATTAAATGCGTCACCTGTATGACAGTAACCTTAATTTGTAAGCAAAATTTACACAACCATCATAACTTGGAAACCTTAAAATGCTAAGATGTGGGTAATCGTATACAGGTATGGGTACGTACAATATATCAACGTGACTCGTCAATAACACATCTAAGGCTGTACAACTGAACCCTGTTTGAGTGACCTGCTTAATTCGACGCACACCTTACTTGATGCTCCTGACGGTGACCCGTTTACTCCAGGTGATCCGTTTGGCTGTGTGACCCTACTGCCATGTTTGCTTTTTCCCGGGGTTCAGCTTTTCTACATACATTTTAAAAGATTTAGCCTACAAAAGTATATAATCTGTTAGTATTTTCAACATTGAAAGAAAATGGCATAAGGATAGCTGATCATTGTTGGAGCTTCTATATAGACTTACTTTATATACATAGGCAAGGATGATAAAATGACCACATGCAGGTAGGATATCAAAGGTTCATGACTAAATGGAGCCTACTTATATAGAAACCTATAATTAAGTAATTACTATAATGTTCCGTGTCATTGCTACTTCTTCATACAATGATGCTCTATTAGCCGTGGCCAGTCATGGGTATGTTGCTGCGGTTGAAGCTAATTCCGGAGATATAGATTGAGCTAAATACAATGTGATCCCAAAAAAAGAAAAAACCGTATTCACCTTGAACCTTGAAACACGTTCAGTTCCCAAAATCATGGGTAAATAAAGGAGCAACAAACCGTTTCTTTTGGAGATGGCTAAGAGAAATTGGTGGCCTTGTTGCACCATTCACATCAGACGATTCCGGGGAGCACTCTATGAGTCTATGTCGATTCCAAGTAGTGTTGCAGCAGTCTTATCAAAAAGTGTTGTGTATAGATATATTGTTTGACACCTAATGGTTTACGGAGTATTTATTAGATACGTATGCAAACACACCTTATAAAAATAATTATATAAGAATCGTGAGGGCTAATAGGTACTCATTACTGTAACATTATATGAACCAAAAGATTGTACATGTAAGAAGTAAATGCCGGTAAAAATTGCAAAGTATGCATTTAAAGTGAAGTATAGATTCCAAGCGTAAAATGAGTGTACGACTACTGTGCCATTCTCACAAACCAAAGTTTCAGGTTTTTTTAAACATTTTTTTTACAGTGGTGAATACGATAATTAACCTTTGAATCATATAACCCTATAATGAAACTGAAATAAGTGATTAAGATATCGTAACGATGTTACGTGGAAAATGTAAAAATGATCTCTGTTGATGCTTAAACTAACCTGAATGCCTTTCGCTAAACTTCCTTTTTCAGTGTGCGTATTCTTCTCTGTAAATAGTTGTGGCCTGACAACAGCATTCACGAAACATTTGGATGCACTAATGCATCTAAAGGGTCTCAAGCTACAAATGTCGAAAGTAGACATACCTGTTACTGAACATTCAGTTGCTCTTGTTTTCTTGTTGGACCCGTACATGCCTGCAAGTTTAAAGTATACAGTCAAGTTGACTTCAAGTGTTCTAGCATAAGAAATGCAATTACATATGCTGATGTTTAAAAGTAATTGAAACTAATGACAACATAAGATTACCTTTCGTTGGCCTGTTGCCTTTATCGCCACTCGGCTGACATGACGTGTCTGTTGGGGTGCGACAATTCGTGTCGCCGCATTCAGGAGCTTGACTTCTAGTAGGGGCGTCAATCATTTCTGGACCAATGGTCCCTCTCACAAAATCTAACACCAATGGTCCATGACAAACGGCTGCACATGACGTCAGGAAAAAAGGTATGAACAATCTACAACAGGAAATTAGCAGGTTACTCACTCTATGAACTTGCAGTTAGCTTACAAAAAAAACTTTTGAGCTTATTACGTGGAGGAAAAATCTTTTAGCTGAGCTTGCAACACAATACGCAATGCAAGTCAGTAAATAAAAACTAAAGTATGTAAATCTCAAAGATTGAAAAAATAAAATGCCATAGATAAAAGCATGGTGTAAATTTGTAGATTCCTAAGGAGGCGAACAACAGTGGGGAGCGTTACCTTCATAGGTGCGCATTGTTTGTTTGTTAGATTCAGTAGGTGTTACAGCTCTGGCGGTAACCATATTAACTGCAGCCCAAAAAAAAAATGTTCTCATTTTGTGTTGTGTCTGTAAATGCTAAAAGGCATGGCATAGACATTTCACATTCAGAAAAAGAAATTACCAAGTGACTTTTGATGCCCTATCAGTTGATGTAACGTACCAGGAGACTTAGATGTCCAACACGGTGTTGTTCCAGTGTAAGTGGCGGCGTCGCGATACACTAATGATGTAAAATCAGGTACCAATGAAACTGGAACACAGCCTAAGACCAAACCTTAGTCAGTTATTTTGATTGGAAAAACCTATTTTTTAATATCAGAATATACGGTTACATACAACAGCAGGAGCAAAAAAAATTTACCTAATTCGCGGGCCGCATGTTTAGTAAAATCAAGGAGTTTCGGTCCAGAATGTGCGCCTACAATAATAAGTAAGCAATGTTGAAGATATATTTATAATAGGAAGCAACAGTATAAAAGAAGCAAAGAAGCCCGATAGCAGAGAAGAAACCGACATCAGCATACCAAAGCAACAATTATTCAATAACCAAACAAATGACGCTCCAATATCAGTAGAGGGTTGTTTAGATTAGGTTATTGTCACGTCCAATGGACGATCACACAGGGATTAATAATTTTACTTACCCTTTGCTGTCAAGCGCTTCCTTCCATTATTCCTTTGCGAACTGCTACAACCTTATTCTAGCCCTTCTCTTCTCATATTTCTTTCTCGAAGCTTCTTCAACTGTTAAAGATTAATATAAGTTAAAGTACCAATTATAGCTTGTATGCAACAAAGCAGCAATATACTTAAAAGGTTAGTTATATGTTGTATGCAACAATAAAATAATGTAAGCACAAATAAGCTCGGCTGCATTTAATTATAGGATGACTTGATTGATTATTGGCATAAGTGGCATGATGACTATCTTTTTATGTATGATAAATAGCTGTAACCACACATGACCTTGCAAAGAATTCGTGTAACTTAAAATGTCTCTAATATGTCCAACTCCCCAAGCTTCTTATCACTAATAAGAGGCCATAAATCTAATAAATAACCTAACCAACATGTATACAGATAATAGCTAAACATCGCTGTAATCTATACGAAGCATATTATGAGCTGTGAAAAAAGGTATTTGAGAGGCAACTTACCGGTGTTTCTGACGTCCAAGCCAAAGATTAGCCGCAACCTTGGCCATCTGAATAACTGCAAATCCTTAACGTAGGAAAGGTAAACAGCCAACATAATTATAGCAGGCCCATCATATGAGTCGCTTCGACATGTAAAGGGGTCGTTTAGCATTGAAATGTGAAAGTGATTATCATTTAATGACTATGTTTCCAATGCACCTATAATTAAAAACCTTTTTCAATTACACAATCCTAAATTAAATAACACCAATTCAACCATACCCAAATGAATATACACCTAAATTTCGAAGTACCCAATGCATAAAAATAAAAACAAAAACGAACCCTAATCTTATTTTTAAAGAAAAACACATATTTTAACCTTATTAGAGAACCATACCCTCTTAACTTATTTTGAGCTCATCCACCGTACCTTCGCATAAGCATACCACCGGCCTTCGGATTCGTTTGAACTTAAAAAAATCCATCAAATCTTGTTAAAATAATAAACCTAATCAGTTTTGATTAGTTAAATTATAAAAATCATTGATTATACTTACCGAAAGTTGGAGCGATAGTATATCCAGAAAATCTAAGGTTTTTCCAACTTTACTTTTCACTTCTCCTCTTCTTTATTCTTCCCTCTTAAACCTGAAAAATTAAACCCGAATCAACAAAAACTATAAGGCATAGGTGATATAATTGTAGCTGAATAAGTCGATCGAAGTGAATATAAATTGAAAGGAGAAAATAAAAGAAAATAAATTGAAAAAATAACAACTGCTGCTACCGATCTTGAATATGTGTGTGGAAGGTTTGATACTGATCTGGATGTATGAAGCAGCAAACCTGGTTCACAGAAATCACCGGTGAAGAGCAAGTCGGTTGGGAAGAGAAGCCGGTTGGAGTGTATATTGTGTTGCAAGGGAAGGATCTGGAATGTTAGGGGCAAAAGACCAGCATTTAATGCTCATTTAATGTTCCGCAAATGAGCTTTTGACACTTGGCGTGTGAGGAAATCATGCCCCGCTCAATAGTTATATCTACCTATACTATAAATGAAACACTTCAGATTACTGTGGAGCTCCAAAAAGAGGACACGTCAGCAGCGAATAGTAAGCAACTATTTACAGAGTTTGCTTTGTAAGATAATCAATGAAATTTATTTACTCATGCCCATTCATGTCTTCTAAATATTTTTTTTTTCTTCGTATTTTCTCTCATGCTCTCCAATCTCCATCATATTATCACCTTTATTGGCTCCATTTGTTCTTGCCTTTCACTGATGACTGTAAACCTCTAACTTTTACTTAATATTGTTTTTACTTCTACTTTTAACTATATTTTTCATTAACTTTTTTCTTCTCTCTACAGACACGGCCAAGTGCCCAACAAGGATCTCCGGTGAACGGATGAAATAAATTCATCGGGGCGACTTTGGTTATGTCTCGAGCGAGCACATTAATATCTTGATCTAACCATTTTAGTCACTGCATTTACTGCTCCGAACTTAAAAAATTGTGTACGTTACTTCTTATGCCTTGATTTTACTTAGAGATTTTATTGGTTTATGTACTTTCTACAAATACTTGATTTTGGGATTTTGTTTGGTTTAATTCTTATCAGATTATGGTGACATAGTTTTTGGTGATATGTTGTATGGATGCACAGTCCAAAGAAGGTATACAGTTTCTTTTACAACCTTCTAAATCTTAAAACAATATTTATGGATTTTATGTTTTCATGACTTGATTATATTGTTTGTGCAAATAGATTTATTATGGGGTTCATCCAACAACAAAAGGTATATATGCTTCTTACTTTTTGATTTTGTTTCTATATGTGTATATGTGTGAGATGGTGTACATCCACTTTTCAAGAGCTCGAAGCTGGAGCTGCCAACATATTTACAATGTGTGCACGTATTTTATTCAAAGAGGCGATGCATGAGTAAATTTAATAACGTGGTGGTGGTTGCTAGAGTGAAAGATGAAGATGGTGGTGGTACTGGTGTCACGAGTTCCTATCTATAGTAACAAGCAAAAGGTTATGCATGTTAGTACTTGCATTTTTTATGAGCTCTTTTACTAACATTTTACATTATCTACATCTCTTTTTTCCCAACTACATGTTGCTACTCATGCTTGCTTGCTTCCATCTCCGGCTAAAGGCATTTGTGTGTTAGAACTCTTTGTTTTGGAGTCCCTTTTGATAGTTTATGTTTTTATTTAATTACTTGTGTTTGTTGGTTTATTAAATGATTTTGTTCGTATTTTCCGAAAATATGAATGGATTCTTTGTTTTTGGTTTCACATTATAAATATTTGGTGAGGAGAGTTATTTTACATACCAAACTTTTCTCACATACCAAGGGACTCATCTCCACCATCCATCTAAAAAAAAATCAATGGCTGAGATTTAAAAGCATTTTATTATTTCACTCATTTTTTATAATTTAAATATCTCTTAAACCGTTTATCATTAAGCGAAAATATTTATACCGTCGCGACGAGCATTTAGTTATCTTTCTAGACGGGCACTTTGATATACTTTCAAAAAAGAAAAAAAAATCGTGTTTTTCACGTTTTTCGTTTTTTTTTTTCGTTTATTTTACGTTACTGAAATTTGCATGAAAAAATCATATATGATAAAACACTAAATTGAATATCACATGTGATATTAGTGTTAAATCATTTATGATATGTAATATCACATGTGATATCATATGTGATTTTACACTAATATCACATATGATATTACATATCATATATGATTTTACACTAATATCAAATTAGTGTTATATCATATATGATTTTTCAATGCAAATTTCAGTAACGTAAAAAAAAAAAAAAAAAAAAACGTGAAAAATACGAAAATTTTTTTTTTGTCGAAAGTATATCAAAGTGCCTATCTATAGAAAGATAATTAAATGCTCGTCGCAATGATATTTTTTTTTCCGCTTAACGATTAACGGTTTAAAAGTTATTAATATTTGAAAAAAAAAGGATGAAAGTTGGTTTTTTATATTGTTGTGATTAATCTCATCCATTAGATCAAATAAAAATGGAGGGTGGAGATTGATACCTTTGTATGTAAATAATCTTTTGTCCTCAAATGATCTTATATCATATTTGGTTGATAATTTATATGAGGAGAGTTATTTTACATACCAAACTTTTCTCACATACCAAGGGACTCATCTCCACCATCCATCTAAAAAGAAAATCAATTGTTGAGATTTAAAAGCATTTTATTATTTCACCCATTTTTTATAATTTAAATATCTCTTAAACCGTTTATCATTAAGCGAAAATATTTACACCGTCGCGACGAGCATTTAATTATCTTTATATAGACGGGCACTTTGATATACTTTCAAAAAAGAAAAAATTGCGTTTTTTTTCACGTTTTCGTCTTTTAGTTTATTTTCTTTACTGAAATTCGTGAAAAAAATCATATATAATAAAACACTAAATTGAATATCACATGTGATATTAGTGTTAAATCATATATGATATGTAATATCACATGTGATATCATATGTGATTTTACACTAATATCACATATGATATTACATATCATATATGATTTTACACTAATATCAAATTAGTGTTATATCATATATGATTTTTCAATGCAAATTTCAGTAACGTAAAAAAAAGGAAAAAAACTTAAAAAAAAACGTGAAAAATACAAACAAAAAAAAAAAAATTTGTCGAAAGTATATCAAAGTGCCTATCCATAGAAAGATAATTAAATGCTCGTCGCAATGATTTTTTTTTCGCTTAACGATTAACGGTTTAAAAGTTATTAATATTTGAAAAAAAATGATGGAAGTTGGTTTTTTATATTGTTGGGATTAATCTCATCTATTAAATCAAATAAAAATGGATGGTAGAGATTGATCCTTTGGTATGTAAATAATTTTTTGTCCTCAAATGATCTTATATCAATTTATATATAGTTGTTTGACGTAAAGCTATCTAACATTTTTGTATGATTTCAAAATCTAGGTATTTGTTGAAATATTTAATAATTGTTAATGTAATTTTTTTTTTCAATTTATGAACCTGTTCAATAAAGGGGTTTCATTATTTTTCATAGATTTTGTTAGGTGTATTATTAACCCAGTTTCCTAAATCACATATTCACAATTATGCATGAATAGGTTAAGATAAAAAATACATGAAGAATAAGAAGTCTAGAATCTCAAATTTTGGTAAACTTGGAACATTGTTTTTAGATGATACTGTAAGTAGCATATTTTCCCAAAAGATTTTCATCAAAGTATAACCGTACTATTACTATTGGTGTGGTTGGTGGTTTGGTGGTGATAGTCAATGGAGTGTAATTGTTTCTGTAGTTGTGGGGATGGGGTGATAATGTGATATGACTAATCTATAGACAACATTTTGGAAGTAGTCATTGTAGAATAGGTTGAAAGACTATTTATATGGTGTGAAGTGAGTGATCCGTACAAGATATCTACCATACCACAATTCATAGAAAATACGAGTATGTATTTACTTTGTTTGATTCAGACAATGTAAAAGTTTATATACGGTATAACCTTTGAAGCCAAATGCAATTTTTTATAAATAAGTTTGATATAGTATAAGCATTCAAAGAAGTGTTTTTCTACAACCGGTCGCATAGCGTGGGCAAAGATGTTTTTGTTATAGTTTAATGAGCATACAAGAAATATGTTTTTTTCTTCAAGGCAAAAAGTTATGTTATTGGTATAAAATTCGCTTGGAGATTAAATAAGATTGGTCATTTATGTTATCTGTATTAAGTGATATTAAAATGTATAACATGTCTAAATTATGTACTTATATATGCAATTCTACACTAGCTATCTTTACAGAAAAAAATATATATGAAAAAAAAAAGATAATCATGAACATGGGTTGGTTGTCTTGCTTGTCATGACTTTTTTTCTTCATGAATAGATGAAAGAGTATGGCGTTTACTATTTAAGTGACAAGAGTGGTTAATATGAGTAAAAAATGATAGGTTAAGGAATTATAGACTTGTAGCCAAAGTGTAATTAAATTTCAACTCAGCTAAATCTGATGTGATGTAAAAAGTTAACGACTATATATGTAGTACATAATTTAGATTTTTGTTAAAAAATGAAATAAAGCAAGATTATAGTTGTATATCAACATATGTTTAAGTATTTCAAAGAACTTAGAGTTAGAATAAAAAAAAACTATGAAGTATTAGCACAACATACATTAGTACATCATTGTTTCGTTCAAATGCTATTCGCAATACCTTTTTTGGTACATATAAGTAGTTAGGACATTTTTAACGAAAGGTGGAGATTATGTTTATTTTGTTTAAAAAAGTAAAAACTCTTTAGTATTTGACAAATGAATTTCTTTCACAAAACCTCAAGAATACGCTTTTGAGGAAAAAAGGTGATATCTATTTTTAACATGTATACATTCTCGGAAACCTCAAATATAAACTCCATGGGCCGTGCTAAGCACGGCTTACTACACTTCCTAGTAGGATAATGATTGGAAGTTAAGAAGTATAGTATATATGCCATGTTGAAAACTCTTATTAGTGCCATGCAAAATATTTCATAGGAGCATAATATTTCACATAATATTATTGAAGACAATCAATAGCAAAATAATAAATTTGATACTCAAAATTATTAGCAAGTATAAACTAAAGAAATAAAAGAGAAGTAACCAGACCATCACATATCTTGAATCTTAAAGATAATCGACTCTAGGTTCGACCCAGCATAAACTATAGTTTTTTCTGTACACGAACACACATCCATCCATCTTTCGTAATTTTTTGGCTTTATCCTTCGTAAGGTAAGCCTCGTAGAACCTACAGTATCTATCATCAGAGAACAAAGTTTTGATCACTTTAATACCAGATGCCTCGATAAAACTAAACACCCAATCCCAACGCTCGTCTTTATCACAGGCAAGAGGTGGTTGTATCTTGATGCAGTAGCGATCTTCCCCAGCAGCATATCTTTTTATAAGGTCAGGGCGGTTTGATAGAAGAGAACGCGCTATTTTCCTCATCGATCTGATATTTGCCGTCTTCGTCAAAACGTTAAAATGGTAGGGTTTATGAAATAATGTGGTTGTAAATCTTTTGAGAAGCGAAATGAATGCTTGTAGGGTTTATGAAATAAGGGGAAAACGTTTAAATTGGGCCACTGGGCTTCGCATGACTTCTCACATGCACAACTAGGTCGCTACTCATTAGTTTCATACATTTTGATGGTTTAATTTGTTCAGGTATGAATTACATTTTTATATGCTCTGATTTATTTTTAATCTGTTACGTAGTATATAGTACAGTACTACGTAAGAGATAACACAAAAGTTTTCTAAAGAAGCAACATAACGAAACGACAATAAATTCTATTCTAAGTGTTGGGAAGATTTATTCTAAATCATATCTATTCTAAATATAATTCTATTCTAAAGAAGCAAAACGTTAAGTGTTGGGTACGTCTCATTATTTAGAACATCGAGGACGATGTTTGATTCTAAGTGTTAGGTGGGTTTCGATCATATACGTATGTCCTTGCTTGTTTGTATGCAACCAAAAAATTTAGCCAAATTTTACAAAAAATTTCAAATGTTTTTTGAATTTTTCCGAAGTTTTTGAATTGATTTGAAATGCTAAAATACAAAACTAAAATGAAAAAATAATAGTGGATCAATTTTTTGGGTGTCGTCGAACTTTAAGTTTTTTAAATAGCTCGTAAGTTAATAATATATCAGTTCTTGTTTAATAAGATGTGAGATTGATTTGGATTCAAGTTTTTGCTTAGCTAAATGTATTTTACGGCTTTGTTCGAGGACGATTAAAGCTTAGTGATGAAATCACATTTATATATGTTTTAATATACAAAATACCCTCATTTTAGCTTAAATAATTAATGATGTTAAGATTTTAGTTGCAACTATTACGCTTATTTGTTATTTTATTTTAAAGTACGTTTAAGAATTCCAAAGCAAAAGATATCATTATTGAAGATTATGAAATTTATTTGAAGATTAGTGAATATGATTAAAGCCCAAAAGATATAAAAGAACAAAGTCAAAGAAATGAGCCTCTACAAGCCCAACCGAAACTAGAAGTATGAGACTCATTTGTTCTTGTTCAGCTGCTTCCGCTAAATACAATCTTGACCGTTTTATTTCTTAAAGGCTAAAGCTTTAGTAAATAAGTTATCTCTGCTACTTAAGAAAGTGTATCTTTTTTTTTTAAAAAAAACTTTAATTTTGAAACTTATATTAATGTAATTTGTTTAAATTATCTTAAGTATTTATTAAACTTTTCAAAAATTTAGTAACTTAAATTATGTTTTTTCTTGATCAATTTTAAATTCGATAACTTAACAAAAACACACACTATATTAGTTTTAAAAATACAAGCTTTGCATCAAGTGTTGAACCAGAATCAAGATTTCACAAATATAATTATATGCCGCTATACATCGTCGATTTGCATGAGTATTCGTCTAGTTTGCACTAAAAATTTATTTTAAATCTAGAAGTTGGTATTTTGATTATAAGGTGATTAGTGGGTAATTGGAGTGTATTAGTTAGTTTATCATGGAGTTTTGGATTGGGTGGTTTGGAGCAATTAAAGGAAGGATATATGGTTACTAGGCGAGTACTCGCGTTTTGCGGCAACAGTTCTTAACGGTAGACAATTAACGATATACGATATTATGACAAGTGTTTCGTTTAATATTCAAAATAGAACGTGAAAAGATCAAAATGTAATAGCAAACAGTTGCAACATTCGATAATTCAACTCTAACAAAATTTCTTAACATGGTTTGACATTCACGAATGGTATGAGAGTATATGCTATAACATTTTTTTTTTTTTTTTTTTTTTTTTTTGTGCAAACAATGAATATTTTTCAAAGTTACCATGCAAAGTAATAGAAATCAAGTTTGACATTCACGAATGACACAGTTTTCTTTGCAAACCATGAATACTTTCCAAAGGGGGGTGATACTCACACCACATCTTTTGATGCATGCACCACAATTTGTGCATTACAGTATATACGGTACAAACTATAATGCGCAAATTGTGGTGCATGCATCAAAAGATGTGGTGTATGTATCAATTCTCTTTCCAAAGTTACCATGCAAACCATATTTTCCACTTTTTACATTCTACTTTTTCAATTTTTGACTTGGTGATCATTTTTGTATTTTATGTAGTATAGATATGAGTTTGGAGATAGGTATTTTTGATATTGTTGGAGTTTATCTTATCATCTCATTCGTCATTAGCCCGCATTTGATGACTTCTAATCCTTGTTTAATTATCTTTTTGTAAGTTACTATGTTAATTGTAGTTTTAGTTTTTAGCATGTTAGCGTAAATTTATACTAGCCGGGTATCCGCGCACAGCGGCGGCGATAAGTATAGTTATATGTGTTTGCTTACCCGTTTAGTGAATTCGTTTCACAACACTTCGAATGTATATGTGTTAGTTGTAAGTGTTTGTTTGGGTTACCGTAGCTTTCCGTAGCTTTCCGCGACATCATTATTCCCGCATATATAAATACTATCGAATGTACTACGCGTCAAACACTACCCCAAAAGTACATGATTTTGACGAATCAAGATTATATTGATTGAAATAAATGAAATAAATGTTAAAGTTGTAAAAATTTGAATTAAAATAAAATAAACCCATTAAAAATATAAAAACTAAAAACTTATAAAAATATATCAAAATGGATATTGAATTAAAGAGCATAAAATTTTAGAAAATATGGTGAAATTAGATTATAAAAAAAATAAGTAGATAAAAAGATATTTTAATTTAAAAATAAAGATGAGTTTTTAGTTGAGAAATGACACATGTCATTTTATAATTGTAGCTCTTTATCTTAATTTTTAGTGGTTAGGAGTTAGGTTTGGAGTTTGTTAAGAAGTAACACATCTCATCTAATGATTGGAGCTCCTTATCTTAATTTTTGGTTAGAAAAACTCTTTCCATAATAAGCAAGTAAAAAAGTCTGAATTTTTAAGCCTTTTAATTTTAAAAGGCTTAAATGCATTATAAAGTAGTATAAATATTTGTTTGGATTTAGTTGTCTCATTGTTGTGATGATGAAGTGGTGTTTGGTAGATTGGTGATATTTTTAGTTAGTGTTGTGACTCGCGGTTGAATCAAACCTTTTTTTTTTTTTTTTTTTTTTTAAATATATATTTTAACTAAAAATGTTAAGTGCATGCGCGATTGATTTTTGTTTTTTTTTAAATATATATTTTAACTAAAAATGTTAAGTGCATGCGCGATTGATTTTTGTGCTTTATTCTTAACTAGACATTTTTTGAGATAAAACGACATAAATGTGTTTTAAATTTTAAAATCAAATATTTGACTAACGAAGTTTGTGTCAACATAAATACCTTGTAAAGAGGAAGCCCACCTCGTGGTATTTGCTTAGACTATTTTTTTTATCGGACGAGTTTGAGTCTCGTCCGAGTTACGCATCCGTATAACTCGTTTTTATTCGAGATGAAAATATTCTACGAGTCAAGATTCTAAATTTAAATATTAACCAATCATTTTTAAACATTTAACTTAAGTCGATTTGAAACACAGACCTGCGTAAATAATCATCTTTTGTCGAATCTTTATTATACCAAACGACCATGATTGGTCAATTTTTAAAATAACTATTTACATTGGGGTTGAGCATATCTCAAAACTGTTGGGATTTTAAAAGTAGGTTAACCAATTAACGCATACGAATACGCAGCGGATTTGGATCTATTTATCTCAATTAGGTTAACACGTATTAATAAATAATAATTGAATAAAATGTAAAATAGAATTCTAACCTGTGCCAATTGAACGCAAGTGTAACGAACAAGAAAGCCAATACGAAACCCAAGTATCTAAATTAGACACCTCTACGAGTATCACACACAACACGAAAACCGTATACGTTCGATAATGAGCTAGTCGAGAACGTATTAAAACCAATCAACAATTGACCCACTTGAATATATCACGAACAAGAAAAACCACCCAAGAACTTGCTTCTTTTCTGTCCGAGAACTAAACAGCCAAAACGGACTGTTTTCACTTTACCCGATATCGGACAATGAGGTCCGATATCCTATGCTTTCTATCTGAGAAGTATCAGGACCAGAACCAGAAAATCACCTTGCTGCCAAACTATTCGAACCAGGAACATGGAATAAGAAAACCTCCAATCAATCTAGCACCTAAAACTCTTGAATCAACACAAGTTTAGGAACTAGAAAATCAAGCAAACACTAAATCAACTTTATGCAAGTTGACTTAGAATTGGACATAAAAACTGGATTGGATAGTTTTAGGGATATAAGATAATCGTTATTATATATGGTCCCATATAATTGCATGTTAGACAATTAGGGATATATATAAATCGTGGGTCATGATTACTCATTAGGGATATCAGGTGATCATCTTTAATGGAGCATGAATGTGTATGTTTATATAGCTCACGATACAAACTCATACATGGGCTTTAGCTTGATCAACAAGCAATAAACCCACACAACCCACCGCCCGATCGTTTAAGGGAACAAGGCCCAAGGCACTTCCCAAACCGACCCATTCAATAAGCTAAACGGCATGGGTCGTCAAAGATGATCGGGTCAAGTTCATGCATTAACGGATATAGTATATTCAAGTTATATTTACGTTCAACACGTATACACGTGTTTATCGTGTGTGCCCACATAGGCTCACACACTCATAGCCGTTTACGTGTGCTTACAACTCCCACAAACCAACAACTCCCATTTGGGAGTTGGTGTGTCGAATGGCACACAAAACTAACGACGGAAATGCCTAGCAAAAGCTCTCACCCGCTTTTTGACTAAAAGTGTCCAAGAGAATAATTTCATAAAAGTTTCTCATTAGCATGGTCATTCAATGTCTTGCTTTAATCATCCTTTGTTATAGATACCGTTAAACCATAGATATGGATCTTAAATCATTCCATATAGTTTAAGCATTTAGAATCTCGTTATAGAACTTAATTAGATATACCAAATGTAATCAAGTATCATCTTGCATTACCCTTTGGGTTCGGCCGAACAATTATCTTATTAATTCTGGAGAGGCGCCATGGTATCTTTAAGCACATATCAAGTGGAGTAACAAATCCTTTATTGACTACAAGTGTTGTGGATGCTGCTTCACATCACTCCGAAATATAGCCTTTATAACTACCTTATTCAGATAGCATTTTGCGTATACTTACAAAAAATGATATCCACACATAACAAAACTTGTTTGCATCTCTAGTCTAAGGACGATTTTAACAAACCATTTTCAATATTTTACTTATGACAAGGATCCAAAAGTAAATTTTAAAAGTTGGGGTATCCAATATGCATCTCTAGTGAATACATATGAGTTTGGCGGGAACAATCCACATTCTCGTTAGAGTATAACCAACACTCACATTTGCCTTACATAACAATATTCCCATATTGTTAACCGACAATGGACATATTTAGAATAATAAAATTATTTAAGGATTAAACATGCAAATATAGGATAACAATTATTAAATAAATGAATAACAAATACCAAGTATCTTTATTCATCATAAAGTAAAAATTGTCTTTCAATCCCAATAATCCAAATACTAAAACAGATATGCATGAAACTCATTTAGTAAATTGAAGCCTAATGTTTCCAACATTCTCAACATTCTTTTAAAAGAAAAACTAAATAGTCATCTGAGTAAACTTTCCGAATACTTGTTTCAAAATTTCACATATAGTGAGATATTTGAAATATAAGATGAGTGTCTTATCTCATATGATCATACTATTGCAAGAGTTATAGTATGGAGATGTCGCCCTACCTTGCATGAGGTAGTAAAAGTCAACGACATACTGACAGTCATCTTTACAGTTTTTAAAAGTGTAAAGTATTCTCATTCCTTAATATGTAATGCAACAATGCTCTATGTTGAGCATAACTAGTTAGCAAATTTATCATAAAAGATGAAATCCTACTACAACTAGTATTAATAATCCTCTAGCATCATTTGTACTTATATAACACTATGCTTTATAATTCGTAAACATCTATATTAACAATAATCTAAATACTCTCAATTAGATATTGTTGTTGTCAACTCATCTTGTTCTTGTACAAAAGCAACAACTAGTCTTATGCACAATATAATATATATACATGAAAACTCCTTAGTTAAAACAACATAAGGTTTTTATCCATGTAATAAATTATTCCAAGTGAAATATATCATTTATGGCTTGCTTGAATAATATATTGCATTTGTGTTAGACTTAATTTTTCACATTTGTTTATTCCATATAAACATTTATTCCAAAGTTGTTTGTTTTATTCCCTAAATTCCAAATGAAGTTTCATTCTAAGCTTAAGGATCAATATCTAGCTTAAACAAAATGATATCTTCAACATGTAATTTTAAGGAAAAACACATTGCTCCCACTCAATGTCAGATGTACTTAAGAGTTATCTTAATTTAATCAGAATCATATTGTAATTAAATTCAAGATCTCAGCTCCTAGATGCATGATTCAATCCAAACCTTGGATTGCATAAATTTTGTATACTTCATAAAGATAATATAGATTCATAACCCTTTTGATTACACACCATCCTCGCAAAGGTAATCATAAAGAAAGAGTTATAAAATCTAATTGCAATTTTCCTCATAGAAGGAAACATGTATGACAATTAATTATCTTTATATAATTAATGCGTGTATTATATAAGAAAATTTTGATCACAGTCAATTGCTTAAGTATAATTAAAAACTTCTTATTAAATGTCATGCATTAATATGTATACAATTTTGTCCTTGTGAGTCTTTCTTTAAAAGAAACTCATTCCAACCTCATAGGTTAATAGTTAGGCAAAATAACAATCAAGCTCAAACTCGATTTTCCTTTTAAGGACTGCATCTTATCATTCATAGTTCTAAAACATTTATCAGATTCAAGATGTGATAATGTATTTTAGTAGTTAGTTGATTTATAACAATCTTCTAACTTATATCCCTCAGCATTTATATAAAATATCACTCAAGTGATGAGACATCATTTCGGATTTATGAATGAGAGTAATCATTATACTTTGGTCGACATTTTCATGTTTGACCTTAGTATGACATTAATAAGTAGATTTTAGAAGGTTAAGTATTTTGTTCTCAAAAACTTTGAGATATTTATATACTCCCACTTACTTTTGTAAGTAGAGACAACTCTCTAAATACTAAGTATTTAAGCAACAATAAATTGTTCTTTATTGGGAACCACAAAATACATTTTCAATTCTCATGTCTAGATTTGTTAATAAAATGCTTCATAAGATTTTAACAAATTCAGAACTTAAATCAAGACATAATGGAATTTCTTCCAACAACTCTAATTAGGGTTTATAGAAAAACTCTAATTAAGTATCACTCTTTAACCAAAAGGGATTAAGTCGTAAAATAACAATGTACTTTTCAAAGTGTATCGCTTTGGTACGTGTACTTTTTTAAAGTTGTAGAATAGCAACGTACTGTCATAAGTGTTCCAGTTTGGTACGTGACGATGACGTGTCATACCCGAAAGTCTGACACGTGGCACCATTTATAGCAAGACACATCATCGTCACGTACCAAATTGGAACACTTATAAAAGTACGTTGCTATTCTACAACTTTAAAAGTACATCACGTATAAAAACGTATACTAACTACATTATTATTTTACGACTTAATCCCTAACCAAAAATCTAAACAGCAATTTTGTGTTTCGTCAAGCTAGGAAGAACACTAAAACTACAATCTTCAAGCTAGGAAGTGTAGAAAAATCAAAAATTCAAAAAGATTTATGATTCATTTGGTTTGAGTGGAAAACCTAAAATCCCTAATGAATCAGGGTTTTCAGTTATGAGTTGTCTTGAATACCTTCTAGGTTGAACTATATTGAGTGTATCCATGACACACGCAATTTCTAACCTTGATATGTTTTGGAGGTAGAGCAATTAAAGCTATCGTGAACCAAAAAATATGAATAAGGTTTGTTTCATCACATCAGACATACCATAATGAAATGGTATTCTATGATTATTAAAATTGTGAAACTATATCAGAATTCCATAGATAACTTAATTCTCTTTGGACCAAATACTTGTAATTTAGGTCGAGCCAAAATGCTTATAAAGTATTTACGAACCAAGTGCAAACAATAATGTATATTCATTAAACAATACAAGAACCTTATTGTTAGGTCACCATATATGTAACACAAGCATCAATATGTAGAAGTAGAGATGAAGAGAAGGTCGGATGAACAATACACAAACAAACACACTAGTATGGTTAAGAAAGGTTAGGCGTAGGAGAATGAAAGAGAGTGAATTGAACAACCAACCCTCAAGTGAGGGTTATTACATGGTATTTATAGGAGAGGGAGCTAGGGCAACACTCCTAGTCCCTTCCTTTCCTTATTGGACTTGGGCCTTCTACATAAGCCTAAGGCAAAATACTAACATAAAGGCCATATTAAGCTAACTATTACATATGAATTACTAACACTTGAATTAAGGTTTAGGAGTGATTCCAACAATCTCCCCCTCAAGTGTTGGTGATGAAAGAATGTAAACGGTGAAGGTGCTGATGTAATAGTAGCTTTGACTTCTTCTGACATTCTTCTTTCTTGTGAGAAGAATTGCCTTGATTCGAACAATCTCCCCAGTGTAGAGAAATTGTTTTCTTTAAACAGTTCTGCTTTGACGTCATCTTTATCTTTGTTCTAAGATCATTGTTCTTTGTGATGGTAGTGATAGTATGTTGTTGTTGACTGCATCAAGTCTGCCTCAGGTCTGCTTCGCTGCTCCAGTGTCTCCACGTCATTCTTCAACATGCTTACACATTTTTTGACGTTGGATTTCAGTACTGATGAAGTTCTTTAAGTCTTTAAACTTTGTAGATTCTTTGATTGACATAGAATCATTCTGACTTTTGTGTTGCCTTTTGAGAGAACTTCCATTAGTGATGATGTTGGCATGAGCATGTGAAGTATCTGCACGATCAGTCTGCTCCATAGCTTCCATAAGAAGAAAACATAAGAAAGGTTAGTAATAAGCGGATTCCGGCACTTACAAGTTTGAACTTCGAGAGTGTTAACATCATAGTGTGAAAACACAACTCTAATTCTCACAAAGGCCGTTCCTGAACCGGAGTCCCACAAGTGAGATAACACGATGTACCGAGTACATCTACGGTTCAGATGAGTCGCTGAGGTACACGAAGCATCACCTCACGGCATGAGACCGTTTGAGACATAATAAGCGTAATCCACGGGGAGTTACCGAAGTGACCTGCTGTCAGGGCTGTTTGATGTTGACCCTGGCAGGAGTTTCCATTCAATCACTGAGGATCACAATTGTGAACCTCTCATAAATGTTCTCGACATATTGCTAAGATCTGTGAAGGACTCGATAATGTACCACTGAAGTTCTTATTGTTGAACGATAAGTGATAAAATTTCAAGTGTTCCTAAGAGATCTTTTGATGAATCTCGTGGCTCTAGACTCAATAGTGCATTTTGGTTTTCCTGAGCGGAGACTAGGGAGAGGGTCTCCTTCTTCAATATCAACAATCTCTAAGAGAAAGCCGATAGTTTACGTAGGGTTCCCTGTGAGAATGAAACAAGCTTCTGTTGAGAGAAACTTGAGTGGTTAAGAAGGTTTAGTGAATGCGTCACTGGGTCCATGACGACTTTTAGTCTTCAATACCGCCAAATTTTGATCCGCTCCAGACAGTCAGGTTTTATTCACACAAGCTAACCACTTGTGAATGGTCAACCGTAATAAAAAGTCCAAACAGTCTGAAAACGAAATGCAATTAAGATCTGAGGAGTATAGTGTTAAGTCCCAACGAGGTGTGTAAACTGTAATACAACGACTGTGTGTGCTGAAATGATATTGAATATACAAAAAACAGGAATCTGATTGACTAACACTATGAATGTGAATAGTGATAGCTCTGTCACAGCTATGTCGTTAAAAACGTGCAATCAGAAACCTTAAAACGTAAAAGATATACAAACGTACGTTTAACTTAAATTAAACGTAAATGTATAAAAACAAAACGATTATAACTATAGTAGAGATTTGCATGTCTTAGCGACTTAAATGCAAATTAAGTAAACTTAAAATTATTTATCTATAATTTACAAATTTATGCAAAAGTTAAGAAACATAAAAAACTACTAAAACGCGTACGTGTACGTGGCAATTACGTAAACGTAACAAAATAAAAAGTGAATTCGATCCAATACAACTCCCACAAATGTAAAAATCATATTTTTGGAATCCTAAAAAGATAAGAAAATTATTAGAAAATTAAAATAAATTTTTACACTATTAAATTAATTAATATAAATTAAAAAAATGAATTAAATGTATTTAAAAATGAATTAAATAATAAGAAAATCTAAAATTAACTTAAATAAATGAAATAAATAATCTGAAAAATCTAAAATATTATAAAATAATTTTTGAAACTGAAAATGTATTTTTTACATAAATATTCTATTTATTATTAATTATTTACTATTATTAATTACTAAAAACTATTATTGATTTATTAAAAGTATTAAATGAATAAAGAAAAATCTAAAACTTTTTACAAAATTCTAAAATAAATAAAAGAAGCTAGGAAAAATATAAAACTATATGTTATTAACAGAAATAAGCTAATAAGCAAATAAGCTTCTAAATAGAAGCTATCACTTAGCTTAAAAGTTGAGCTTTTTGGTTTTTTCTTTTTCTGGACTAACTAAATACTGATATTATACATGTTTAATGAAAACAAAACTTTACAAACTAAGAAATAAGCAATTCATGGGCTTATGACTCCCACAGTTAAGCTTTTGGCTTAACAGTTGAACTAAAGCTCAGAATAAGCTTGGAAAAGCTTTACAAAGGAAACAAAAGAAAAAGTAAGATGTACACAAGTCCAATGGACAAGTATGAACAAGATTTATGCATTGGAATGGTGCACAAGTGTGAGCTTATGGTTTAGACAGTTAAGCTTTTTGGGCTTAACTTGGATGGAGTGAAAGCTTGTAAAAGCTTGGTATAAGCTCCACAGGAAAGTAAAGGAAAAATAATATATGTACAAGTGATATGAACAAGTATAAACAAGCAAGTGTACTGGATTTCATCAAATAAGCTCACATAAGCTAATAAGCAATTCCAAATCCAAAGTACTGCTGAACCATTGCAAGGTACTGCTGAACTTGATTGGCAAATTAAGCTAAAAGAATAAGCTCACATGTACCAACTAAGTATGGAAGTAGCAAGCTGGGTTGGTTGGCTTTCCAAAAAGCCCAAGCTCAACCTATGGGGTCCACAGATGAGCTTTTGAGGAGCTTATGAAGTAGCTATGAGTACACTGATTCTAAGTGTACTTATCAAAATGGTGATAAGTATAAGCTACTTGCAGCCCTAGTAAATAGGCTACAATGGGAAAATTAAGTGCTGAATCAAGGAGTTGGGTGGATGAGCTTCACATAAAACTAAACCACACAAGCTTATGACCATAAATGAGCTTTTTAGAGCTGTTGGAAATGGTGTAAGTTCACTGAGTTCTCAGTGAACTGTTGAGAATGGGCAAACAACAAACTCTAATAGGACTTATCAAATAAGCTCATGAGAGCTCAACAAACACTAAGCTAGAGATTATGGTTGCTTGGCTTTGTGAAAAGCCAAAGCTCACAACATCAAGCTCGGTAAGGAGCTTTTTATAAGCTTGGGAAAACAACTCAACTTCACTGTTTGCTTCAGTAAAGTGAGTTTGGTAGGATAAAAAGGTGAAAGTGATTAAGCTATCTAGATAAGCTACAAATGTAAAAGCAAGCATAAACATAACAAATAAGCCACACAGGCAACACAAAGAAGCCAAATACTCAGGATAAGATCAATTCCATAAGGTTTATGCAATTACTGACCACAAGGCAAGGGGCAAAACAAGCTAAGAATAAGCACATAAATAAGCTATTAAACATGACATATAAAAATTAACAATAATAGAATAAGCAAGATTAGCAACAAAACTAAAACATCCTAAAAGCACAGATTAAGAAATTCAATATTAAAGCCTAGAGAAAATTATCTAGTTAATTCAAAAATGACAAAAAGGAAAATTTGACTTTTAACTAAAAACTAAAAAGTTGACTAAACTGAATTTAAAACTTAAACTACTGATTTAATATGTTATATTAAGCAATAAGAACATGAAATTAACAAAGATAAACAAGATTTAAACAAGTATGCAAGATTATGAGTTCTAACAATCTCACAGTGCTCATAATGAGATTGCCAAATGTCAAATTGACTTTCTACCATGCTACACCACTTGATTAAGGTTTCACTGAGGTAAATAGGCCATATGAGGAGTTCATCAAACAAGAACAACCACAAACACAACTTTAAACACATATTCACTATTAGATCCAAACAACCCTTTAATGTATCTTGTAATGCGTTTTCAAAGCAAAAGATAGTGTAAACCTATTCCATCAAATCCAGAGGTACCAAAGTGTCAAAATGGACCCTTTTAAGCTTAAACAAGTAGTCACACAAGTCTAAACCTAGGTTTCTCAAAAACAAGCATAGTGACAGTCAAAATGCAATATCAAACCACAATGCAATCCAAAACATACCAACCTAAGATTAAGCTATAACATCATTAACAAACAAAAAAGAAACACGAAAACATGAAAATTAAAGCATATAAGTAACTTAAGCAATAAAATGCAAAATTGTAAAAATGGCTTACAAGTGCATCCAAGTTGAAACTGAGAACCATGGCCACAGAACACATCCTAAGGCTTTCCACAAAGCTTCTAAACCAAAGGCAATCCACAATTAACCTTGCTCCATGCAGTTTCACCAAAATCACTTCATTATTTTTGGTTTTTCATTGTTTTTCTTGATTTTTAGTGTTTTTCTGAATTTTAAAGACTAAGACTGTTTTAAGGTTTCTAAAAGCTTTAAAGCTTTGTCAGGAGCTTATATGAGCTATAGAAGTCCATTAAACAACCAGTTAACATGAAATTAAAGAACATGAAAATTAAAGGAAATTTAAGCAAAACATGAAACTGGAAAGAAACTTAAAATTAAACTGGAAATAAAGTTTCATTACACTAATTTAAGGAAAATTACAACATTAAAACTGTAAATGACTTGAAATTAAAGAGAGCAGTAAACTTAATTAACTATGTGACCTAGGCTAATCCAAAGGTTCTCTTCTCTTTGCCTCTCCTCTGGTCTTTATAGTCATTTGAGTTCCCACTAGCATTCCAATCAAATCCCACTTTAATTCTTGACCTTTGATTGCTCTGAATTCATCCTAGCCGTTTAAACTACTTTTGGCGCCAAAAGTGTACACGGCTGCATTGGGCAGTTTGGGAGCAATTAATGCTTCTTGTTCACATGTAGAGGTGGAGGGGACGTGTTTGGTGGATTTAGAGGTCAAGTGGTCGAGTTGATAGCAAAAGCAGGGTATGTGATGGTACAGGGGATGTCGATGGTGTGGGAAATGCATTAAATGTATTGTAGGTGGTGGAGGATAAGTCTGTGAGACAGTGGAAAGGTGGTGGCAGTGGTGGCCAAAACCACCTGGTTTTGGGTTGCAGGGGAGGTAGAGGAAGATAAACAGTGAACATGGTTTTGGCGGGGTTGACTGGGTTTGACCCGTTGGATATTAATAACGGGGGGTTCAAATGGGGGGGTTCACAGGTTTATGACAGGGGGTTCTTTTGGTTTGGCTGGGGTAATAATACAAAAAGGGTCCATTTGGTTTGTAGTTTATCACAAGGACCATTCTTGTAATTTTCTGAATTCTCAAGGACTGAAATTGCCAATATTCCAAAGTTCACACAAGGACCAATCCTGCCATTTATGAATAGTTCAAGGACCAATTTTTATTATTTTCCATTTTTAAATATCCAAGGACTATTTTTGACAATTTTTTAAACTTTAGGGACCTTTTCTGCCATTTGACCAAAGATTTATTCAAGGACCATTTTTGAAAAATTAGAATATTTCAGGGACCTTGAATGATATTTTTCTTTATTTTGATTTACCAGGGACTAGATTTGACAACTTTTGAAACTTGGGGGACTAAAACTGCCAATTATGCAAACTTGATACGTTTTTCATCTGATTTTGGTATTTTTGCATTTGAAACACATAAAACACTTATTTGTGATATTTTCATCATTTTGATGCATTTCAGTGTTTTCGGATGTTTTGCGTCTAGATGTACAAAAATGATGAGTATTTAGACACTCATCAATCCCCACACTAAGATATTGCTAGTCCCTAGCAATGTTTTAAGAAAACTTAATGGATTTCATCTTTTTACCAAAAGCCATTACTTCTGGAGTAGCCAGTTGTTTTAGTTCAAGTAAGAACCTTGGTACAATGATAACCAAATAATTTTGAGCAAATCATAAGCTTTCAACGGTTTTGATTTGTCTTTACCAGAAGCCGTTTGCTTCTGGACTAGCCAACTCTTAGATAAATTATTAATATTATCTTTGGTGAGTCGATTACCAATTATGGCTTTCCAACTGCCTTTACCACAAGCCATAAACTTGCGGGCTAGCCAACTCTTCACTAATTAAAGATATTGTGAAATTGAACACCATACAATTTTGGGCAAATTGCAACCGTCAACGGATTTGAGATATCTTTACCAAGAGCCGTTTGCTCCTGGATTAGCCAATCCTTTTGTTTATTAGACATGACGGACTGATTACCATTTGTTGTGTTTAGTACATAGTACTTCCACTAAAAAATTTAAAATTTGGCCATTTTGGGGGAAAAAGGGACTAAAAGGGTACATTTATGATCAAATTCGCCGAATTCCCCCCACCCCACTTAGAAATGAATATTGTCCTCAATATTCAAAGTCCCTACAATTATGCCGAATCTTTGAACGTAAGAAGATAACATTACTAGCTAAGTGTAGAAACACAACAATTATTCTTTTTTTAATATTTACAATTTTCATTCATTTTTTAGATCTATATACAACATGGCATCTCCCCACACTAAGGTGGTACACACGGTGAAAACCCATGTTTAACTACTGTTTTTGATTACCGAGTCGCTAGCTTGACTCGACCCCAAATTAAATGGTTCATGGGGAAATGACTGGATGAGAAATTGGAGTGGGTCACCACTCACGAATTATGAACAATAATGTAAGGAGAATATTTTTGGTTTTTGATTTTATAATATAAACAGAAAAGTGAAAATGTTTTTGTATTTTTATCTTTTATATATATAGAAAGAAAAGAAAAATATTTTTGTATTTTATATTGTTTTTGGAAGTGAAATATGATATTATGTATAATATATATACAAGTACGTTATACGCAGCACACCTCCCCGGCAGCGGCGCCAAATTTTGATCCGCTCCAGACTGTCAGGTTTTATTCACACAAGCTAACCACTTGTGAATGGTCAACCGTAATAAAAAGTCCAAACAGTCTGAAAACGAAATGCAATTAAGATCTGAGGAGTATAGTGTTTCTCCGGGTCGTTAAGTCCCAACGAGGTGTGTAAACTGTAATACAACGACTGTGTGTGCTGAAATGATATTGAATATACAAAAAACAGGAATCTGATTGACTAACACTAGGAATGTGAATAGTGATAGCTCGTCACGCTCGCAGCTATGTCGTTAAAAACGTGCAATCAGAAACCTTAAAACGTAAAAGATATACAAACGTACGTTTAACTTAAATTAAACGTAAATGTATAAAAACAAAACGATTATAACTATAGTAGAGATTTGCATGTCTTAGCGACTTAAATGCAAATTAAGTAAACTTAAAATTATTTATCTATAATTTACAAATTTATGCAAAAGTTAAGAAACCTAAAAACTACTAAAAACGCAGACGTGTGCATGTGGCAATTACGTAAACGTAACAAAATAAAAAGTGAATTCGATCCAATACAACTCCCACAAATGTAAAAATCATATTTTTGGAATCCTAAAAAGATAAGAAAATTATTAGAAAATTAAAATAAATTTTTACACTATTAAATTAATTAATATAAATTAAAAAATGAATTAAATGTATTTAAAATGAATTAAATAATAAGAAAATCTAAAATTAACTTAAATAAATGAAATAAAGAATCTGAAAAATCTAAAATATTATAAAATAATTTTGAAACTGAAAATGTATTTTTTACATAATTATTCTATTTATTATTAATTATTTACTATTATTAATTACTAAAAACTATTATTGATTTATTAAAAGTATTAAATGAATAAAGAAAAATCTAAAACTTTTTACAAAATTCTAAAATAAATAAAAGAAGCTAGGAAAAATATAAAAACTATATGTTATTAACAGAAATAAGCTAATAAGCAAATAAGCTTCTAAATAGAAGCTATCACTTAGCTTAAAAGTTGAGCTTTTTGGTTTTTTCTTTTTCTGGACTAACTAAATACTGATATTATACATGTTTAATGAAAACAAAACTTTACAAACTAAGAAATAAGCAATTCATGGGCTTATGACTCCCACAGTTAAGCTTTTGGCTTAACAGTTGAACTAAAGCTCAGAATAAGCTTGGAAAAAGCTTTACAAAGGAAACAAAAGAAAAAGTAAGATGTACACAAGTCCAATGGACAAGTATGAACAAGATTTATGCATTGGAATGGTGCACAAGTGTGAGCTTATGGTTTAGACAGTTAAGCTTTTTGGGCTTAACTTGGATGGAGTGAAAGCTTGTAAAAGCTTGGTATAAGCTCCACACAAGAAAGTAAAGGAAAAATAATATATGTACAAGTGATATGAACAAGTATAAACAAGCAAGTGTACTGGATTTCATCAAATAAGCTCACATAAGCTAATAAGCAATTCCAAATCCAAAGTACTGCTGAACCATTGCAAGGTACTGCTGAACTTGATTGGAAAATTAAGCTAAAAGAATAAGCTCACATGTACCAACTAAGTATGGAAGTAGCAAGTTGGGTTGGTTGGCTTTCCAAAAAGCCCAAGCTCAACCTATGGGGTCCACAGATGAGATTTTGAGGAGCTTATGAAGTAGCTATGAGTACACTGATTCTAAGTGTACTTATCAAAATGGTGATAAGTATAAGCTACTTGCAGCCCTAGTAAATAGGCTACAATGGGAAAATTAAGTGTTGGATCAAGGAGTTGGGTGGATGAGCTTCACATAAAACTAAACCACACAAGCTTATGACCATAAATGAGCTTTTTAGAGCTGTTGGAAATGGTGTAAGTTCACTGAGTTCTCAGTGAACTGTTGAGAATGGGCAAACAACAAACTCTAATAGGACTTATCAAATAAGCTCATGAGAGCTCAACAAACACTAAGCTAGAGATTATGGTTGCTTGGCTTTGTGAAAAGCCAAAGCTCACAACATCAAGCTCGGTAAGGAGCTTTTTATAAGCTTGGGAAAACAACTCAACTTCACTGTTTGCTTCAGTAAAGTGAGTTTGGTAGGATAAAAAGGTGAAAGTGATTAAGCTATCTAGATAAGCTACAAATGTAAAAGCAAGCATAAACATAACAAATAAGCCACACAGGCAACACAAAGAAGCCAAATACTCAGGATAAGATCAATTCCATAAGGTTTATGCAATTGGTACCCTAGACAAGGCATTACTGAGGGCAAAAAGCGACTAAGAATAAGCACATAAATAAGCTATTAAACATGACATATAAAAATTAACAATAATAGAATGAGCAAGATTAGCAACAAAACTAAAACATCCTAAAAGCACAGATTAAGAAATTCAATATTAAAGCCTAGAGAAAATTATCTAGTTAATTCAAAAATGACAAAAAGGAAAATTTGACTTTTAACTAAAAACTAAAAAGTTGACTAAACTGAATTTAAAACTTAAACTACTGATTTAATATGTTATATTAAGCAATAAGAACATGAAATTAACAAAGATAAACAAGATTTAAACAAGTATGCAAGATTATGAGTTCTAACAATCTCACAAGGCTCATAATGAGATTATCAAGTGTCAAATTGACTTTCTACCATGCTACACCACTTGATTAAGGTTTCACTGAGGTAAATAGGCCATATGAGGAGTTCATCAAATAAGAACAACCACAAACACAACTTTAAACACAGATTCACTATTAGATCCAAACAACCCTTTAATGTAATCAGAATGCTTCAAAGCAAAAGATAGTGTAAACCTATTCCATCAAATCCAGAGGTACCAAAGTGTCAAAATGGACCCTTTTAAGCTTAAACAAGTAGTCACACAAGTCTAAACCTAGGTTTCTCAAAAACAAGCATAGTGACAGTCAAAATGCAATATCAAACCACAATGCAATCCAAAACATACAAACCTAAGATTAAGCTATAACATCATTAACAAACAACAAAGAAACACAGAAACATGAAAATTAAAGCATATAAGTAACTTAAGCAATAAAATGCAAAAATTGTAAAAAATGGCTTACAAGTGCATCCAAGTTGAAACTGAGAACCATGGCCACAGAACACATCCTAAGGCTTTCCACAAAGCTTCTAAACCAAAGGCAATCCACAATTAACCTTGCTCCATGCAGTTTCACCAAGATCACTTCATTATTTTTGGTTTTTCATTGTTTTTCTTGATTTTTAGTGTTTTTCTGAATTTTAAAGACTAAGATGCTTTTAAGGTTTCTAAAAGTTTAAAGCTTTGTCGAGCTTATATGAGCTATAGAAGTCCATTAAACAACCGCTAACATGAAATTAAAGAACATGAAAATTAAAGGAAATTTAAGCAAAACATGAAACTGGAAAGAAACTTAAAATTAAACTGGAAATAAAGTTTCATTACACTAATTTAAGGAAAATTACAACATTAAAACTGTAAATGACTTGAAATTAAAGAGAGCAAGAAACTTAATTAACTATGTGACCTAGGCTAATCAAAGGTTCTCTCTCTTTGCCTCTCCTCACAAGATGTCTTTATAGTCATTTGAGTTCCCACTAGCATTCCAATCAAATCCCACTTTAATTCTTGACCTTTGATTGCTCTGAATTCATCCTAGCCGTTTAAACTACTTTTTGGTAAAGAGAATTAATACACTGCAGTGCAAGATTGGCGTGATTTAGAACAATTAATGCTTCTTGTTCACATGTAGAGGTGGAGGGACATGTTTGGGTGGAGTTTAGAGGTCAAGTGGTAGAGTTGATAGCAAAAGGGTGGTATGTGATGGTACGAGTGGGATGTCGATGGTGTGGAAATGCATTAAATGTATTGTAGGTCGGTGGAGGGATAAGTGGTGAGACAGTGGAAAGGTGGTGGCTGGCGAGGTGGTGGCCAAAACCACCGGTTTTGGGTTCTTGAGGGGAGGTAGAGGAAGATAAACAAGATGAACATGGTTTTGGCCGGGGTTGGTAGGTTTGACGTTGGCTGATATTAATAACGGGGGGTTCAAATGGGGGTTCACGGGTTTATGACAGGGGGTTCTTTTGGTTTGGCTAGGGTAATAATACAAAAAGGGTCCATTTGGTTTGTAGTTTATCACAAGGACCATTCTTGTAATTTTCTCAATTCTCAAATTTGGACCAAATTGCCAATATTCCAAAGTTCACACAAGGACCAATCCTGCCATTTATGAATAGTTCAAGGACCAATTTTTATTATTTTCCATTTTTAAATATCCAAGGACTATTTTTGACAATTTTTTAAACTTTAGGGACCTTTTCTGCCATTTGACCAAAGATTTATTCAAGGACCATTTTTGACAACTTAGAATATTTCAGGGACCTTGAATGATATTTTTCTTTATTTTGATTTACCAGGGACTAGATTTGACAACTTTTGAAACTTGGGGGACTAAAACTGCCAATTATGCAAACTTGATACGTTTTTCATCCGATTTTGGTATTTTTGCATTTGAAACACATAAAACACTTATTTGTGATATTTTCATCATTTTGATGCATTTCTGAGTGTTTTCAGATGTTTTTGCAGTCTAGATGGTACAAAAATGATGAGTATTTAGACACTCATCAGTCATCAAGTGACAACCAATAGCATATGAATTGTACCCGGTGTCTGCCCTAAGTTGAATAATCTGGAGGGCTATTTCTTTTTACCCTTTTCTTTGCTTTTCTTTTTAATTCTTCAACTCCTTCTTTCTCCGATTCTCATTTTCTCCTTTTATAATCATACCTAAGGACTTCTAATTCTAACTATTGGTAGTGTCCTTGGGTAGATCCCTCCGGCTCTGGCGGATCATAGAACGGTTATTCCTAACCTTAATCACCTTATAACTCCATTGCCATAAAACCATTTTTCATGAGAATCTCTCGAAGTGTTTGTGAATGAAAACATGTTTGAACACTTCAAGAGTTTTAGATTTTCAGAAATACTCTCCCTCAACATGTGCTTAAGAGTTTTTACGGAAATCTTCACAGTGAGGAAAGAGTTTACACTTTTTGAATTGATCGACTCAAGATAGACAATCCCCCGTGAGACACGGTTACGTTGAATAGTTAAAGAGTTACATTGTCAGCTTTTAGGTGACAACTAGCTCTAATAACTATCTTGAAGGTGTGACAAACCTCGAAGGGTTGTCAAACCCGTCAAAGTTCATGTCTACCAAGAGTTTCTCGAATGGTACATTCTACTCGGACAAGTCCTTTGCGAGACACGTTTACATCACTAGCGAACTAGCTTGAAATTATTACCCGTCCCAGACAAGTCTTTTCGAGTTACTAACAGTTAAGATCTCGTCAATTCGTTGGTTAAGTCTATGGCCCAAAGATTCATTTGCATTTACACAACATATTTCTTATCACATAGTTTTCTCCCCCTATAAAATGGCATATAAATGTTATTGTTGAAGAAATGTTGAGAATAAATATGTCCATTTTGAGTTTTGTAGGAAGATAACACAAAGAACATTTTGTGAACAAAGTTTTTAAGTCAAATACTCCCCCTCAACAAGTGATATAAACGGTTGAGGTTTTGAAAATAATAAGGGGAAGTACTTATTCTTTTGAGTAAAACCTTTGAAAAAATGAAAGGTTTGATAGGTTTTACTCAAAAGTAAGAAGCTTTCGCTCCTTCTATAAGGATTGTGGCACTGAAGCGTACCACAGGGTCCTTTATTTACAAGTGCGGGTTGTACACTGTTATGTGTGCACAAGCCATAGACATATATATACACACATCCAAATTATATGAAATAGAAGCAGTTCAAGGGGTACCAGGAAGTCCATCAATATTTCCAGGAATGTGAACCGGGCGTTGATAGCCGGCGAGAGCAATCCTGGGACGACCACCTACAAAGCTCTCCAGAGTTCTGAACTGGTCTCGTCGATACAACCTTTCATCAATCCTGGTAATGATCCTTTTCACACCCATTCTGTCCTGAGAATTCCATCGCTTTGGAGACCCGATTCCTTCATATATCTCCTTCAACCGATAAGCTAACCCATCCTCGAACTTGTGAAGATCTCGACACGCCATCAAGCAGTTTCTTTGTAGCTCACTACGGTAAATTACTCCAAATGGTCTGCTGGTGAGGGTGTATTGTGGAAGATGGTTGATGTCAGGAAGTTCTAGTTGAGGTGGGGTGAAGTTGACACGGGTCTGATATGATTCAACTGCAAGTTAGAGATCTTCTACACGTTCTTTGATTACAATTCTTCTGATGAAGATAAGCAGGGACTTGATGTATTCACGTTGTACTTGATCGAGAATTGTCTCATGCGACCACTACTTTGGCAAGGTACATGTCTTTAATGTCGTTGAGAGACAAATTCTCAAAGTCCGCTTCAGAGAATGCATAATCCCTTTCGTTTTGCCTTTTGACCATGATATTCTTGAGGAAAGTGTAGTCCCATTTAGACGAAAGATCAACGTGTTTGATAGCAACAATTCCTTTAGTACTGAACACTTCATGTTGAGACTTCTGAACCTGGAAGCTTCTGTAGTAGATTCGTCGGCGTTTCGGCCAATGGTGAATCCCATACATTGCATCACGGTCATATACTTCCACTTTGTTGGAGAACATGTGGTTAGCCTTTTCCTCGATGGCTATCTGAGCTTAGAGTATATGGTCACGGAATGGAAGTGTCGAGATGTAGCGTATTTCCTTGGACCATCGCCACCGTGTAGAAGAAATTCCAAATCTTTGTTGAAGAAGTAGCGGAATGGAATCTTGAGTCGATCCGGTTGGCCAATTGTTGGTAGAGGTTTAGACCAACAGGTAATATGGAGGGTTTTCCCGTTTGGTGAAGTCGATGTTTGCTTCGGGGTTGAGCCAATCCATGTTGTTAGACATTGCTCATGCTATATTATCAAGGTGATACTCAACTTCAATAGCACTTTCGGAGCTGTCTTTTAGCATTTGAAATGCTTCATTCTTGATTCGCTTCAACTCTGATTTCGTCATCTTTTTCACACGAAAATTTTCTTGCAAGAACTTTGCATGCTCCAATGTACTACATTCTGTAACATCTTGACCTTCAGATGGGTAGGGAGTGGAATCAACCAGATTTGAAAACCAATCGAATTCAGTGTCATCCTCGTCCGACCATGATAAGACGCCATAGGTGCCTTCTTCTTCTTTTTCTTTGGCCTATAGGAGGATTCTGGTTTCTTGGCTGTGTCAGGAGAGATGAGTTGTTGTTGGGGCTCAGGGATTTCCTCAATGTCACCACCCGTATACTCAAAGTGATCACCAGTTTTCGAAGTCGGGGTGGTAACTGAATCCTTAGGTTTATCTCAGAGAGGCGAGGAGGAGATCTTTGTTGAGCTGGAGTCCTTTGGGGTGGAGGTTGCATAGAGGATGATTCACTAGACGTCTTCGGGCATTTGGGCTCGTTATCCTTATCCTTGTCTTTATCTTCATCGTCTCTCCGATGTTTAGGCCTTTCAGCTTCTTCTCTGTATGCTGACTTGAGTTGGTATTCCAGGCAATGCTTCAAACGGTTTACCTTCGTAGGAGGCAAATGTTTGAGCGTTCGACATTTGAGCTACCCCGGTTAACCAGCCAAAGATCTCGAGAAGATTATGAGATCAACTGGGTTGATGTTGACATGCATTGGTGTTGATCGCATGGTTTGCTTGGCCAGATGTAAGAGATTCGGATAAAGTTTCTGGTGTACATCTCCTTTGTCAGTTTAGGAACGACGTCAATAAGGAACTTGTGAGTGTATCCTTTGATCATCTCGTCCATTTTCCTTTGAAGATCATCTTTCATGAGCTTCTGGAAATACTCCCTTTCAACTTGCATCTTGTCTTTCTCATCATGAAGATACTGTATCTGGTCAACAAGAAAATCTAACTTCTTCTTTGTAATATCTTTCTCTCTGACCGCTTGGCGCCTTTAACGATTACGGTCTTTGCTTGAGATCCAAAACGCCGTTGGCTTCTTCACCGATTTGGATGTGGATTTTGTTGTTCTTTTTAGATGGTGGTGGTGAAGAGTGAGGAGGCGATCAGATGATGATGAACCGTGAGGAGACTCGGGTCCTTAGATGGTTCGACGCTTTTCTCCTTAGAACGTGTGGACCGCTGTCGAAGAAATTGATCATAATCGTCATCATCTTTTCCGACTTAGCTGCGCCATCGGTCTTAGTATCATCACCAGATTCTTTCTCAGTCTTTTCTGTGTCTGGTTCTTCAATGTCAAACAGAATAGATTCCTCCAGTTGCTGTTGTTGTGGCTCATGAGTGGTGGCACCAGATCCCTTATCGGGTTGATTAACCGCATCAGGACCTAGTGTAGGTTGAGCTCCACCACTCGATCCTCCGGGGCCACCCATTTGATCCTTAGAAAATTCTTGTGCAACGTGTTGGAGTCTAACGAATTTGAACTTCCTTCTGTACTCAGTGTTCAGAGGTTCTTCATCTGATTCTTCTTCTTCTTGTTCAACTACTGGAGTCTTTCCTTTTCCTTTATCTGCTGGTGGACTGAGAGGTTTAGCGACTGTTGGAGTGATATCGGTTGCAGTTTCTGAGTAGGTAACCTCTTCGTCTGATTGAGTATCTTCAGAACTTTCATCCTTCGAGATGTTGTGGCGATCTGTGTTTGGGGATTGGAATAGCTTCCTTCGAGGGAACTTTTCTTTTACGACCAGGTGACCTCTTAGGAAACTTTCTTTGTCCTTCAGAAATTGTGACACTCCCTGCACTTCTTTGTCGTGTTTTCCTTCTAGGTGTACCAGCAGATTTTTCATCGAGAAAACCAACTTTTTCCTCTTCCACAGCAACCAAATACCTTTTGTATGAGTAAAGCTGTTTAATTTCATCAGTGAGGAGGTGATCCGGCAACACAACACCTTGTTTCTTAGTTGTTGACTCCTTAAATCTGACGGTTAGAGTGGGTTCAGTCAACATGTCGTGATTGTCTGGGTCATTGATTCTCTTGGGGATATCATGGTTATACCCAAGTGCTCTTTGGATCAACAGTTCAGTATATCTGATATAGGGAATCTTTGAGCCAAGCTTTTTGAGGAATGTCTTCATGTCATCCCATATAAGAGCTTCAACTTCGATGTGCTTCATGTTGATCAGAGCCCAAAAGATTTGCAGTTCCACGAGCTTGGGATGCTCATAGCCGCTGTCACGACCAGATATGGATTTTGTGATGATGATATAAAGGGTTCTCCAAGGCTGAGGAATGTTCTTTAGATCCACGTGAGAATGCTTAGTGATAACCCCTAAAGCTTCGTCATACCCAATATCAATCAAAAATTGCAGAACCGTCTCTTCAGTAGGTGCAACAGAGTATTCAGTTGGTATGATGTCAGGAATGAGGAGAACAGCCCTTAAGTCTGCCGGTGTGATGGTGACTTGTTTGTGGTTGAGAGTCACAGTCACAACATTCTGTCCTTTGATCAGTTGCATTGTATTCCGAATTGCGTATGTAGATCTCCGGAACAGTGGCAGAATTGGTGAGCATGTTCTGATAAGGATGGCTCTTCAGAATGTCAAGAGCAATGAGACAAGAAGATTCCGAGCAGGTGATAGTTTCAAAGTCGACACGAAGAGTATTCTTTCCAATCTTCATAGGATAGCCATTAGGGAAGATATCAGCAATGGTGAGAACATTTGGTGCATCCACATTCATTTGAGCGTCCATGTCGTGATCTGAAATATATTTAGCCAACAGAACCAACATATTGAAAGACATAATGTTAGTTAACAGATGGTTTTATTGTCTACTGAATGAGATATGTCAATGATTGTTACGAGTCCAAAGTCACTTGTTTGTTCAATAGTCCAATGACGTCGAGAAAAGTTTCGTGAGTTAGTTAACTTTAAGTTTTAAAGTTTATGTTATCACTTATTTTTCACAACATATTAAACATTTAAGCTTATTAGTGACATTATTGGTTTCGTGACGTTATGATGAATTTATTCACAAGTTTGCACGCGTAACAATTCATAATGAAGGTTTAATCAAGGCTTAGGCGTAGAAATGGTAGCTTATGCGTAAACAGGAATGATATATGCGTAAACGCAAGCTTATGCGTAGGTTCTTAACTTACGCGTAAGAAATATTACGCGTAGGAAAAAGGGGGACCTTATGCGGAGAGCTTACGCATAAGCGCATATAAAACCTTACGTCTAAGGCTTACTCGTAAGAGTAGACCTTATGCGTAGAGGTCACTGTTTACGCATATCCTTCACAGGATACGCGTAGTCCCAATGTAGAACCTTACATTTAACAGCTACGTGTAAGATTATTCTTACGCATAACCTTCTACGCGTAAGGTGATCCTTATGCGTAGATTGCTAATGACCTTGATTCTGAATTTTACGTGTAGCAATCCTGAAATAAAATCATCATAGCCTCAATATTAACACATACATCCATTCTATAACAGATCATGGCATGAATACTTATCAAACAGTTTACGCGTAAAAACCTTATGCGTAAACCAAAACCCAAAAGTTCAAGGATTACGCGTAAGAAATCTAGCCATGGAAATTGCACCAAACCATTTCTGGGAAGTCTTAGAAGCCTAACAAGTATGTTTATCCAAGTTTTAACATAAAACTCATCATGAATTAAGAATACCCAATTCGTATGAACTAGAACCCTAAATTTCAATTCTTTCACTTTTGATGTTTCTGGGCAAGTTCTAAGCATGGATATAGTCAATTCATCACATAAACAACATCTTATAAGCAACTAATTGACCAGAAACGTTCACACAAGAAAACACCCAATTCGACTCATGAACCCTAATTTTGAAAATGGTTTTAGTATATAGTTTTGAACATTTTAACACCATTACATCATTAAAAAAACACAGAAGATGATCTTGTGTTCTTATGCTTACGCGTAGAACATAAAGATCATCATAACACACGTTTTAGCCATTGGATTTGCATAAAATTCAAAACCATTGTTTAAAAACGTGTTCCAAACACAGAATCACTTACAGATTGATGATCAGAACTTCGGATTTGAACTTTGATTAATATGCGTAGGATGAGTTAGGTTTGGATAATAAATGTGATGAAAGAGTTAGGTGGGGAGTTTTATTAGAAAATAGTTTAAACTTTTGACACTTTCAGTCCCTCCACCTTTGCCATTTTCATCCAATGCCTTTTAACTTCCATTTTGGTTACCAAACGAAGAATATTTGGAAATAACTTTGACAACACTCCCCCTCGACTTAAGTAATAATGAAAATTTATAAATTTTAGTCCGAGGAGTGTCAGAAAAACAGAAATGTGACCACCATTATTTAAAGAATCAACCGGGAATAGGTAACATGCAAGTACTCAGTTGTATTGAAACAGTTAAGTATAAAATTTTCTCCCCCTCAACACTTGATCGGAAAAAATACTGAATTTTAAAAGATTTGAGTGTTGATGGAAGAAATGTACTTGCCATGTTAAAAGAAATATAGATAGAAGAATATTTTTGTTGTTTTATAAGGTTTTATATTTTTGTATTTTGTTTTTGAAAAATATTTATAAAAGAGATTTTGGTGTTTGACTGGTTTTTAAGAATGTTTTAAGAGTTCATCCAGTTCCTCTTGAGTCAAACACCGCATACCAATCCGGTGGACCAACACATTAAACCTAGCAGGAGCTAAGGCATTGGTGAGAAGATCTGCCAATTGGTATTATGTACCCACAAAATATAATTCAACAGTACCCTGTTCCACGTGGTCCTTGATGAAATGATATCGAAGATCGATGTGCTTTGATTTGGAATGTTGAACTGAGTTGCACGATATCGCAATAGCACTCCGATTGTCGCAGTACATCGGGATTCTGTCAAATACGTAACCACAGTCTTTGAGTTGTGTTCTCATCCAAATGACTTGAGCACAACACGCCGACATGGCTATATATTCTGCGTCGGTTGAGGACAGCGATGTACAATCCTGCTTCTTCGATTGCCAAGACACCAGTTTGTCACCAAGAAATTGTAGTGCTCCTGAAGTACTTTTCCGAGAGTCTAAGAAACCTACGTGATCAACGTCTGAAGAAGCTATTAGTTCAAAACCAGAATCCTTCGGATACCATATTCCCAAATTAATGGTTCCCTTGATGTATCGGAGGATTCTTTTAGCCTCAAAGAGGTGGGTTTCAGTTGGTCTCGACTGATAACGGGAGCATAGGTATACGGCAAAGACAATATCAGGCCTGCTGGCTGTTAGATACATGAGAGACCCAATAATACTATGGTATTTGGTATGGTCAACCAATTTCCCATGCAAATCAGCGTCCAGCTTCTTGGTATGTGACATAGGTGTGGCATAAGTATCACAAGTATTCATTCCGAATTTGTTCAGAATTTCAAGGGCATATTTGGACTGACTCAAAAAATACCACGGGTGATTGATGAACTAGAAAGAACGTAAGTTCACCCTTCATTGACATTTCAAAATGTTTCTTCATTAGTTTTGCAAAAGCGATTGAGTACTTTTATGTGTTGACCCAAAAATGATGTCATCCACATAAATTTGAACAATTAAAATATGTTCCCGTGATATTGTATGAAAAGAGTTGGGTCGACCGAACCTTTGGTAAAATTATTGGTAATGAGGAAAGATGATAGCTTATCATACCACCAGGAGCTTGTTTGAGACCATACGAGCTTTGTTCGGTTTGTAGACATGGTTCGAAGCGGGATCAACGAATCCTTCGGTTGGTGACATAAACTGTTTCTTTCGTTGACCATTGAAAAGCGCTTTTGACGCTCATCCGAAAGACCGTTATGTTCATGTGAGCTGCGAACGCTAGAAATATCCGAACAGCCTCAAGACGAGCAACCGAAGCAAATGATTCTTCAAAGTCAATACCTCTTCCCTGTCTATAACCCATAGCCACCGACGTGACTTGTTTCTGATGACATTCCCTTCAACGTCCAATTTGTTCTTCCAAATCCATTTTAGACCAATGACGTAGACCCCTGATGGTCTTTCAACCAGCTCCCATACTTCAAGATGTTTGAATTGGTTGAGTTCTTCTTGCATGGATTCAATCAAGTTATCTTTTGTCATTGCATCCTTAATGTTTTGGGTTGGTTTGTGCGGTGAGTGCATAAATGCAACGTTCACCGTCTGTGTGAAGACGTTGTCTCGTAACGACTGGTTGATTCGGGTTGCCAATAATATTTTCCAGAGGATGGTCTTTTGTCCATCGATGTGTAGAGGGTTGATGTTGGTATACATTATGCAAATTTTGAGGATTCAAATGGCTTGTAGATGATTCCGCGACATCAGGTGTAGCAGTTTCATTAGCAAACGGGTTAAAGAACGCATTTGGATCAATATCTGCAGGTGGGGGTACTTCATTCAGAACATCATCACCGGTTATGCCTTTGGATGCGCTTTGTTCAACTGTTGTTGTAGAGTCAACGGTGGTGCTTCTTCAACCGTAGTTGTTGTAGCAGTGTATCGTATAAGAGTATTATCGGGTTGGCGGCGGAGACATCGGATACACCGGAGCACGTTCATCAATATCGCCACGACGAGGAGAAAATAGTCTTTCCATTTGTTGACGAGTGTCGAGGGCTTGAGTCACCGATGATGGGGTTTGGGGAAGTTTGCTTGTGACCGGGTTCCAAGTTGTTATACTCAGAAGCCATATCAGTAAGTTCATCAAAATTAGCATGAATCATTTCCATAACTTGCTTTTTACGACGATTCCAGATCTGGTAACCTTTAGAATTCTCGCAATATCCAATAAAGACTCCAATGTCAGCTTTGGCTTTGAGCTTTCCAAAGACATCACGATCATTATTCGGATAGCAAAGGGATCCAAATACGTGAAAGTGTTTAAGATTCGGTTTTCGGTTGTGGAGAAGCTCAAATGGTGTTTTGTTATGGCGTTTTGTAATCATTGAACGGTTTTGAGTGTAGCATCCTTCAGCCCACAAGTAATCTGGAAGTTTGGCATTGATTAACATCGTTCTGGCAGCTTCCACTAACGTACGGTTTCGTCTTTCAACAACTCCGTTTTGTTCTAGTGTGCGGGCAATAGATGTTTGATGCTCAATTCCCACTTTCTCATAATATTCCGAAGAGTTTGATTCACAAATTCAGTTCCTTTGTCTGTTCGAATTTGTCGACGGTGTTCGAGCTGAATTTGAATTTTTCGTGAGAAAGGTGATGATCATCTGTGGAGCTTGGTCTTTACCTCGAAGAAAATAAACCCAAGTCCATCTTGAGTAGTCATCAACAATTACCAAGATGTAGCATTTGCCGTTAATCGTCTGCACGCGCATCGGGCCACACAAATCCATGTGAAGAAGATGAAGCACATGCTAAGAGCTGTGTTCCACCTTTGAAGGAAAATGAGCACGAGTACTTTTTCCTTGTTCACAAGCTGAGCATAGGTGATCTTTAGAATACCGGAATCTTGGGAGACCTTCAACAAGTTTGTGTCGTGCAAGATTAGTGATGGTTTGAAAGTTTAGATGTGATAGACGACGGTGCCATAGCCAAGATTTTGTAGATGTAGCCTTTGAGAGTAAACAAATGGGAGATGAAGCGATCATGTCTTGCATGGAGATAGTGTAGAGACTGGATGAGCGTTGGCCGGACATAAGATCATTTCCTTGAAGATCACGAATGAAACAAGTTTTCTCCCGAAAGCGACTCCAAGTCTCCATCACAAAATTGACCAACGAAAAGAGATTGTGACCGAGGCCTTCCACATAATAAACCCTACTAATTTCGATGTTCCCATTTATGTAGTCTCCGTAGCCCATGATAGGCTGGCGAAGTGATCATTCCGAATCGACAATGCCAATGAACTTTGAAACAAAGTTTGATGACAGTTTAAGGTTGCCTGTCATGTGTCGGGAACATCCGTTATCAACAATCCAAAGGATGATCTGTATCACCTGCATTACACACAGACGACACAGATGGAATAGAAATAGATGTGGAACCCGAAGTGTTAGAAAGTTCCGAAGCAGTTATAGTAGAAATACACACATCAATGACTTTAGGCATCCATTAAAATCCAAGTGTATTATGTATCCATTTCTGCCATCTCCAACTAGTCTTAGCTTTAGCCTTAGTGAATGGACTAGGTGGTACTACATTCTTTGGAGGCGATACTGGAGCTACATGGACAACAGTGCGTTTCTTAGAATCTAAAGAGGGCTGTTTACCAAGCACAGACTTAGAAGCAGTAGTGGGCCTAGAGGTATTCCGAATCTTAGGATTCCGTAAACGAGACAAGATAGCCTTAGCAACACATTTATCATGACAATCGAACATACTTTTACGACAAATAACACAAGAAGCATCGATGAGTATCAAAAGTACTTAAAGGTTCAATATTAGTTACAACACTTTTTCCATTACATTTGCTAGACGCAATATCTAAAGTGGGTGCAACCGGAGTCTTATTCAAAGTCCTACGGTGTTCTTCTACTTCAACATTCTTTATTTGTCTTTTCTTAGGTCGCAACTTCCTATTCTTCCTTGTATTGCTTCTAGGCTGTGAAGTGCGGACGTTTGGAAAAGAGGTAACTAGTCCTGTTTTAGTAGAGGGAAGCACATTAGTAACGTGTGTTTTGTCAGTAGGCATTCTGGGTTCATGTTTGCTAAGTGTTACCAGTGCAATTCTCTTAATGATGCTAGACTGAACTTGTTCATATTTTCCTAACATTTCTCTTAACTTAAGGATAGTGTGAATCAGATCTTGATTTTCAGAACGAAGATTTCCAGCAAAATTCATGACTTCTTTAGTGTGTGCAAGATAATGATCAAGTTCGTTTGATGCTTCATCACGAGTCTGTTTGAGTAAATCAAATATGACACGATATTCCTGTTTAACTTTTGCAAGTTCTTGTTCATATTTTGAGATTTGAAACTTAAAAGATACGTTTTGATCATACAGTTGCTCAAGTTTTGGATTAGGAATTTTTGCACGCAATTGGGCGATTTTGTTTTGAAAAGCAAGTTGTTGATCGTGAATATCTTTTTGACACCAATTAAGACGATGTGTTGCATTTGAATCAAATAAAAAAGGATGGAAGTTGGTTTTTTATATTGTTGGGATTAATCTCATCTATTAAATCAAATAAAAATGGATGGTAGAGATTGATCCTTTGGTATGTAAATAATTTTTTGTCCTCAAATGATCTTATATCAATTTATATATAGTTGTTTGACGTAAAGCTATCTAACATTTTTGTATGATTTCAAAATCTAGGTATTTGTTGAAATATTTAATAATTGTTAATGTAATTTTTTTTTTCAATTTATGAACCTGTTCAATAAAGGGGTTTCATTATTTTTCATAGATTTTGTTAGGTGTATTATTAACCCAGTTTCCTAAATCACATATTCACAATTATGCATGAATAGGTTAAGATAAAAAATACATGAAGAATAAGAAGTCTAGAATCTCAAATTTTGGTAAACTTGGAACATTGTTTTTAGATGATACTGTAAGTAGCATATTTTCCCAAAAGATTTTCATCAAAGTATAACCGTACTATTACTATTGGTGTGGTTGGTGGTTTGGTGGTGATAGTCAATGGAGTGTAATTGTTTCTGTAGTTGTGGGGATGGGGTGATAATGTGATATGACTAATCTATAGACAACATTTTGGAAGTAGTCATTGTAGAATAGGTTGAAAGACTATTTATATGGTGTGAAGTGAGTGATCCGTACAAGATATCTACCATACCACAATTCATAGAAAATACGAGTATGTATTTACTTTGTTTGATTCAGACAATGTAAAAGTTTATATACGGTATAACCTTTGAAGCCAAATGCAATTTTTTATAAATAAGTTTGATATAGTATAAGCATTCAAAGAAGTGTTTTTCTACAACCGGTCGCATAGCGTGGGCAAAGATGTTTTTGTTATAGTTTAATGAGCATACAAGAAATATGTTTTTTTCTTCAAGGCAAAAAGTTATGTTATTGGTATAAAATTCGCTTGGAGATTAAATAAGATTGGTCATTTATGTTATCTGTATTAAGTGATATTAAAATGTATAACATGTCTAAATTATGTACTTATATATGCAATTCTACACTAGCTATCTTTACAGAAAAAAATATATATGAAAAAAAAAAGATAATCATGAACATGGGTTGGTTGTCTTGCTTGTCATGACTTTTTTTCTTCATGAATAGATGAAAGAGTATGGCGTTTACTATTTAAGTGACAAGAGTGGTTAATATGAGTAAAAAATGATAGGTTAAGGAATTATAGACTTGTAGCCAAAGTGTAATTAAATTTCAACTCAGCTAAATCTGATGTGATGTAAAAAGTTAACGACTATATATGTAGTACATAATTTAGATTTTTGTTAAAAAATGAAATAAAGCAAGATTATAGTTGTATATCAACATATGTTTAAGTATTTCAAAGAACTTAGAGTTAGAATAAAAAAAAACTATGAAGTATTAGCACAACATACATTAGTACATCATTGTTTCGTTCAAATGCTATTCGCAATACCTTTTTTGGTACATATAAGTAGTTAGGACATTTTTAACGAAAGGTGGAGATTATGTTTATTTTGTTTAAAAAAGTAAAAACTCTTTAGTATTTGACAAATGAATTTCTTTCACAAAACCTCAAGAATACGCTTTTGAGGAAAAAAGGTGATATCTATTTTTAACATGTATACATTCTCGGAAACCTCAAATATAAACTCCATGGGCCGTGCTAAGCACGGCTTACTACACTTCCTAGTAGGATAATGATTGGAAGTTAAGAAGTATAGTATATATGCCATGTTGAAAACTCTTATTAGTGCCATGCAAAATATTTCATAGGAGCATAATATTTCACATAATATTATTGAAGACAATCAATAGCAAAATAATAAATTTGATACTCAAAATTATTAGCAAGTATAAACTAAAGAAATAAAAGAGAAGTAACCAGACCATCACATATCTTGAATCTTAAAGATAATCGACTCTAGGTTCGACCCAGCATAAACTATAGTTTTTTCTGTACACGAACACACATCCATCCATCTTTCGTAATTTTTTGGCTTTATCCTTCGTAAGGTAAGCCTCGTAGAACCTACAGTATCTATCATCAGAGAACAAAGTTTTGATCACTTTAATACCAGATGCCTCGATAAAACTAAACACCCAATCCCAACGCTCGTCTTTATCACAGGCAAGAGGTGGTTGTATCTTGATGCAGTAGCGATCTTCCCCAGCAGCATATCTTTTTATAAGGTCAGGGCGGTTTGATAGAAGAGAACGCGCTATTTTCCTCATCGATCTGATATTTGCCGTCTTCGTCAAAACGTTAAAATGGTAGGGTTTATGAAATAATGTGGTTGTAAATCTTTTGAGAAGCGAAATGAATGCTTGTAGGGTTTATGAAATAAGGGGAAAACGTTTAAATTGGGCCACTGGGCTTCGCATGACTTCTCACATGCACAACTAGGTCGCTACTCATTAGTTTCATACATTTTGATGGTTTAATTTGTTCAGGTATGAATTACATTTTTATATGCTCTGATTTATTTTTAATCTGTTACGTAGTATATAGTACAGTACTACGTAAGAGATAACACAAAAGTTTTCTAAAGAAGCAACATAACGAAACGACAATAAATTCTATTCTAAGTGTTGGGAAGATTTATTCTAAATCATATCTATTCTAAATATAATTCTATTCTAAAGAAGCAAAACGTTAAGTGTTGGGTACGTCTCATTATTTAGAACATCGAGGACGATGTTTGATTCTAAGTGTTAGGTGGGTTTCGATCATATACGTATGTCCTTGCTTGTTTGTATGCAACCAAAAAATTTAGCAAAATTTTACAAAAAATTTCAAATGTTTTTTGAATTTTTCCGAAGTTTTTGAATTGATTTGAAATGCTAAAATACAAAACTAAAATGAAAAAATAATAGTGGATCAATTTTTTGGGTGTCGTCGAACTTTAAGTTTTTTAAATAGCTCGTAAGTTAATAATATATCAGTTCTTGTTTAATAAGATGTGAGATTGATTTGGATTCAAGTTTTTGCTTAGCTAAATGTATTTTACGGCTTTGTTCGAGGACGATTAAAGCTTAGTGATGAAATCACATTTATATATGTTTTAATATACAAAATACCCTCATTTTAGCTTAAATAATTAATGATGTTAAGATTTTAGTTGCAACTATTACGCTTATTTGTTATTTTATTTTAAAGTACGTTTAAGAATTCCAAAGCAAAAGATATCATTATTGAAGATTATGAAATTTATTTGAAGATTAGTGAATATGATTAAAGCCCAAAAGATATAAAAGAACAAAGTCAAAGAAATGAGCCTCTACAAGCCCAACCGAAACTAGAAGTATGAGACTCATTTGTTCTTGTTCAGCTGCTTCCGCTAAATACAATCTTGACCGTTTTATTTCTTTAAGGCTAAAGCTTTAGTAAATAAGTTATCTCTGCTACTTAAGAAAGTGTATCTTTTTTTTTTAAAAAAAACTTTAATTTTGAAACTTATATTAATGTAATTTGTTTAAATTATCTTAAGTATTTATTAAACTTTTCAAAAATTTAGTAACTTAAATTATGTTTTTTCTTGATCAATTTTAAATTCGATAACTTAACAAAAACACACACTATATTAGTTTTAAAAATACACGCTTTGCATCAAGTGTTGAACCAGAATCAAGATTTCACAAATATAATTATATGCCGCTATACATCGTCGATTTGCATGAGTATTCGTCTAGTTTGCACTAAAAATTTATTTTAAATCTAGAAGTTGGTATTTTGATTATAAGGTGATTAGTGGGTAATTGGAGTGTATTAGTTAGTTTATCATGGAGTTTTGGATTGGGTGGTTTGGAGCAATTAAAGGAAGGATATATGGTTACTAGATAGTACTCGCTTTGCAACATTCTTAACGGTAGACAATTAACGATATACGATATTATGACAAGTGTTTCGTTTAATATTCAAAATAGAACGTGAAAAGATCAAAATGTAATGGCAAACAGTTGCAACATTCGATAATTCAACTCTAACAAAAAAATTTGACATGGTTTGACATTCACGAATGGTATGAGAGTATATGCTATAACAGTTTTTTTTTTGTGTGCAAACAATGAATATTTTCCAAAGTTACCATGCAAAGTAATAGAAATCAAGTTTGACATTCACGAATGACACGCTTTTCTTTGCAAACCATGAATACTTTCCAAAGGTGATATTACATTTTTGATGTGATGCATTCACAATTTGTGCATTACAAGATATATACGGTACAAACTATAATGCGCAAATTGTGGTGCATGCATCAAAAGATGTGGTGTATGTATCAATTCTCTTTCCAAAGTTACCATGCAAACCATATTTTCCACTTTTTACATTCTACTTTTTCAATTTTTGACTTGGTGATCATTTTTGTATTTTATGTAGTATAGATATGAGTTTGGAGATAGGTATTTTTGATATTGTTGGAGTTTATCTTATCATCTCATTCGTCATTAGCCCGCATTTGATGACTTCTAATCCTTGTTTAATTATCTTTTTGTAAGTTACTATGTTAATTGTAGTTTTAGTTTTTAGCATGTTAGCGTAAATTTATACTAGCCGGGTATCCGCACAATGGGCGATAAAGTATAGTTATATGTAATTGCTTACCCGTTTAGTGAATTCGTTTCACAACACTTCGAATGTATATGTGTTAGTTGTAAGTGTTTGTTTGGGTTACCCGTAGCTTTCCCGTAGCTTTCCCGCGACATCATTATTCCCGCATATATAAATACTATCGCAATCTCTTACGCGTCAAACACTACCCCAAAAGTACATGATTTTGACGAATCAAGATTATATTGATTGAAATAAATGAAATAAATGTTAAAGTTGTAAAATTTGAATTAAAATAAAATAAACCCATTAAAAATATAAAACTAAAAACTTATAAAAATATATCAAAATGGATATTGAATTAAAGAGCATAAAATTTTAGAAAATATGGTGAAATTAGATTATAAAAAAAATAAGTAGATAAAAAGATATTTTAATTTAAAAATAAAGATGAATTTTTAGTTGAGAAATGACACATGTCATTTTATAATTGTAGCTCTTTATCTTAATTTTTAGTGGTTAGGAGTTAGGTTTGGAGTTTGTTAAGAAGTAACACATCTCATCTAATGATTGGATCTCCTTATCTTAATTTTTGGTTAGAAAAACTCTTTCCATAATAAGCAAGTAAAAAAGTCTGAATTTTTAAGCCTTTTAATTTTAAAAGGCTTAAATGCATTATAAAGTAGTATAAATATTTGTTTGGATTTAGTTGTCTCATTGTTGTGATGATGAAGTGGTGTTTGGTAGATTGGTGATATTTTTAGTTAGTGTTGTGACTCGCGGTTGAATCAAACGGTTTTTTTTTTTTTTTTTTTTTTAAATATATATTTTAACTAAAAATGTTAAGTGCATGCGCGATTGATTTTTGTGCTTTATTCTTAACTAGACATTTTTTGAGATAAAACGACATAAATGTGTTTTAAATTTTAAAATCAAATATTTGACTAACGAAGTTTGTGTCAACATAAATACCTTGTAAAGAGGAAGCCCACCTCGTGGTATTTGCTTAGACTATTTTTTTTATCGGACGAGTTTGAGTCTCGTCCGAGTTACGCATCCGTATAACTCGTTTTTATTCGAGATGAAAATATTCTACGAGTCAAGATTCTAAATATAAATATTAACCAATCATTTTTAAACATTTAACATAAGTCGATTTGAAACACAGACCTGCGTAAATAATCATCTTTTGTCGAATCTTTATTATACCAAACGACCATGATTGGTCAATTTTTAAAATAACTATTTACATTGGGGTTGAGCATATCTCAAAACTGTTGGGATTTTAAAAGTAGGTTAACCAATTAACGATACCTAATCGCAATGGATTTGGATCTATTTATCGCAATTAGGTTAACACGTATTAATAAATAATAATTGAATAAAATGTAAAATAGAATCCTAACCTGTGCCAATTGAACGCAAGTGTAACGAACAAGAAAGCTAATACGAAACCCAAGTATCTAAATTAGACACCTTTACGAGTATCACACACAACACGAAAACCGTATACGTTCGATAATGAGCTAGTCGAGAACGTATTAAAACCAATCAACAATTGACCCACTTGAATATATCACGAACAAGAAAAACCACCCAAGAACTTGCTTCTTTTCTGTCCGAGAACTAAACAGCCAAACGGATTGTTATTCACTTTACCCGATATCGGACAATGAGGTCCGATATCCTATGCTTTCTGTCCGAGAAGTATCACGACCAGAACCAGAAAATCACCTTGCTGCCAAACTATTCGAACCAGGAACATGGAACAAGAAAACCTCCAATCAATCTAACACCTAAAACTCTTGAATCAATACAAGTTTAGGAACTAGAAAATCAAGCAAACACTAAATCAACTTTATGCAAGTTGACTTAGAATTGGACATAAAAACTGGATTGGATAGTTTTAGGGATATAAGATAATCGTTATTATATATGGTCCCATATAATTGCATGTTAGACAATTAGGGATATATATAAATCGTGGGTCATGAATACTCATTAGGGATATCAGGTGATCATCTTTAATGGAGCATGAATGTGTATGTTTATATAGCTCACGATACAAACCCATACATGGGCTTTAGCTTGAACAACAAGCAATAAACCCACACAACCCACCGCCCGATCGTTTAAGGGAACAAGGCCCAAGGCACTTCCCAAACCGACCCATTCAATAAGCTAAACAGCGCATGGGTCGTCAAAGATGATCGGGTCAAGTTCATGCATTAACGGATATAGTATATTCAAGTTATATTTACGTTCAACACGTATACACGTGTTTATCGTGTGTGCCCTCATAGGCTCACACACTCATAGCCGTTTACGTGTGCTTACAACTCCCACAAACCAACAGCTCCCATTTGGGAGTTGGTGTGTCGAATGGCACACAAAACTAACGACGGAAATGCCTAGCAAAAGCTCTCACCCGCTTTTTGACTAAAAGTGTCCAAGAGAATAATTTCATAAAAGTTTCTCATTAGCATGGTCATTCAATGTCTTGCTTTAATCATCCTTTGTTATAGATACCGTTAAACCATAGATATGGATCTTAAATCATTCCATATAGTTTAAGCATTTAGAATCTCGTTATAGAACTTAATTAGATATACCAAATGTAATCAAGTATCATCTTGCATTACCCTTTGGGTTCGGCCGAACAATTATCTTATTAATTCTGGAAAGGCGCCATGGTATCTTTAAGCACATATCAAGTGGAGTAACAAATCCTTTATTGACTACAAGTGTTGTGGATGCTGCTTCACATCACTCCGAAATATAGCCTTTATAACTACCTTATTCAGATAGCATTTTGCGTATACTTACAAAAAATGATATCCACACATAACAAAACTTGTTTGCATCTCTAGTCTAAGGACGATTTTAACAAACCATTTTCAATATTTTACTTATGACAAGGATCCAAAAGTAAATTTTAAAAGTTGGGGTATCCAATATGCATCTCTAGTGAATACATATGAGTTTGGCGGGAACAATCCACATTCTCGTTAGAGTATAACCAACACTCACATTTGCCTTACATAACAATATTCCCATATTGTTAACCGACAATGGACATATTTAGAATAATAAAATTATTTAAGGATTAAACATGCAAATATAGGATAACAATTATTAAATAAATGAATAACAAATACCAAGTATCTTTATTCATCATAAAGTAAAAATTGTCTTTCAATCCCAATTATCCAAATACTAAAACAGATATGCATGAAACTCATTTAGTAAGTTGAAGCCTAATGTTTCCAACATTCTCAACATTCTTTTAAAAGAAAAACTAAATAGTCATCTGAGTAAACTTTCCGAATACTTGTTTCAAAATTTCACATATAGTGAGATATTTGAAATATAAGATGAGTGTCTTATCTCATATGATCATACTATTGCAAGAGTTATAGTATGGAGATGTCGCCCTACCTTGCATGAGGTAGTAAAAGTCAACGACATACTGACAGTCATCTTTACAGTTTTTTAAAGTGTAAAGTATTCTCATTCCTTAATATGTAATGCAACAATGCTCTATGTTGAGCATAACTAGTTAGCAAATTTATCATAAAAGATGAAATCCTACTACAACTAGTATTAATAATCCTCTAGCATCATTTGTACTTATATAACACTATGCTTTATAATTCGTAAACATCTATATTAACAATAATCTAAATACTCTCAATTAGATATTCTTGTTGTCAACTCATCTTGTTCTTGTACAAAAGCAACAACTAGTCTTATGCACAATATAATATATATACATGAAAACTCCTTAGTTAAAACAACATAAGGTTTTTATCCATGTAATAAATTATTCCAAGTGAAATATATCATTTAAGGCTTGCTTGAATAATATATTGCATTTGTGTTAGACTTAATTTTTCACATTTGTTTATTCCATATAAACATTTATTCCAAAGTTGTTTGTTTTATTCCCTAAATTCCAAATGAAGTTTCATTCTAAGCTTAAGGATCAATATCTAGCTTAAACAAAATGATATCTTCAACATGTAATTTTAAGGAAAAACACATTGCTCCCACTCAATGTCAGATGTACTTAAGAGTTATCTTAATTTAATCAGAATCATATTGTAATTAAATTCAAGATCTCAGCTCCTAGATGCATGATTCAATCCAAACCTTGGATTGCATAAATTTTGTATACTTCATAAAGATAATATAGATTCATAACCCTTTTGATTACACACCATCCTCGCAAAGGTAATCATAAAGAAAGAGTTATAAAATCTAATTGCAATTTTCCTCATAGAAGGAAACATGTATGACAATTAATTATCTTTATATAATTAATGCGTGTATTATATAAGAAAAATTTGATCACAGTCAATTGCTTAAGTATAATTAAAAACTTCTTATTAAATGTCATGCATTAATATGTATACAATTTTGTCCTTGTGAGTCTTTCTTTAAAAGAAACTCATTCCAACCTCATAGGTTAATAGTTAGGCAAAATAACAATCAAGCTCAAACTCGATTTTCCTTTTAAGGATTGCATCTTATCATTCATAGTTCTAAAACATTTATCAGATTCAAGATATGATAATGTATTTTAGTAGTTAGTTGATTTATAACAATCTTCTAACTTATATCCCTCAAAGATTTATATAAAATATCACTCAAGTGATGAGACATCCTTTCGGATTTATGAATGAGAGTAATCATTATACTTTGGTCGACATTTTCATGTTTGACCTTAGTATGACATTAATAAGTAGATTTTAGAAGGTTAAGTATTTTGTTCTCAAAAACTTTGAGATATTTATATACTCCCACTTACTTTTGTAAGTAAAGACAACTCTCTAAATACTAAGTATTTAAGCAACAATAAATTATTCTTTATTGGGAACCACAAAATACATTTTCAATTCTCATGTCTAGATTTGTTAATAAAATGCTTCATAAGATTTTAACAAATTCAGAACTTAAATCAAGACATAATGGAATTTCTTCCAACAACTCTAATTAGGGTTTATAGAAAAACTCTAATTAAGTATCACTCTTTAACCAAAAGGGATTAAGTCGTAAAATAACAATGTACTTTTCAAAGTGTACGTTTTATGCATTTTGTTAGAATAGCAACGCTCTTGTCAAAAGTGTTCCAGTTTGGTACTTGACGATGACGTGTCATACCCGAAAGTCTGACACGTGGCACCATTTATAGCAAGACACATCATCGTCACGTACCAAATTGGAACACTTATAAAAGTACGTTGCTATTCTACAACTTTAAAAAAGTACACGTACCAAAACGGTACACTTTGAAAACTACATTATTATTTTACGACTTAATCCCTAACCAAAAATCTAAACAGCAATTTTGTGTTTCGTCAAGCTAGGAAGAACACTAAAACTACAATCTTCAAGCTAGGAAGTGTAGAAAAATCAAAAATTCAAAAAGATTTATGATTCATTTGGTTTGAGTGGAAAACCTAAAATCCCTAATGAATCAGGGTTTTCAGTTATGAGTTGTCTTGAATACCTTCTAGGTTGAACTATATTGAGTGTATCCATGACACACGCAATTTCTAACCTTGATATGTTTTGGAGGTAGAGCAATTAAAGCTATCGTGAACCAAAAAATATGAATAAGGTTTGTTTCATCACATCGGACATACCATAATGAAATGGTATTCTATGATTATTAAAATTGTGAAACTATATCATAATTCCATAGATAACTTAATTCTCTTTGGACCAAATACTTGTAATTTAGGTCGAGCCAAAATGCTTATAAAGTATTTACGAACCAAGTGCAAACAATAATGTATATTCATTAAACAATACAAGAACCTTATTGTTAGGTCACCATATATGTAACACAAGCATCAATATGTAGAAGTAGAGATGAAGAGAAGGTCGGATGAACAATACACAAACAAACACACTAGTATGGTTAAGAAAGGTTAGGCGTAGGAGAATGAAAGAGAGTGAATTGAACAACCAACCCTCAAGTGAGGGTTATTACATGGTATTTATAGGAGAGGCAGCTAGGGCAACACTCCTAGTCCCTTCCTTTCCTTATTGGACTTGGGCCTTCTACATAAGCCTAAGGCAAAATACTAACATAAAGGCCATATTAAGCTAACTATTACATATGAATTACTAACACTTGAATTAAGGTTTAGGAGTGATTCCAACAATCTCCCCCTCAAGTGTTGGTGATGAAAGAATGTAAACGGTGAAGGTGATGATGTAATAGTAGCTTTGACGTCTTCTGACATTCTTCTTTCTTGTGAGAAGAATTGCCTTGATTCGAACAATCTCCCCAGTGTAGAGAAATTGTTTTCTTTAAACAGTTCTGCTTTGACGTCATCTTTATCTTTGTTCTAAGATCATTGTTCTTTGTGATGGTAGTGATAGTATGTTGTTGTTGACTGCATCAAGTCTCCGCCAGTTCTGCTTCATTTGCTCCGGTGTCTCCACGCATTCTTCAACATGCTTACACATTTTTGACGTTGGATTTCATCGATGAAGTTCTTTAAGTCTTTAAACTTTGTAGATTCTTTGATTGACATAGAATCATTCTGACTTTTGTGTTGCCTTTTGAGAGAACTTCCATTAGTGATGATGTTGGCATGAGCATGTGAAGTATCTCGCACGATCGTCCGCTCCAGAGCTTCCATAAGAAGAAAACATAAGAAAGGTTAGTAATAAGCGGATTCCGGCACTTACAAGTTTGAACTTCGAGAGTGTTAACATCATAGTGTGAAAACACAACTCTAATTCTCACAAAGGCCGTTCTGAACCGGAGTCCCACAAGTGAGATAACACGATGTACCGAAGTACATCTACGGTTCGGATGAGTCGCTGAGGTACACCGAAGCATCACCTCACGACTGTAGACCGTTTGAGACCACTAAGCGTAATCCACGGGGAGTTACCGAAGTGACCTCGTCGGTACGTTTGATGTTGACCCTGGCATGAGTTTCCATTCAATCACCGAGGATCACAATTGTGAACCTCTCATAAATGTTCTCGACATATTGCTAAGATCTGTGAAGGACTCGATAATGTACCACTGAAGTTCTTATTGTTGAACGATAAGTGATAAAATTTCAAGTGTTCCTAAGAGATCTTTTGATGAATCTCGTGGCTCTAGACTCAATAGTGCATTTTGGTTTTCCTGAGCGGAGACTAGGGAGAGGGTCTCCTTCTTCAATATCAACAATCTCTAAGAGAAAGCCGATAGTTTACGTAGGGTTCCCTGTGAGAATGAAACAAGCTTCTGTTGAGAGAAACTTGAGTGGTTAAGAAGGTTTAGTGAATGCGTCACTGGGTCCATGACGACTTTTAGTCTTCAATACCGCCAAATTTTGATCCGCCTCGAACAATAGGTTTTATTCACACAAGCTAACCACTTGTGAATGGTCAACCGTAATAAAAAGTCCAAACAGTCTGAAAACGAAATGCAATTAAGATCTGAGGAGTATAGTGTTAAGTCCCAACGAGGTGTGTAAACTGTAATACAACGACTGTGTGTGCTGAAATGATATTGAATATACAAAAAACAGGAATCTGATTGACTAACACTATGAATGTGAATAGTGATAGCTATGTCACAGCTATGTCGTTAAAAACGTGCAATCAGAAACCTTAAAACGTAAAAGATATACAAACGTACGTTTAACTTAAATTAAACGTAAATGTATAAAAACAAAACGATTATAACTATAGTAGAGATTTGCATGTCTTAGCGACTTAAATGCAAATTAAGTAAACTTAAAATTATTTATCTATAATTTACAAATTTATGCAAAAGTTAAGAAACCTAAAAAACTACTAAAACGCGACAAGCAGACGCGTGGCAATTACGTAAACGTAACAAAATAAAAAGTGAATTCGGTCCAATACAACTCCCACAAATGTAAAAATCATATTTTTGGAATCCTAAAAAGATAAGAAAATTATTAGAAAATTAAAATAAATTTTTACACTATTAAATTAATTAATATAAATTAAAAAAATGAATTAAATGTATTTAAAAATGAATTAAATAATAAGAAAATCTAAAATTAACTTAAATAAATGAAATAAAGAATCTGAAAAATCTAAAATATTATAAAATAATTTTGAAACTGAAAATGTATTTTTTACATAAATATTCTATTTATTATTAATTATTTACTATTATTAATTACTAAAAACTATTATTGATTTATTAAAAGTATTAAATGAATAAAGAAAAATCTAAAACTTTTTACAAAATTCTAAAATAAATAAAAGAAGCTAGGAAAAATATAAAACTATATGTTATTAACAGAAATAAGCTAATAAGCAAATAAGCTTCTAAATAGAAGCTATCACTTAGCTTAAAAGTTGAGCTTTTGGTTTTTCTTTTTCGACTAACTAAATACTTGATATTATACATGTTTAATGAAAACAAAACTTTACAAACTAAGAAATAAGCAATTCATGGGCTTATGACTCCAACAGTTAAGCTTTTGGCTTAACAGTTGAACTAAAGCTCAGAATAAGCTTGGAAAAGCTTTACAAAGGAAACAAAAGAAAAAGTAAGATGTACACAAGTCCAATGGACAAGTATGAACAAGATTTATGCATTGGAATGGTGCACAAGTGTGAGCTTATGGTTTAGACAGTTAAGCTTTTTGGGCTTAACTTGGATGGAGTGAAAGCTTGTAAAAGCTTGGTATAAGCTCCACACAGGAAAGTAAAGGAAAAATAATATATGTACAAGTGATATGAACAAGTATAAACAAGCAAGTGTACTGGATTTCATCAAATAAGCTCACATAAGCTAATAAGCAATTCCAAATCCAAAGTACTGCTGAACCATTGCAAGGTATCTGAACTTGATTGGCAAATTAAGCTAAAAGAATAAGCTCACATGTACCAACTAAGTATGGAAGTAGCAAGCTGGGTTGGTTGGCTTTCCAAAAAGCCCAAGCTCAACCTATGGGGTCCACAGATGAGCTTTTGAGGAGCTTATGAAGTAGCTATGAGTACACTGATTCTAAGTGTACTTATCAAAATGGTGATAAGTATAAGCTACTTGCAGCCCTAGTAAATAGGCTACAATGGGAAAATTAAGTGCTGAATCAAGGAGTTGGGTGGATGAGCTTCACATAAAACTAAACCACACAAGCTTATGACCATAAATGAGCTTTTTAGAGCTGTTGGAAATGGTGTAAGTTCACTGAGTTCTCAGTGAACTGTTGAGAATGGGCAAACAACAAACTCTAATAGGACTTATCAAATAAGCTCATGAGAGCTCAACAAACACTAAGCTAGAGATTATGGTTGCTTGGCTTTGTGAAAAGCCAAAGCTCACAACATCAAGCTCGGTAAGGAGCTTTTTATAAGCTTGGGAAAACAACTCAACTTCACTGTTTGCTTCAAGAAAAGTGAGTTTGGTAGGATAAAAAGGTGAAAGTGATTAAGCTATCTAGATAAGCTACAAATGTAAAAGCAAGCATAAACATAACAAATAAGCCACACAGGCAACACAAAGAAGCCAAATACTCGTGATAAGATCAATTCCATAAGGTTTATGCAATTGACTTTCTAGACAACAGGGCAAAAACAGCTAAGAATAAGCACATAAATAAGCTATTAAACATGACATATAAAAATTAACAATAATAGAATAAGCAAGATTAGCAACAAAACTAAAACATCCTAAAAGCACAGATTAAGAAATTCAATATTAAAGCCTAGAGAAAATTATCTAGTTAATTCAAAAATGACAAAAAGGAAAATTTGACTTTTAACTAAAAACTAAAAAGTTGACTAAACTGAATTTAAAACTTAAACTACTGATTTAATATGTTATATTAAGCAATAAGAACATGAAATTAACAAAGATAAACAAGATTTAAACAAGTATGCAAGATTATGAGTTCTAACAATCTCACAGTGCTCATAATGAGATTGCCAAATGTCAAATTGACTTTCTACCATGCTACACCACTTGATTAAGGTTTCACTGAGGTAAATAGGCCATATGAGGAGTTCATCAAACAAGAACAACCACAAACACAACTTTAAACACATATTCACTATTAGATCCAAAAAACCCTTTAATGTACTGTAATGCAGTTTTTCAAAGCAAAAGATAGTGTAAACCTATTCCATCAAATCCAGAGGTACCAAAGTGTCAAAATGGACCCTTTTAAGCTTAAACAAGTAGTCACACAAGTCTAAACCTAGGTTTCTCAAAAACAAGCATAGTGACAGTCAAAATGCAATATCAAACCACAATGCAATCCAAAACATACCAACCTAAGATTAAGCTATAACATCATTAACAAACAGCAAAGAAACACAGAAACATGAAAATTAAAGCATATAAGTAACTTAAGCAATAAAATGCAAAAATTGTAAAAAATGGCTTACAAGTGCATCCAAGTTGAAACTGAGAACCATGGCCACAGAACACATCCTAAGGCTTTCCACAAAGCTTCTAAACCAAAGGCAATCCACAATTAACCTTGCTCCATGCAGTTTCACCAAAATCACTTCATTATTTTTGGTTTTTCATTGTTTTTCTTGATTTTTAGTGTTTTTCTGAATTTTAAAGACTAAGACTGTTTTAAGGTTTCTAAAAGCTTTAAAGCTTTGTCAGGAGCTTATATGAGCTATAGAAGTCCATTAAACAACCAGTTAACATGAAATTAAAGAACATGAAAATTAAAGGAAATTTAAGCAAAACATGAAACTGGAAAGAAACTTAAAATTAAACTGGAAATAAAGTTTCATTACACTAATTTAAGGAAAATTACAACATTAAAACTGTAAATGACTTGAAATTAAAGAGAGCAGTAAACTTAATTAACTATGTGACCTAGGCTAATCCAAAGGTTCTCTTCTCTTTGCCTCTCCTCTGGTCTTTATAGTCATTTGAGTTCCCACTAGCATTCCAATCAAATCCCACTTTAATTCTTGACCTTTGATTGCTCTGAATTCATCCTAGCCGTTTAAACTACTTTTGGCGCCAAAAGTGTACACGGCTGCATTGGGCGTGGGAGCAATTAATGCTTCTTGTTCACATGTAGAGGTGGAGGGGACATGTTTGGTGGGTTTAGAGGTCAAGTGGTAGAGTTGATAGCAAAAGCAGGGTATGTGATGGTACAGGGGATGTCGATGGTGTGGGAAATGCATTAAATGTATTGTAGGATGGTGGAGGGGATAAGCTGGTGAGACAGGTGGAAAGGTGGTGGCCAAAACCACCTGGTTTTGGGTTGCAGGGGAGGTAGAGGAAGATAAACAGTGAACATGGTTTTGGCGGGGTTGACTGGGTTTGACCCGTTGGATATTAATAACAGGGGGTTCAAATGGGGGGGTTCACAGGTTTATGACAGGGGGTTCTTTTGGTTTGGCTGGGGTAATAATACAAAAAGGGTCCATTTGGTTTGTAGTTTATCACAAGGACCATTCTTGTAATTTTCTGAATTCTCAAGGACTGAAATTGCCAATATTCCAAAGTTCACACAAGGACCAATCCTGCCATTTATGAATAGTTCAAGGACCAATTTTTATTATTTTCCATTTTTAAATATCCAAGGACTATTTTTGACAATTTTTTAAACTTTAGGGACCTTTTCTGCCATTTGACCAAAGATTTATTCAAGGACCATTTTTGAAAAATTAGAATATTTCAGGGACCTTGAATGATATTTTTCTTTATTTTGATTTACCAGGGACTAGATTTGACAACTTTTGAAACTTGGGGACTAAAGCGCCAATTATGCAAACTTGATACGTTTTCATCGATTTTGGTATTTTTTCATTTGAAACACATAAAACACTTATTTGTGATATTTTCATCATTTTGATGCATTTCGAGTGTTTTCGGATGTTTTTGCGATCTAGATGGTACAAAAATGATGAGTATTTGGACACTCATCAATCCCCCACACTAAGATATTGCTAGTCCCTAGCAATGTTTTAAGAAAACTTAATGGATTTCATCTTTTTACCAAAAGCCATTACTTCTGGAGTAGCCAGTTGTTTTAGTTCAAGTAAGAACCTTGGTACAATGATAACCAAATGATTTTGAGCAAATCATAAGCTTTCAACGGTTTTGATTTGTCTTTACCAGAAGCCGTTTGCTTCTGGACTAGCCAACTCTTAGATAAATTATTAATATTATCTTTGGTGAGTCGATTACCAATTATGGCTTTCAAGCGCCTTTACCACAAGCCATAAACTTGCGGGCTAGCCAACTCTTCACTAATTAAAGATATGGTGAGGTGAACACCATACAATTTTGGGCAAATTGCAAGCCGTCAACGGATTTGAGATATCTTTACCAAGAGCCGTTTGCTCCTGGATTAGCCAATCCTTTTGTTTATTAGACATGACGGACTGATTACCATTTGTTGTGTTTAGTACATAGTACTTCCACTAAAAAAATTTAAAATTTGGCCATTTTGGGGAAAAAGGGACTTAAAAGGGTACATTTATGATCAAATTCTCGAATTCCCACACTTAGAAATGAATATTGTCCTCAATATTCAAAGTCCCGGCAATTATGCCGTATCTTTGAACGTAAGAAGATAACATTACTAGCTAAGTGTAGAAACACAACAATTATTCTCTTTTTAATATTTACAATTTTCATTCATTTTTAAGATCTATATACAACATGTGGGGCATCTCCCCACACTAGGGTGGTACACACGGGTGAAAACCCATGTTTAATCTATGTTTTTGATTACTGAGTCGCTAGCTTGACTTTCGACTCAATTAAATGGTTCATGGGGAAATGACTGTTGGATGAGAAATTGGAGTGGGTCACCACTCAGAATTATGAACGAGAATGTAAGGAGAATATTTTGGTTTTGATTTTATAATATAAACAGAAAAGTTTGATTGTTTTTGTATTTTTATCTTTTTTATATATATAGAAAGAAAAGAAAAATATTTTTGTATTTTATATTGTTTTTGGAAGTGAAATATGATATTATGTATAATATATATACAAGTACGTTATACAAAGACACACAAGAAATCCGAAGCGTATGCAAATTTTGATCCGCTCTGTCGGGTTTTATTCACACAAGCTAACCACTTGTGAATGGTCAACCGTAATAAAAAGTCCAAACAGTCTGAAAACGAAATGCAATTAAGATCTGAGGAGTATAGTGTTTCTCCCGGGTGCGTTAAGTCCCAACGAGTGTGTAAACTGTAATACAACGCATGTGTGCTTGAAATGATATTGAATATAAAAAAGCAGGAATCGATTGACTAACACTAGGAATGTGAATAGTGATAGCTCATCACAGCTATGTCGTTAAAAGCGTGCAATCGAAACCTTAAAAGCGTAAAAGATATACACAAGCGTACGTTTAACTTAAATTAAACGTAAATGTATAAAAACAAAACGATTATAACTATAGTAGAGATTTGCATGTCTTAGCGACTTAAATGCAAATTAAGTAAACTTAAAATTATTTATCTATAATTTACAAATTTATGCAAAAGTTAAGAAACCTAAAAACTACTAAAACGCGCGTGCATTATGCAGATGGCAATTACGTAAACGTAACAAAATAAAAAGTGAATTCGATCCAATACAACTCCCACAAATGTAAAAATCATATTTTTGGAATCCTAAAAAGATAAGAAAATTATTAGAAAATTAAAATAAATTTTAACTCTATTAAATTAATTAATATAAATTAAAAATGAATTAAATGTATTTAAAATGAATTAAATAATAAGAAAATCTAAAATTAACTTAAATAAATGAAATAAAGAATCTGAAAAATCTAAAATATTATAAAATAATTTTTGAAACTGAAAATGTATTTTTACACAATTATTCTATTTATTATTAATTATTTACTATTATTAATTACTAAAACTATTATTGATTTATTAAAAGTATTAAATGAATAAAGAAAAATCTAAAACTTTTTACAAAATTCTAAAATAAATAAAAGAAGCTAGGAAAAATATAAAAACTATATGTTATTAATAGAAATAAGCTAATAAGCAAATAAGCTTCTAAATAGAAGCTATCACTTAGCTTAAAAGTTGAGCTTTTGGTTTTTCTTTTCTGGACTAACTAAATCTTGATATTATACATGTTTAATGAAAACAAAACTTTACAAACTAAGAAATAAGCAATTCATGGGCTTATGACTCCACGTTAAGCTTTTGGCTTAATAGTTGAACTAAAGCTCAGAATAAGCTTGGAAAAAGCTTTACAAAGGAAACAAAAGAAAAAGTAAGATGTACACAAGTCCAATGGACAAGTATGAACAAGATTTATGCATTGGAATGGTGCACAAGTGTGAGCTTATGGTTTAGACAGTTAAGCTTTTTGGGCTTAACTTGGATGGAGTGAAAGCTTGTAAAAGCTTGGTATAAGCTCCACACAAGAAAGTAAAGGAAAAATAATATATGTACAAGTGATATGAACAAGTATAAACAAGCAAGTGTACTGGATTTCATCAAATAAGCTCACATAAGCTAATAAGCAATTCCAAATCCAAAGTAACTGAACCATCAAGAATGGTACTCATGAACTTGATTGGAAAATTAAGCTAAAAGAATAAGCTCACATGTACCAACTAAGTATGGAAGTAGCAAGTTGGGTTGGTTGGCTTTCCAAAAAGCCCAAGCTCAACCTATGGGGTCCACAGATGAGATTTTGAGGAGCTTATGAAGTAGCTATGAGTACACTGATTCTAAGTGTACTTATCAAAATGGTGATAAGTATAAGCTACTTGCAGCCCTAGTAAATAGGCTACAATGGGAAAATTAAGTGCTGGATCAAGGAGTTGGGTGGATGAGCTTCACATAAAACTAAACCACACAAGCTTATGACCATAAATGAGCTTTTTAGAGCTGTTGGAAATGGTGTAAGTTCACTGAGTTCTCAGTGAACTGTTGAGAATGGGCAAACAACAAACTCTAATAGGACTTATCAAATAAGCTCATGAGAGCTCAACAAACACTAAGCTAGAGATTATGGTTGCTTGGCTTTGTGAAAAGCCAAAGCTCACAACATCAAGCTCGGTAAGGAGCTTTTATAAGCTTGAAAAACAACTCAACTTCACTTTGTTTGCTTTTAAAGTGAGTTTGGTGGATAAAAGGTGAAAGTGATTAAGCTATCTAGATAAGCTACAAATGTAAAAGCAAGCATAAACATAACAAATAAGCCACACAGGCAACACAAAGAAGCCAAATACTCAGGATAAGATCAATTCCATAAGGTTTATGCAATTGATACCCTAAAACGGCACAAAGGGGCAAAAGCAGCACTAAGAATAAGCACATAAATAAGCTATTAAACATGACATATAAAAATTAACAATAATAGAATAAGCAAGATTAGCAACAAAACTAAAACATCCTAAAAGCACAGATTAAGAAATTCAATATTAAAGCCTAGAGAAAATTATCTAGTTAATTCAAAAATGACAAAAAGGAAAATTTGACTTTTAACTAAAAACTAAAAAGTTGACTAAACTGAATTTAAAACTTAAACTATTGATTTAATATGTTATATTAAGCAATAAGAACATGAAATTAACAAAGATAAACAAGATTTAAACAAGTATGCAAGATTATGAGTTCTAACAATCTCACAGTGCTCATAATGAGATTGTCAAATGTCAAATTGACTTTCTACCATGCTACACCACTTGATTAAGGTTTCACTGAGGTAAATAGGCCATATGAGGAGTTCATCAAACAAGAACAACCACAAACACAACTTTAAACACAGATTCACTATTAGATCCAAACAACCCTTTAATGTACTGTAATGCAGTTTTTCAAAGCAAAAGATAGTGTAAACCTATTCCATCAAATCCAGAGGTACCAAAGTGTCAAAATGGACCCTTTTAAGCTTAAACAAGTAGTCACACAAGTCTAAACCTAGGTTTCTCAAAAACAAGCATAGTGACAGTCAAAATGCAATATCAAACCACAATGCAATCCAAAACATACAAACCTAAGATTAAGCTATAACATCATTAACAACGACAAAGAAAGAAACACGAAACATGAAAATTAAAGCATATAAGTAACTTAAGCAATAAAATGCAAAAATTGTAAAAAATGGCTTACAAGTGCATCCAAGTTGAAATCGAGAACCATGGCCACAAAACACATCCTAAGGCTTTCCACAAAGCTTCTAAACCAAAGGCAATCCACAATTAACCTTGCTCCATGCGGTTTCACCAAGATCACTTCATTATTTTTGGATTTTCATTGTTTTTCTTGATTTTTAGTGTTTTTCTAATTTTAAAGACTAAGGCTGTTTTAAGGTTTCTAAAAGCTTTAAAGCTTTGTCGAGGAGCTCTATGAGCTATAGAAGTCCATTAAACAACCAGTTAACATGAAATTAAAGAACATGAAAATTAAAGGAAATTTAAGCAAAACATGAAACTGGAAAGAAACTTAAAATTAAACTGGAAATAAAGTTTCATTACACTAATTTAAGGAAAATTACAACATTAAAACTGTAAATGACTTGAAATTAAAGAGAGCAGTAAACTTAATTAACTATGTGACCTAGGCTAATCCAAAGGTTCTCTTCTCTTTGCCTCTCCTCTGGTCTTTATAGTCATTTGAGTTCCCACTAGCATTCCAATCAAATCCCACTTTAATTCTTGACCTTTGATTGCTCTGAATTCATCCTAGCCGTTTAAACTACTTTTGGCGCCAAAAGTGTACACGCTCACATTTGCAAATTTGGGAGCAATTAATGCTTCTTGTTCACATGTAGAGGTGGAAGGGACATGTTTGGTGGGTTTAGAGGTCAAGTGGTAGAGTTGATAGCAAAAGCAGGGTATGTGATGGTACAGGGATGTCGATGGTGTGGAAATGCATTAAATGTATTGTAGAGGATGGTGGAGGGATAGTGGTGAGGCAGGTGGAAAGGTGGTGGCCAGGGTGGTGGCCAAAACCACAGGTTTTGGGTTGCAGGGGAGGTAGAGGAAGATAAACAATGAACATGGTTTTCGCTGGTGGACTGGTTTGACCCGTTGGATATTAATAATCGGGGGTTCAAATGGGGGTTCGCAGGTTTATGACAGGGGTTCTTTTGGTTTGGCTGGGGTAATAATACAAAAACGGTCCATTTGGTTTGTAGTTTATCACAAGGACCATTCTTGTAATTTTCTCAATTCTCAAGGATCGAAATTGCCAATATTCCAATGTTCACACAAGGACCAATCCTGCCATTTATGAATAGTTCAAGGACCAATTTTTATTATTTTCCATTTTTAAATATCCAAGGACTATTTTTGACAATTTTTTAAACTTTAGGGACCTTTTCCGCCATTTGACCAAAGATTCATTCAAGGACCATTTTTGACAACTTAGAATATTTCAGGGACCTTGAATGATATTTTCTTTATTTTGATTTACCGGGACTAGATTTGACAACTTTTGAAACTCGGGGACTAAAGCGCCAATTATGCAAACTTGATACGTTTTTCATCCGATTTTGGTATTTTTGCATTTGAAACACATAAAACACTTATTTGTGATATTTTCATCATTTTGATGCATCGAAAGTGTTTTCGGATGTTTTGCAGTCTAGATGGTACAAAATGATGAGTATTTAGACACTCATCACCATCGGGTAATGAAACCAATAGCATATGAATTGTACCCGGTTCCGCCCTAAGTTGAATAACTGAGGGCTATTTCTTTTCACCCTTTTCTTTGCTTTTCTTTTAATTCTTCAACTCCTTCTTTCTCCGATTCTCATTTTCTCCTTTTATAATCATACCTAAGGACTTCTAATTCTAACTATTGGTAGTGTCCTTGGTAGATCCCTCCGGCTCTGGCGGATCATAGGACGGTTATTCCTAACCTTAATCACCTTATAACTCCATTGCCATAAAACCATTTTTCATGAGAATCTCTCGAAGTGTTTGTGAATGAAAACATGTTTGAACACTTCAAGAGTTTTAGATTTTCAGAAATACTCTCCCTCAACATGTGCTTAAGAGTTTTTACGGAAATCTTCACAGTGAGGAAAGAGTTTACACTTTTTGAATTGATCGACTCAAGATAGACAATCCCCCGTGAGACACGGTTACGTTGAATAGTTAAAGAGTTACATTGTCAGCTTTTAGGTGACAACTAGCTCTAATAACTATCTTGAAGGTGTGGACAAACCTCGAAGGTTGTCAAACCCGTCAAAGTTCATGTCTACCAAGAGTTTCTCGAATGGTACATTCTACTCGGACAAGTCCTTTGCGAGACACGTTTACATCACTAGCGAACTAGCTTGAAATTATTACCCGTCCGAACAAGTCTTTTCGAGTTACTACAGTTAAGATCTCACATTCGTTGGTTAAGTCTATAGCCCAAAGATTCATTTGCATTTACACAACATATTTCTTATCACATAGTTTTCCCCTATAAAATGGCATATAAATGTTATTGTTGAAGAAATGTTGAGAATAAATATGTCCATTTTGAGTTTTGTAGGAAGATAACACAAAGAACATTTTGTGAACGAAGTTTTTAAGTCAAATACCTCAACAAGTGATATAAACGGTTGAGGTTTTGAAATAATAATAAAAGTACTTATTCTTTTGAGTAAAACCTTTGAAAAAATGAAAGGTTTGATAGGTTTTACTCAAAAGTAAGAAGCTTTCGCCCTTCTATATAGGATTGTGGCATCAAGCATACCACGGGGTCCTTTATTTACAAGTGCGGTTGTACAACCGTTATGTGTGCACAAGCCATAGACATATATATACACACATCCAAATTATATGAAATAGAAAGGTTCAAGGGGTACCGTGAAGTCCATCAATATTTCCGGGGAATGTGAACCGGGCGTTGATAAATGCGAGAGCAATCACGGGGCGACCACCTACAAAGCTCTCCAGAGTTCTGAACTGGTCTCGTCGATACAACCTTTCATCAATCCTGGTAATGATCCTTTTCACACCCATTCTGTCCTGAGAATTCCATCGCTTTGGAGACCCGATTCCTTCATATATCTCCTTCAACCGATAAGCTAACCCATCCTCGAACTTGTGAAGATCTCGACACGCCATCAAGCAGTTTCTTTGTAGCTCACTACGGTAAATTACTCCAAATGGTCTGCTGGTGAGGGTGTATTGTGGAAGATGGTTGATGTCAGGAAGTTCTAGTTGAGGTGGGGTGAAGTTGACACGGGTCTGATATGATTCAACTGCAAGTTAGAGATCTTCTACACGTTCTTTGATTACAATTCTTCTGATGAAGATAAGCAGGGACTTGATGTATTCACGTTTATTCTCAGTGAGAATTGTCTCATGCGACCCTGTACTTTGGCAAGGTACATGTCTTTAATGTCGTTGAGAGACAAATTCTCAAAGTCCGCTTCAGAGAATGCATAATCCCTTTCGTTTTGCCTTTTGACCATGATATTCTTGAGGAAAGTGTAGTCCCATTTAGACGAAAGATCAACGTGTTTGATAGCAACAATTCCTTTAGTACTGAACACTTCATGTTGAGACTTCTGAACCTGGAAGCTTCTGTAGTAGATTCGTCGGCGTTTCGGCCAATGGTGAATCCCATACATTGCATCACGGTCATATACTTCCACTTTGTTGGAGAACATGTGGTTAGCCTTTTCCTCGATGGCTATACAGTTAGAGTATATGGCTGCCGGGAATGGAAGTGTCAGAGATGTAGCGTATTTCCTTGGACCATCGCCACCGTGTAGAAGAAATTCCAAATCTTTGTTGAAGAAGTAGCGGAATGGAATCTTGAGCTGATCTGGTTGGCCAATTGTTGGTAGAGGTTTAGACCAGTCTGTGTAATATGGAGGGTTGTCCCGTTTGGTGAAGTCGATGTTTGCTTCGGGGTTGAGCCAATCCATGTTGTTAGACATTGCTCATGCTATATTATCAAGGTGATACTCAACTTCAATAGCACTTTCGGAGCTGTCTTTTAGCATTTGAAATGCTTCATTCTTGATTCGCTTCAACTCTGATTTCGTCATCTTTTTCACACGAAAATTTTCTTGCAAGAACTTTGCATGCTCCAATGTACTACATTCTGTAACATCTTGACCTTCAGATGGGTAGGGAGTGGAATCAACCAGATTTGAAAACCAATCGAATTCAGTGTCATCCTCGTCCAGCCATGATAAGACGTCAGTCATAGGTGCCTTCTTCTTCTTTTTCTTTGGCCTATAGGAGGATTCTGGTTTCTTGGTGTCGTGAGAGATGAGTTGTTGTTGGGGCTCAGGATTCCTCAATGTCACTACCCGTATACTCTCAAGTGATCACCGTTTTCGAGTTGGGGTGGTAACTCGAATCCTTAGGTTTATCAGAAGAAGGGGAGGAGATCTTTGTTGAGCTGAGTCCTTTGGGGTGGAGGTTGCATAGAGGATGATTCACTAGGCGTCTTCGGCATTTGGGCTCGTTATCCTTATCCTTGTCTTTATCTTCATCGCTCTCCGATGTTTAGGCCTTCGCTTCTTCAGATCTTGACTTGAGTTGGTATTCCGGAATGCTTCAAAGTTTACCTTGAGGAGGCAAATGTTTGAGAGCGTTCGACATTTGAGCTACCAAAGGTTAACGATTCAGATCTCGAGAAGATTATGTGGATCAATCGGGTTGATGTTGACATGCATTGGTGTTGATCGCATGGTTTGCTTGGCGGAAAGTAGATTCGGATAAAGTTTCGTGTACATCTCCTTTGTCAGTTTAGGAACTACGTCCATAAGGAACTTGTGAGTGTATCCTTTGATCATCTCGTCCATTTTCCTTTGAAGATCATCTTTCATGAGCTTCTGGAAATACTCCCTTTCAACTTGCATCTTGTCTTTCTCATCATGAAGATAATCGTATCGGTCAACAAGAAAATCTAACTTCTTCTTTGTAATATCTTTCTCTCGACCGCTTGACAGCCTTAACGATTCTGGTCTTTGCTGAGAGATCCAAAACGCTGTTGGCTTCACGATTTGGATGTGGATTTTGTTGTTCTTTAGATGGTGGTGGTGAAAGAGGTGAGCGGATCGGATGATGATGAACTCGTGAGGAGACTGTCCTTAGATGGTTCACGTTTTCTCCTTAGAACGTGTGGGACCTGTCAGAAGAAATTGATCATAATCGTCATCATCTTTCCGGACTTAGCTGCGTCATCGGTCTTAGTATCATCACCGATTCTTTCAGCTCTTTTCTCGCGGTCCGGGTTCTTCAAATGTAATAGATTCCTCCGCTTGTTGTTGTGGCTCATGAGTGGTGGCACCAGATCCCTTATCGGGTTGATTAACCGCATCAGGACCTAGTGTAGGTTGAGCTCCACCACTCGATCCTCCGGGGCCACCCATTTGATCCTTAGAAAATTCTTGTGCAACGTGTTGGAGTCTAACGAATTTGAACTTCCTTCTGTACTCAGTGTTCAGAGGTTCTTCATCTGATTCTTCTTCTTCTTGTTCAACTACTGGAGTCTTTCCTTTTCCTTTATCTGCTGGTGGACTGAGAGGTTTAGCGCATCGCTGGAGTGATATTTCTGCTTCGCCGAGTAGGTAACCTCTTCGATCGATTGAGTATCTTGAACTTTCATCCTTCGGATGTTGTGGCGATTCGTGTTTGGGGATTGGAATAGCTTCCTTCGAGGAACTTTTCTTTTACGACCGGTGACCTCTTAGGAAACTTTCTTTGTCCTTCGAAATTGTGACACTCCCCTTCTTTGTTGCGTGTTTTCCTTCTAGGTGTACCGCAGATTTTTCATCGAGAAAACCAACTTTTTCCTCTTCCACAAACAACCAAATACCTTTTGTATGAGTAAAGTCATTTAATTTCATCGATGAGGAGGTGATCCGCAACACAAACACCTTGTTTCTTAGTTGTTGACTCTTTTAAATCGACATGTTAGAGTGGGTTCATCAACATGTCGTGATTGTCAGGTCATTGATTCTCTTGGGGATATCATGGTTATACCCAAGTGCTCTTTGGATCAACGATTCAAGTATATCCTATATAGGAATCTTTGAGCCAAGCTTTTTGAGGAATGTCTTCATGTCATCCCATATAAGAGCTTCAACTTCGATGTGCTTCATGTTGATCAGAGCCCAAAGATTTGCAGCCCACGAGCTTGGGATGCTCATAGCCGCTGTACCGACGGATATGGATTTTGTGATGATGATATAAAGGGTTCTCCAAGGCCGAGGAATGTTCTTTAGATCCACGTGAGAATGCTTGATAAACCCTAAAGCTTCGTCATACCCATATCAATCAAAATTGCGAACCGTCTCTTCAGAGGGTGCAACAGAGTATTCGGTTGGTATGATGTCAGATGAGAGAATGCCCTTAAGTCTGCGGTGTGATGGTGACTTGTTTGTGGTTGAGAGTCATCCACAACATTTCGTCCTTTGATCGGTTGCATTGTATTCCGAATTGCTGTATGTAGATCTCCGAACAAAGGCGTAATTGGTGAGCATGTTCGATAAGGATGGCTCTTGAATGTCAAGAGCAATGAGACAAGAAGATTCCAGCGGTGATAGTTTCAAAGTCGACACGAAGAGTATTCTTTCCAATCTTCATAGGATAGCCATTAGGGAAGATATCAATGAATGAGAACATTTGGTGCATCCACATTCATTTGAGCGTCCATGTCATGATCCGAAATATATTTAGCCAACAGAACCAACATATTGAAAGACATAATGTTAGTTAACAGATGGTTTTATTGTCTCTTGAATGAGATATGTTAATGATTGTTACGAGTCCAAAGCCACTTGTTTGTTCAATAGTCCAATGACGCCGAAAAGTTTAGTGAGTTAGTTAACTTTAAGTTTTAAAGTTTATGTTATCACTTATTTTTCACAACATATTAAACATTTAAGCTTATTAGTGACATTATTGGTTCGGACGTTATGATGAATTTATTTACAAGTTTGCACGCGTAACAATTCATAATGAAGGTTTAATCAAGGCTTAGGCGAGAAATGGTAGCTTGCGCGTAAACAGGAATGATATATGCGAAACGCAAGCTTATGCGTAGGTTCTTAACTTCTACGCCGTAAGATATTACGCGTAGGAAAAGGGGGACCTTATGCGGAGAGCTTACGCATAAGCGCATATAAAACCTTACGTCTAAGGCTTACTCGTAAGAGTAGACCTTATGCGTAGAGTCATCGTACGCATATCCTTCACAGGATACGCGTAGTCCCAATGTAGAACCTTACATTTAACAGCTACGTGTAAGATTATTCTTACGCATAACCTTCTACGCGTAAGGTGATCCTTATGCGTAGATTGCTAATGACCTTGATTCTGAATTTTACGTGTAGCAATCCTGAAATAAAATCATCATAGCCTCAATATTAACACATACATCCATTCTATAATGGATCATGGTATACTTATCAAAGCGGTTTACTAAAAACCTTATGCGTAAACCAAAACCCAAAAGTTCAAGGATTACGCGTAAGAAATCTAGCCATGGAAATTGCACCAAACCATTTCTGGGAAGTCTTAGAAGCCTAACAAGTATGTTTATCCAAGTTTTAACATAAAACTCATCATGAATTAAGAATACCCAATTCGTATGAACTAGAACCCTAAATTTCAATTCTTTCACTTTTGATGTTTCTGGGCAAGTTCTAAGCATGGATATAGTCAATTCATCACATAAACAACATCTTATAAGCAACTAATTGACCAGAAACGTTCACACAAGAAAACACCCAATTCGACTCATGAACCCTAATTTTGAAAATGGTTTTAGTATATAGTTTTGAACATTTTAACACCATTACATCATTAAAAAACACAGAAGATGATCTTGTGTTCTTATGCTTACGCGTAGAACATAAAGATCATCATAACACACGTTTTAGCCATTGGATTTGCATAAAATTCAAAACCATTGTTTAAAAACGTGTTCCAAACACGTAATCACTTACAGATTGATGATCGAACTCGGATTTGAACTTTGATTAATATGTAGGATGAGTTAGGGTTTGGATAATAAATGTGATGAAAGAGTTAGGTGGGGAGTTTTATTAGAAAATAGTTTAAACTTTTGACACTTTCAGTCCCTCCACCTTTGCCATTTTCATCCAATGCCTTTAACTTCCATTTTGGTTACCAAACGAAGAATATTTGGAAATAACTTTGACAACACTCCCCCTCGACTTAAGTAATAATGAAAATTTATAAATTTTAGTCCGAGGAGTGTCAGAAAAACAGAAATGTGACCACCATTATTTAAAGAATCAACCGGGAATAGGTAACATGCAAGTACTCAGTTGTATTGAAACAGTTAAGTATAAAATTTTCTCCCCCTCAACACTTGATCGGAAAAAATACTGAATTTTAAAAGATTTGAGTGTTGATGGAAGAAATGTACTTGCCATGTTAAAAGAAATATAGATAGAAGAATATTTTTGTTGTTTTATAAGGTTTTATATTTTTGTATTTTGTTTTTGAAAAATATTTATAAAAGAGATTTTGGTGTTTGACTGGTTTTTAAGAATGTTTTAAGAGTTCATCCAGTTCCTCTTGAGTCAAACATCGCATACCAATCCGGTGGACCAACACATTAAACCTAGCAGGAGCTAAGGCATTGGTGAGAAGATCTGCCAATTGGTATTATGTACCCACAAAATATAATTCAACAAAGACTGTTCCACGCGGGTCCTTGATGAAATGAAATCGAAGATCGATGTGCTTTGATTTTGAATGTTGAACTGAGTTGCACGATATCGCAATAGCACTCCGATTGTCGCAGTACATCGGGATTCTGTCAAATACGTAACCACGGTCTTTGAGTTGTGTTCTCATCCAAATGACTTGAGCACAACACGCCGACATGGCTATATATTCTCGCTCGGTTTGAGGACGCGATGTACAATCCCGCTTCTTCGATTGCCAAGACACCGTTTGTCACCAAGAAATTGTAGTGCTCTGAAGTACTTTTCCAGAGTCTAAGAAACTGCGTGATCAACGTCTCAAGAAGCTATTAGTTAAAACCGAATCCTTCGGATACAAAATTCCCAAATTAATGGTTCCCTTGATGTATCGGAGGATTCTTTTAGCCTCAAAGAGGTGGGTTTCAGTTGGTCTCGACTGATAACGGGAGCATAGGTATACTGCAAAAACAATATCGTGCCCTGCTGGCCGTTAGATACATGAGAGACCCAATAATACTTCGGTATTTGGTAGGGTCAACCAATTTCCCATGCAAATCACCACTTCTTTATGTGCACATAGGTGTGGCATAAGTATCACAAGTATTCATTCCGAATTTGTGCAGAATTTCAAGGGCATATTGGGTGACTCAAAAAATACCACGGGGTGATTGATGAACTTGCAGTCCTAGAAAGAACGTAAGTTCACCCTTCATTGACATTTCAAAATGTTTCTTCATTAGTTTTGCAAAAGCGATTGAGTACTTTTTATGTGTTGACCCAAAATGATGTCATCCACATAAATTTGAACAATTAAAATATGTTCCCCGTGATATTGTATGAAAAGAGTTGGGTCGACCGAACCTTTGGTAAAATTATTGGTAATGAGGAAAGATGATAGCTTATCATACCACCGGGAGCTTGTTTGAGACCATACGAGCTTTGTTCGGTTTGTAGACATGGTTCGAAGCGGGATCAACGAATCCTTCCGGTTGGTGACATAAACTGCTTTCGGTTGACCATTAAAAGCAGTTTGGACGTTCATCCGAAAAGACCGTTATGTTCATATGAGCTGCGAACGCTAGAAATATCCGAACAGCCTCAAGACGAAGCAACCAAGCAAATGATTCTTCAAAGTCAATACCCTTCCCGTCATAACCCATAGCCACCGTGACGTGACTTGTTTTCGATGACATTCCCTTCGAGATCAATTTGTTCTTCCAAATCCATTTTAGACCAATGACATAGACCCTGTTGGTCTTTCAACCAGTTCCCATACTTCAAGATGTTTGAATTGGTTGAGTTCTTCTTGCATGGATTCAATCCAGGTATCTTTTGTCATTGCATCCTTAATGTTTTGGGTTCATTGGGCAGACGTGAGTGCATAAATGCAATGTTCACCGATCAGTAAGACGTTGTCTCGTAACGACCGTTGATTCGTTGCCAATAATATTCTCTAGAGGATGGTCTTTTGTCCATCGATGTGTAGAGGGTTGATGTTGGTATACATTATGCAAATTTTGAGGATTCAAATGGCTTGTAGATGATTCGCGACATCGTGTAGCAGTTTCATTAGCAAACGGGTTAAAGAACGCATTTGGATCAATATCTGCAGGTGGGGGTACTTCATTCAGAACATCATCACCGTTATGCCTTTGGATGCAGTTTGTTCAACTGTTGTTGTAGAGTCAATCGGTGGTGCCTTCAACCGTAGTTGTTGTAGCGGTGTATCGTATAAGAGTATTATGTTGAGCGTGGAGACATCGGATACACTCGAGCACGTTCATCAATATCGCCACCGAACGTGAGGAGAAAATAGTCTTTCCATTTGTTGACGAGGCTCGAGGGCTGAGTCGGTGATGATGGGGTTTGGGGAAGTTTAAGCGGTTGTGACCGGTTCCAAGTTGTTATACTCGAAGCCATATCAAGTAAGTTCATCAAAATTAGCATGAATCATTTCCATAACTTGCTTTTTACGACGATTCCAGATCTGGTAACCTTTAGAATTCTCGCAATATCCAATAAAGACTCCAATGTCAGCTTTGGCTTTGAGCTTTCCAAAGACATCACGATCATTATTCGGATAGCAAAGGGATCCAAATACGTGAAAGTGTTTAAGATTCGGTTTTCGGTTGTGGAGAAGCTCAAATGGTGTTTTGTTATGGCGTTTTGTAATCATTGAACGGTTTTGAGTGTAGCATCCTTCAGCCCACAAGTAATCTGGAAGTTTGGCATTGATTAACATCGTTCTAGCAGCTTCCACTAACGTCGTTTCGTCTTTCAACAACTTCGTTTTGTTCTAGTGTGCGGGCAATAGATGTTTGATGCTCAATTCCCACTTTCTCATAATATTCCCGAAGAGTTTGATTCACAAATTCAGTTCCTTTGTCTGTTCGAATTTGTCGGACTGTGTTCCGGAGCTGAATTTGAATTTTCGTGAGAAAGGTGATGATCATCTGTGGAGCTTGTCTTTACTTCGAAGAAAGTAAACCCAAGTCCATCTTGAGTAGTCATCAACAATTACCAAGATGTAGCATTTGCCGTTAATCGTCTGCACGCGCATTGGGCCACACAAATCCATGTGAAGAAGATGAAGCACATGCTAAGAGCTGTGTTCCACCTTTGAAGGAAAATGAGCACGAGTACTTTTTCCTTGTTCACAAGCTGAGCATAGGTGATCTTTAGAATACCGGAATCTTGGGAGACCTTCAACAAGTTTGTGTCGTGCAAGATTAGTGATGGTTTGAAAGTTTAGATGTGATAACGGCAGGTGCCATAGCCAAGAGTTTGTAGATGTAGCCTTTGAGAGTAAACAAATGGGAGATGAAGCGATCATGTCTTGCATGGAGATAGTGTAGAGATGGATGGCGTTGGCCGGACATAAGATCATTTTATTGTAGATCACGAATGAAACAAGTTTTCTCCCTGAAAGCGACTTCCAAGTCTCCATCACAAAATTGACCAAAAGAAAAGAGATTGTGACCGAGGCCTTCCACATAATAAACCCTTCTAATTTCGATGTTGCCATTAATGTAGTCTCCGTAGCCCATGATAGCTGCTGCTTGATCATCCCCGACGACAATGCCAATGAACTTTGAAACAAAGTTTGATGACGTTTAAGGTTCTGTCATGTGTCGGGGAACATCCGTTATCAACAATCCAAAGGATGATTCATCACCCGCATTACAATAATGCATAAACAAGATGGAATAGAAATAGATGTGGAACCCGAAGTGTTAGAAAGTTCCGAAGCAGTTATAGTAGAAATACACACATCAATGACTTTAGGCATCCATTAAAATCCAAGTGTATTATGTATCCATTTCTGCCATCTCCAACTAGTCTTAGCTTTAGCCTTAGTGAATGGACTAGGTGGTACTACATTCTTTGGAGGCGATACTGGAGCTACATGGACAAGTTGCGTTTCTTAGAATCTAAAGAGGTTTACCAAGCAAGACTTAGAAGCATGAGTGGCCTAGAGGTATTCGAATCTTAGGATTCGTAAACGAGAGACAAGATAGCCTCAGCAACACATTTATCATGACAATCAGAACGCATACTTTTACGACAAATAACACAAGAAGCATCGATCGAGTATCAAAAGTACTTAGGTTCAAGATTAGTTACAACACTTTTCCATTACATTTGCTAGACGCAATATCTAAAGTGGGTGCAACCGGAGTCTTATTCAAAGTCCTACGGTGTTCTTCTACTTCAGCATTCTTTATTTGTCTTTTCTTAGGTCGCAACTTCCTATTCTTCCTTGTATTGCTTCTAGGCTGTGAAGTGCGGACGTTTGGAAAAGAGGTAACTAGTCCTGTTTTAGTAGAGGGAAGCACATTAGTAACGTGTGTTTTGTCAGTAGGCATTCTGGGTTCATGTTTGCTAAGTGTTACCAGTGCAATTCTCTTAATGATGCTAGACTGAACTTGTTCATACTTTCCTAACATTTCTCTTAACTTAAGGATAGTGTGAATCAGATCTTGATTTCTGAACGAAGATTTCAAAGAAAATTCATGACTTCTTTAGTGTAAGCAAGATAATGATCAAGTTAGTTTGATGCTTCATCACGCAGTCTCGTTTGAGTAAATCAAATATGACACGATATTCCTGTTTAACTTTTGCAAGTTCTTGTTCATATTTTGAGATTTGAAACTTAAAAGATACGTTTTGATCATACAGTTGCTCAAGTTTTGGATTAGGAATTTTTGCACGCAATTGGGCGATTTGTTTTGAAAGTTGTTGTTGATCGTGAATATCTTTTTGACACCAATTAAGACGATGTGTTGCATTTGAAAGCTCGTTTGACAATCGTTCATTTTCAACTTTTAAAGGCTCCTCTAATCAAGCACATTATCCGTATTTTCAACTATTTCAACAGAATCAACAGACGTTAGATATAGAATCAGATGCATCCGCAAAGAATGCAATAACACAACATTATAGATATCAAGCACGTATAACATCTTCAAGAGTCGATCAACATCTTTTCGCATAATTTCTTTTTACGTTTAATATTTGAAATCGATGTTTCGCTTTTCTCAAAAATGTTTCATGAGACCAAGTCTTGTGAAAATCCTTTCCCAATATAGTGCGCAATTTTCAAATTTTGACGTAGTAAAAATTCTTTTATGAAAAATGTCTCTTTGTTCACGTGCCAATGGCGAGTGAAAATGTTCAACTTTTATTTCGCATTGAAATTCAATCTCACGTTCCAAGTTTGATACAGATAAGAAAGTGTCAAAATATTTGATAACACCATACAACTTTCGGCTTTTAGTTTTCACCTCACTAAGTGAAGGTAAAGGACCATTTATTTGTGCATCATTGTGTTGGGGACTAACTTCATAAACTGGTGTGACAACCAAAGGTGTGTTAGAAGTATCTTGTTGTGTGACAAAAGTTACGGCTTTGGAATAGTAAATTGGTTTGTTATAAACGACATTTTCATTTTACCGAATCTCGCCATCGAGATCTAATTCCTCCATCCGGGATTATATTCCAAATGTCATGATTGAATCATCAATTCTATGTTCTCAGACCGTGAACTTCGTGATTTGGTTTGAATGCTGCTTGAAAACTTAGGTTTGTAATCGAAGAATCGGACCGTATCCATTGGATTTGGTTTAAAAGTAAACTTTTGAATAGTTGTGATTGACTCACCATGTTTATAAACAACATTTCAAACTCTTGATTTTGTGTGTTGTAAGTCGACATTTCTTCAAGATAGTTATCATTCTGTTTCGTAATGCTTTTTGTACTCGAGAGAACTTGTTGACAAGTTAACACTCAGCCCTTGGTTTTTTGATTTTCCAAAGTAAGAGCGTTAAGTTGTTGTTTATGTTCATGTTTCATTTGTTCTAGTTGAGACAACAAAGCATTCTTCGATGCGCTAGATCAATGATCTCTCGTTCTAAAGATTTTTCGCTTTGGGAAGATTTAGCAAACGCCTTCAAAACCCTTTCACGCTTTTCGAGTTTTAAAGAAATTGATTTGTCTAATTAAGCATTCATTATCCCCAGTTAATAAAGCAGGTATTTTTTCTCTTTTAATTTCGTGTAAAATTTCAAACGAGAATGTTGGTCTTTAATTAAGGTCAAGAGCTCAGGCCGCCGCATAAAAAGCTCATCTTGTTCAAGTGATTCTCAACATAATCATTACTTAGATCCTCAAATATAACTACAGAGTCAACTTGATTATCAATATTAACATTATTATCTTGATCATCAAATATAACTACTCGGATCTATTTGATAATCATCGGAATGAGATGTGGAAGACCCATGTTCAACACTTCCTGACCTTGTTGATGGAGAAAATGGTGGGATATCGAGATTAATGATAATTGTTTGTTCAGTACCGAGACAAGCCATCAGCAGTCATACACTCGGGCTCGTGGCCACTCATGTGTAGAGCTTGTGATTTGTGCCATCAATATCACTGCCGCATTAGCTTTCAGCAAGTCCTCCATATCATCATCCGAATGCAAAAGCCATAAACTCTGTTCTCGTTGGTAAGAGTTCCAACCACCTTCATCCTTAAGAGCCAAGAGCAAGCTCCCTTTGAAATAGCACCAGCCATTCCTGCTTAGACATGCATTAGCCGATGACCCCTTCTCATTACAGATTATAGCATCAAGACCATTAACTCCATTCTCGAAGCATTCCCCTGCTCAACCACTTGAGCCCTTTGTCGCTATGCGAGCACCCATGTGATTCCTTCCCATAGCATTTAACCCTTTGACCACCTCCCATCCGATGACCATATAAATCAGCGATTTTGAACTTCAACGCCACCCATTGTTCACAAATGTACCGATTCCTTGTATTGATGAAATCGAATGCGATTGTTGGATTTGTTTGTATACCGGCCAAATGCTTTAGCAATCATAACAAATCCTTGTTGCAATTCATCGAAGGCATCGGAGTCCTCATCAGCTTCACTATAAAGTGCTTGAGCATTGTTGTTGTTGTATGGAACCAATTGAGTTTGTTGAGATTTTGATGTGACAGATCATAAGGTGTGATGGTTGCAGTTGGTTGAGGGGTGGGTTGAGGAGCCGGTTTGAGGATGGACATTAGTTTGAGCCCACAAAGCAAGTTGTTGATTGTCCAGGCTTAAGGTGAAACAGCTTTTACACGGAGAATCCTTTCCTTATCAACTTTTGATGAGGCTTGCAAGTAATCGCAAACAATCCGTAGGTAGCATGATGCATATTCTTCGCTTGACGGAGAAGAATGACATACTTTTCCCATTCAGGACCAAGATTACTTAGAAACTTAGTGTTGACAGCAATTCGAGGCATGATGATATTGTGTTTGTCCAAATCATTAATGATGTCTGAAAAGCAATGATGATATGACTCTAATGTCTCTCCTGGTTCAATCATGAAGTGTTTATAAGCCAAGTAGATGTTGGATTCCATGTCTTCCGATTGAGTGGTGCCTTCCATAAGAAGATGAATATGTTCCCACATAGCTTTTGGCTTTTGAGCATCAACACTTTGAAGGATTGGATTTGGTAGTCCTAAAAGGATGTATTGCATTGCAAGTTCATCGGCTTCAAAGTGTAGAAGTTGATCGGCATTGAGTTCGACATAGTTGCAATGTTAGTTCTGAACATCTCTTGGTGAATTGGCATCCGGATCTGCGATCCCAAGTGTGACAGAGTAGGCATCTGAAATGTACCTTCCATAATGACCTTCTTTAAGAACTTTCCATGAGGCTTCTTTAGATCACAAAACCTGAAGAACCGAATCACCCATTGATCATAATTCCCGGGAGTGAGCATTGGAGGTCTATCAAGTGAGCCAGCTTCATGAATTGATTGTTGGCTACTTAAGGCTTCACACATCTTGCCAAACCATGTCGGTTCCTTCATAGTATTCCTTGATGGATGTTGATTGTAGAGGTTTGTGTAAGGCTGTACTTGAAGACTAGGTGGTGGTTGAACCATTAATGGTTGTGGAATTGCTGCAAGTTGTGGAGTATGTTGTTGATTAAATTGTTGTTGATAAATCTGTTGTTGATGATTAAATTGTTGATGTTGTGGACTTAGTTGTTGTTGTTGTTGTTGATTATAAGTGTAAGGGAAATAACTAGAGTATGGTGGTTGTGACATGTTGAAAAACTTGTGTTGTTAAATGGATCTTTGTAGTCGAACGAACCGTTGATGAAGTATCCTTAAGCGTAGAAATCACAGAAGAGCAAAGTACCACTTAAGCGTAAAAAACACCAAAGATACGCGTAACAGTAAAAGTTACGCGTAGGATTAGCTTACGCTGCGAGAGATGAGAAAACACAAAAGTTATGCGTAAAAAGAAAGTTAAGCATAGAAACCTTAGGCGTAGGATTACCTTATGTGTAAGACAAATCTTAGGCGCAGATGAATCTTATGCGTAAAAAGTCCAGCGTAAGCTTTAGCTTGTGCGTAATTTTAGGGTTTTACCCAAACGCTCTTTTACACTATCACAGTGCAAAAGATATCCAAAGTCGCCGAGGCTTATCCAAGCAAGAAAAACACTGAGTAAGCCACGAAACTGAAGATCAAACCAAGGACAAGTTACGCGTAAAAAATAGCCAAAATTGATTTCTGCCAAATGATGTTTCCAAACCAGATTTATGTGATGAAATAGCTTCAATATCACCAAAATAACACAAAAGTGTGAAACTTGATGATCCAAAGCGTAGAAAACAGTTATGCGTAGAAGATGAACCACGTATAAAACCTAGCTTAAAAACGATGATCCACGCGTAAAGTTTGAAACTTTTTGCCAAAAACAGATAGTTTAACACCTAAAAATGTTGAAAGGACAAGAATCTTGGATTAAAAAGTGTAAAAAATCAAGTTTTAAGCATGACCAAGTTCGAACCACGTTTACGCGTAAAACCCAAAACAAAACTTCAACAAACAAAAGTGTTCACCCAACTATTTGGTGAATGATACCACTGTTAGGTCACCATATATGTAACACAAGCATCAATATGTAGAAGTAGAGATGAAGAGAAGGTCGGATGAACAATACACAAACAAACACACTCGTATCGTTAAGAAAGGTTAGGCGTAGGAGAATGAAAGAGAGTGAATTGAACAACCAGCCCTCAAGTGAGGGTTATTACATGGTATTTATAGGAGAGGGAGCTAGGGCAACACTCCTAGTCCCTTCCTTTCCTTATTAGACTTGGGCCTAGGCTTATGGGCCTTCTACATAAGCCTAAGGCAAAATACTAACATAAAGGCCATATTAAGCTAACTATTACATATGAATTACTAACACTTGAATTAAGGTTTAGGAGTGATTCCAACACTTATGTTCAAGTGTTAACAAGAAGACAGAATTTTTCAAGAACTATATGTTCATGTGTTTACAAGAAAACAAAACATTTCAATAATACATTATAAGTCTTTGAATAATTCAAAGGCCTTATGTTTATGTGTTAACTAGAAGACACAACAATTATACTATATGTACTTTATGTTATAAGTCATTGATTAATTCAAGGACTTTATAATTATGTCTTAACATGTAAGCATAATTATACTAACAAAAGTAATCATGAACGCAAACTCTTGAGTTCTATAGTAATTTCAAGTTTATTTTATACTTCATAATTATGATCATTATCATATAACCATAAGTATGTTGACTAAAACATGTAATCAAATGTTGAAGTATCTTTACATTATATCAAGACATTTGAATGTAGTAGGGAAACAAATATCTTGCGTGTTCAAGTCCTAGTAGAATCATTATTAGAATGTAATAGGGCAATAACATATCACGTGTTTAAGTCCTAAAAGAATTCTAATTTACATGTAGTAGGGCATTAAACATCTAACGTGTTTAAGTCCTAGTAGAATTATTAGTTTCCATTACCTTGCGGTCAAGAGATACCAATAATATTGTTGTTCCTTGCACACACTTTGAGATTTCTCCCACTTGTAAGGTACAACATCATGTTATGAAAACAAACAACACGTGATTGATTGTTCAAACAATATGATAATGTCATAGATAACATAAGTAGTTTTAGAACCATAACCTGTAATAAGGAATTGTGGATTATTATTCTATAGATAACGCTTCAGAGAAGCAACAGCAGGAAGGCAACGTGTTATCTTATAAAATAAAATGAAATTTTCCTTTAAGCAATGGTCGTTCATATTCGGAAAGTAATTAATTATTTCAAAACAAGTTTGAAATGATATGGAAATGCAATTGCTCTCACTGGATTTGTCAACATTACAAGTGTTACATTTCCAGTAGAAAGCATATAATAGTTTTTATATACTTTCAAATTCTCTTCAAATGCCTACGAGTAGCATGTACTTAGGTATTGAACATAGTATATGAAGTTCTACTTATGTAGACAATGGACTAGTCATTCTTTCATTGAATTAACTTGAATCTTTAGCATGCAATTCCTCCTTTATCGTCTACCAAGTAAGCGATGAAGCAATAACCTAGACATCCTTTCGGTGCGACTGTGCGCACCTCTTTAAACCCCTTTTATAGTTTGTTCTAGTGGGTGAGCCGTACATCCCAAGTGTCCATAGCGTCTAATTTTTAAATTCTTGAAAACGTGTTTCATTATATTAGGTCACTTTATTTAACAAAAACGATTTTCCACGAATCAAATAGCATGTCACAATTGAGCATGATATTTAGGCGTGTAAATAAAGACCAATATTAATGTTATGGTTACGATATGTATTATTCCATATTGCATACAATTAGGTGTCAAAGCAAGTAATAATTTATGCACATAAGGAATCACAAACATATAAGCATAAACATCAATATATAAACACATATTGTTCCGAGTTCTCTAACGAGTCTTCACCAAATGGAGAACCATAAGACCGTCACTGGATACAATACCTAGATCGCCCCATACATCGCAAAAAATAATTGAGTGGGTCTTGTGGCCGGAAAACACACAAAAAGCATGGCAATCTCAATTAACAATTAATTACGCTATTTTATGTATTCAATAAACAATATGTAATTCTAATTATCATTATAATTCTAATTAACAATTAATTAATTCTAATTAACGAGTAATTTTAATTAACTTTTAATTCTAATTAGCAAGTAATTCTAATTAACTTTTAATTGTAATTAGCAAGTAATTCTAATTAACAAATTTAATTCCAACTAACAAATTAATACTAATTAACAATTTAATTTAATTTGTGTGTGACTTGTTATTTTTTATTAATAATTGACAAGTATTGCATATAGTTGTCAAAACAAAAATAAAACGAATAACTAAATTAGTTTCAGACAACCTTTTAAACATGTTTATTAAAAAAAACGTGTAACCCATAATCGCAAAAACAAGATGGCTCGTGATGCCACTGTTGGGATTTTAGAACTACGTTAACCAATTAACGCATACGAGTACGCAACGGATTTGGATCTAGTTATCGCAATTAGGTTAACACGTATTAATAAACAATAATTGAATAAAAGGTAAAATAGAAACCTAACCTTTCGTGGCAATTGAACGCAAGTGTAACGAACAAGAAAACCAATACAAAACCCAAGTATCTAAATTAGACACCTCTACGTGTATCACATACAACACGAAAACCGTATACGTTCGATAATGAGCTAGTCGAGAACGTATTAAAACCAATCAACAATTGACCCACTTGAATATATCACGAACAAGAAAAACCACCCATAATCGCAAAAATGAGATGGCTCGTGATGCCACTGTTGGGATTTTAGAACTACATTAACCAATTAACGCATACGAGTACGCATCGGATTTGGATCTAGTTATCGCAATTAGGTTAACATGTATTAATAAACAATAATTGAATAAAAGGTAAAATAGAAACCTAACCTTTCGTGGCAATTGAACGCATGTGTAACGAACAAGAAAACCAATACAAAACCCAAGTATCTAAATTAGACATCTCTATGCGTATCACACACAACACGAAAACCGTATACGTTCGATAATGAGCTAGTCGAGAACGTATTAAAACCAATCAACAATTGACCCACTTGAATATATCACGAACAAGAAAAACCACCCAAGAACTTGCTTCTTTTCTGTTCGAGAATTAAACAGCCAAAACGGACTGTTTTCACTTTACCCGATATCGGACAATGAGGTCCGATATCCTATGCTTTCTGTCCGAGAAGTATCACGACCAGAACCAGAAAATCACCTTGCTGCCAAACTATTCAAACCAGGAACATGGAACAACAAAACCTCCAATCAATCTAGCACCTAAAACTCTTGAATCAATACAAGTTTAGGAACTAGAAAATCAAGCAAACACTAAATCAACTTTATGCAAGTTGACTTAGAATTGGACATAAAAACTGGATTGGATAGTTTTAGGGATATAAGATAATCGTTATTATATATGGTCCCATATAATTGCATGTTAGAAAATTAGGGACATATATAAATCGTGGGTCATGATTACTCATTAGGGATATCAAGTGATCATCTTTAATGGAGCATGAATGTGTATGTTTATATAGCTCACGATACAAACCCATACATGGGCTTTAGCTTGATCAACAAACAATAAACCCACATAACCCACTGCCCGATCGTTTAAGGGAACAAGGCCCAAGGCACTTCCCAAACCGACCCATTCAATAAGCTAAACAGCCCATGGGTCATCAAAGATGATTGGGTCAAGTTCATGCATTAACGGATATAGTATATTCAAGTTATATTTATGTTCAACACGTATACTCATGTTTATCGTGTGTGCCCCCATAGGCCGACACACTCTTAGCCGCTTACGTGTGTTTACAACTCCCACAAACCAACAAAAATAGTATTGCAGTACTTAACAACAATGATCAATCACTTAATTACAACTAGAGATAATTATGTGCAAGCAAGTATTTTTCTATTATTAGTTTTATCTTGTCTTTAGTTACAATAGTTTTAGAGTAAAATACACTGTTTGTCCTTGAACTTGTCCAATGATATCACAGTGGGACATACCTTGGCTTTTACATCGCCTGGAGTCCATTCTTCAAGCTTTTTATATCAATGAGTTCCCTTGACCCGTAATGCTCAGGTTAATGTCCTGTTATATGTTGTCAAATCCCGTCATCCGTTTTGTTTTGAGGGTATACTAGAAGGGTACCCGCGCAATGCGGCGGCGGGTACTTGTGACTATTTTGTGACGAGCACATGTTTTTCAGGGGTCCGGTGGTGGAAGGGTCTTGCGGTGGCGGCAATGACGGTGGTGGCGAAAGTAAGTGAGCCGAGAAAGAACCTGCCAGTGGGTTATGTCTGTTTTTATGTGTTTGGTATGTGATAGACTTATGTGCGATATGTATACTTAAGGTTGGGGCAATGCTCGATTTTAATGGGTTGTTACAAATTTTTAGTGGGTTGTTACAAGTCTTAATCTGATTTAAATGAGATGCATTAATATTGGAGGATGTTATAAACATGAGAATTTAAGACATTAATTATGTGTATGATGAATTTTTATGCTTAGCAAAAGTAACTTTCTTTTTATAGAAATCTTTTTGGTCTTAAAAATTTTAAGACTACTATATTTAAAATGTCCTAAACCCTTTATAAAGGAGTATAGGTGCGTCTTTTCAGCGTGAAATTTTTTTCGCTCTCTCAATGTAATATGTAGCAGACGTCTAATCCACTTTTTCGCCATGAGCTCTAATATAACTAAGCCTGGTACTCATTGCTCATCCCCGAACTTGTCTTGAAAGCTTACCCAAAAAACCCTAATGCAATGTCAGGCCTGAAATCTAATAATCTAAGTGATAAATTAACAAACCTCAACCTTGGTTTTACTCTATGGAACGTTAGAGTACAACTTTTTTTGATGACCATGTGAAATAATAAAACTCTGCAAACAAGAGATAGGGTAAGGTTTTTCTTTTTTTCTTTTTTTTTATTATTTTTTTTTATAATCTTTCTTCCATGATATGTTGGTACGATTGTTTAAGGTATTTTCCTTTTAGGTAAGATAATTAATTGTAACAGTGTTTTTTTATATGTTTCAACTTCTAGTCGACCGGGTCAGTTTCGCATGAGGGTTCATAACAATGGTATTCTCATAAACTGACCAGGTAGAATATATATAAAGGAGGTAAGAAACGTCTTGTTGATTATGTTGCTATGAAAGAGTTATTTGTTGATGAAATGGATGCTCTTATGACCCAACTTGGTTATGCTGAAGAACAAACCAATTATTACTACTTTGTTAAGCCTGGTAGTACACTGGCTAACGGTTTGTTTAGCTTTCGCAATCCTATGAATCTTGAGTTACTAAAACAAATTGCCAAGGACCATAAGTTGATATATGTTTATGTTGAAATAGGTAAGACAATATTAGAGTTGTCTGAAATGTACCCCCAATCACTTAAGACTGTATTTAGGGAGATGGATGAAGAAAGTAGAAAAGTAGCTAGTGATGTTATCCAATTGTGTTGTAGACGATTGGTTTTAGATGACCTTGATAATGAGCCTATACTAGAGCCTTTTTTGCAACTAACACAACTATCTTTGGATGCCAATTGTATTGGGGAATCTAGCCAGTGGCCAGAGATTGAGCCTGTATTTTCAACCCTTGACATGTCCTTTGCCAGCCAACCTGTTGAAAATGCAAAAGAGTTGAATGCTAAACAGTTGAATGTTGGTTTTGATAGTCATGATAGTAATAACAGTGATCCTGCATTAGTACTCATTGATAAGGACAATACATTTCAAGAGCCTGATAATTTTGAGGTTAATCTATTCCAAGTGACTCGGGGTAAGCAATTAGAGACACTAGGAAGATCACTTGTTGATGTGAATAACAAGTTTGAGGAGCCTGATGCTGATGTTACTCTGTTCCAAGTGACTCAGACTAGTGACTTAGGCAATCTAGGAAATTCATGCCAAATAGCCGATGACTCAATTCTGTCAAATGAAGAGAATAGTTTTCAGGAGAATGATGTACAACTTGCTTTGGTCCAAGGGAGTCAGAGTACTGAGTTAGGCAATGCAGGAACATCTACTAATATAAGTGATGACATGAATTTAGAAAATGAGTTAGTTGTCATGGATTAAGATGCATTTTACACTGCTTATGGTTCTCAGAGGTAGGTAACTATGGGGTGCCAAGGGTTAGGACAGAGTATGATGCTGGTCTTTATAACACATTCTTCTTCTATGGTCAAGACTTTACTACCCGAAAAAAAAGTCAAATAGAGGATAAGAGAGAATTCAATAGAAACTAGAAGGGAGTTGATTTTTCTAAAGAATGACAAACAAAGAATAAGGGTAAGATGTGTGGGTTGTGTTCCACTTCTACGCCCGTATAAAAGTGTTGGACTAGGTATAGGCCCAAACAATGCAACTAAAGGTCCAACAGGCAGATGGATTAATGGCGTTAATCGCATGCAAAAATGATTCTTTAAAAATACTCTGCCCATGGTTGTTGTTTATTGGCAAAGATGGTGAAACTGATTCTTGGACAATCGAAAAATATAATGATCAACACACATGTTTGCAATCAAGGGAGCTCAGAGCTTTTGACTGTAACTTTATCTCAAAGCAAATAATAGAACAAGTTCAAACCAATCCACGTATCACAATAAAGTCTATTCATAATCAACTTATCAACCAATTTGAGCTTCAAGTGTTAATATAGAAGGTTTAAAGGGCCAAACAAAGAGCCATAACAAGTATTAGGGGTGAATTCAAGCTACAATTTACCATGTTGAGAAACTATGTTCTGTAGTTAGAGAAGAGAACCCCTAATAAAACAGTTTGGATGAATGTGGAACGTCCTGTAGATGATACTCTTCAAACAAGAGAATTCATGAGAATTTTTGTTTGTTTAGGTGCACTGAAGGCAATATTTAAGGCTTGTCGAAGAGAGTTATCGGGGTTAGATGCTTTTCCTATTGATGATCCTTTGAAGGGTCAACTTCCTATAATTGTGGGAATTGATAGCAGTAATGATATATACCCATTAGCTTATGCTTTTGTAGAATCAGAATGCATAGGATCATGGACTTAGTTTCTTCATTGTTTATCTAAAGATCTTGACAACCAAACTCAAACTTCACTTTTATTAGTGACACACAAAAGGTACTCCCTTAAACTGGTATTGAGTTCATGTCCCTCTGTTTTTAAACAGACACTAAATATATGTGATTTTGTGCAGTGTATCATTCCATCTTTAGAAGAAGTTTTTCCAAATGCAGAGCACATATTCTGTCTTAGAAGCATTCATGAGATATGAAACTTCAATGGAAATGTAGGGCATTTAAAGACCATTTGTAGAGATGTGCAACAGCCTCAACTGTTATATAGTTTAAGAAAGTTATGGTTGATTTCAAGAGATTTAGTGAACCTGGCCATGCTTGGTTAAGTAAGGTACCACCAATCCACTAGTCAACGTCACATTTTCAGGTAATTCATCTATATGTATAACTTAAGTGGTATATGTTAATGCACTATGAAACGTATAAGTAATATAGCTTCATTTGTATTGTTTAGGGAGAGCTCATTCTGATGTGTTACTTAATAACGTGTGTCAAGTGTTTGATGGGAAAATAACTGGGGGTATGAACAAACCAATCATTATAGCCTTAGAATACACGATGGAATAATGTATGAAGAGAATAATACATGTTGTGATTGTGATTGGGAAGAGTAATAGGACACTAACATGAACTGCACAGCACATGTTAGATGCTATTAAGAAAAAAGCTGTTAAGTATAATGTTGTATGGAATGGGGGAGATAATTTCAGGTTAGTGTACCATGGTGAGACCATTGTGTAGTTAATGTTGTAGACAAGTGATAAGGTTTTAAAACGTACCATTTTGAGGGGTCGTTTAAGCCCTTATCTGATTTCTTTTGTATCCGTTATTACTTAATATCGTTCCTTTTCACTTTTTAGGTCTCTTGAAGGCAAATTGCTGGAATGACACTTATTTGGACGAAAAGGAGCGGATATACCAAGAAAATGGCCAAAGTCAAGAATCGATACACTCAAGCTGCTGAAATACAAGGGGACGGCGTCAGGTGTTAACTTTGACGCCGTCGCATCACTTTTGTAACGGCTCAGTAGCCAAATTGCTTATTTACAAGTGACGGTGTCAGGCTTTAAAAGAGTAGGCCGTCGCAACTCAGACGGCCTAGATTTGATCCGGACGGCGTCAGAAGCTGAAGAGGACGGCGTCACAAGCACAAGGGGACGCCGTCGCAAGACTAACGTGGCCAAGACGAAACCCTAATGACGGCGACCCGACGGCGTCACAAATCATAAGGTGACGCCATCGTGAATTTAATCTTATATATAGAATCCAAATTTTTCATTATTCAGTGTGTAGTCTTTTGGAGTAAAAACCTACACTGAACCAAGGCTATCTTGTACAGTATTTTAGGGTTCCAAACCCTATCTTACATCAAGATAAGTGTTTTACTTCATTAATTCAATTATGTCTTCAATTATTTGTGTGTATGCTTGCATGTTCTCCATGTCCGGCTAATTTACTTGTGTGTTTACTTAGGGAATATGAAACTTAACTATTGAATATTGATTGGTTGTCTCTTATCTTAATTGTTAATGATCTAGCAATGCGATAGGTCATTCGTTGTGTAGTTAATGCTTGATTAATCTTTGTGAACCTTAGACTATAACACCTAGAGTAGTTGTAGGCTAAACCATCCAAAGAGTACCTTAGAGTTAGAGTTTATAAATCCTAGAGATTTTGTAGACGAGACCTTTTGGTAGTTTCAAAGAGTTAGGGATAAACGCATACCCTACGACCTTAGACACACAACGCAATTAAGAATAAGGACGTGACAATTCAACCATCAATAGGAGATAATTAAGGGGTAATACAACCTAAGTAAACACATTCTTAAACTATCATACGAGCACACATTAATTAGACATAGACTACCCACTAGTTAGATTAGATAAGTAGAGTAATCGGTAGAAGTACCAAAACCCCCAAATCCAAACCCCGAGATTCGTACCTTTCCATTTCCAAAAAAATATAAAAAGCACAAAAAATAATCTTCCTCAACCCCAACCTTAGCGTAGTAACTCCTCACTAGCATTCATATTCCCCTAGAAAACGATATCAATTCCCGTGGCTTACCCTAATACTACACTACAACGATTAGGTTCACTGCCTAGGGTGTTGAAAAACTTGCTCGACGAAAAGGAAGTTCCTTTGACCCCGAACGACGCATGTAGCGTTATCAAGTTTTTGGCACCGCTGCCGGGGAATAGAATAGCTAGTTAGAAGTCCACTTCACTTAGGTTTCCTTGCTTGATTCCTATCAAGTAAGCTTTTTTCTCATTTTTAGCTTTCTCATAGTCTATCCCCCTTCTTCGTGACCTCTGTTCGTAAACCCCATCACTTTTCATCATGGAAGGTAATAAACCACCAAATAACACTCTACCACCAAACAAATACCCACCGCTTGACCCAGCCTTTGCCAACCAACTTCGAGCTCGTATTGTTAGTGAAATTGGAGAGCTTAGGAAACTAAATAGGATAATTGAAAATACGCTTGAGGAAGCCCTTAAGGAATCTACTAACCCTGTAGATAGTGATTCAACCTCAAGTGATTCGGATGATGACCTAGAAGATGGAGATTATAAGGTGTTAGAAATTATGGAGGATAGTAAGGAGGAGGAAGAACTTAGGGAGTATTTCGACTCATACCCTAATGGGAAGGAAACCGCTTATCACTATAACATAGTTAACTTCCCGAGACCACCCTTCGAGCCTCGCATAAGAAGGGGTAACCCTAAAAAAATCAAGATACCGTGTATGATTGGATACTTATATAGGGATCACACCTACATTGACTATAAGGCACCCATGAATATAATGTCTATGCTCTATTACAATTGGATCATGAGCAAAAAGCTAAAACCTATGAGGGACCCCTTTCGCCCTAAGAAAGCAAGTAACTATGTTGGGAGGGTTAAAGGATTGCATGTCTTCGTAGGTAACTTCACGTATAGGTGTGATTTCATGATCTTGGAAAATGTCAAGGGCATCATTGATGGATTTTTAGGGGATGTAATACTTGGGAGACCATTTATAGAGGAGTCTATGATGGTTTATGATCAAGAAGAAGGAATAGTCAAGTTCTCAAATGGAGCCGAGAGTGTTAAATATATAATGCCCGACAAAAATAAGAAGTTTGAGGGTATTGATAATTTAGATGTGGAAAACATTCCGGCATTTGAAGTAGACTGGAAGAACAAGGTTTACTACACTGCTTGTCTTGAGTTAGGCCCTGAATATATTCGTGATGAGAGAAGGGTTAAGGAGATCGAATGGGCCTCTAAGATTTGGACAACGTAGGAGCACAACTAGGAGTCTAGCTACAAGACTCATAAATAAAGAAAAGCGCTTCGTGGGAGGCAACCCATGCTTAATTGTTTGCTTGTTTTTGTCATATATCTTTTATTGATTGTTTATTCTCATGTTTAAATTTGTAAAAATGCTTTATTTTGTTTTTAATCTCGTCTTAATCACATATAAAGGTATTTTACATAAGGGATAAGTGTAGGGAGGATTACACACATTTTCAAAAGAAACGTAAACATGAGAATTGCAATTAATTAAAAGATATACATGTGTGTTTGTTCGAGTCAAATGCTTGTATCGAGTCATAATGGATGTTTTGCAGGAAATTTTTCCAGATTCTAAAGATATAAATTTTCCAGAATTTTTTCCGAAAATCGCACCGTTTTGTTAGGATAACTGACGGCGTCAGATCGCAAACCGACGGGCCGGAAGGAGCAAAACAACTGATTACTTTTTTTTCTCGTTTTCTGTGCTACTTATAAAATTTTTGGAATTTTCCACGTCTTAATTTTCCAAAAATTCTGTAAACATCCATTCTACAAGCATTATATCCTAGTTTAGTAGAGTCTTATATATATTATTACCGCCGATTTTATGCGAAGGTTTCGTTTGTTTTCTTCAAGTGTGCAGGTTTTATTTATCAAGAAGAAGATACATAAGGTTGGAAGGAGCTTTTCACGCATACATTCTTCTTGGAAAGGATTTAACCACCACTTTACACGGATCCTACCGAGCTAATCAGGGGAGTATTAGTTTCTTTCATCTTTTATTACCTTCCATTATCATAACTTTGATACTTTCGGGGAACATTGGGGACAATGTTCAGTTTAAGTGTAAGGAGGGAAAATAAAACGGGAACTTTGAAACTATGTTTATCCTTGATTATTTGCTTTGTCCAATTACATTTGTGTAATAAACCATGAGAAAATGTCGGTTAGGGTAATTTTGGCACCAATTTTTTAATTTTTCATGACATATAGGAGTGGGCCATTAGTCTTAACAAAAGCGTCTCACGGATAGGAAGTTACATGACTAGCACAAAAACCCTTTACCACTTAAATTCCACCCAAAATGTGAGGATCACCCTTAGATTAGTAGGAATTAAAGCATTCATCTTTAATGCTTAGTGTGTGAACCGGTAGTATAATAGATTCTAGAACTTGTTTTGTGATGCATCCCGAGATCGCTAGTAAGACTACACTTGTGTAGTTAGGAATAACTAAATGATAAGAGGCATTAGGATAACCCTTGTTTGATACCTGTAATATAATTACTTCTTCCACCTCGGTTGAGTAATTCCCCCACACCCTTGCGTTGTACTCTCTTTTAGTACACGATACCCCTAGTTAACCCCTCTAAGCCTATCCTTTTCGCGGTTCTCTTGATTTTTTGGTTTTCCGGAATATCAATGAAGAGCATTGTTTACACCCCACCCCCAAATGTACACCCAAATCGCCTTAGCATACCCTGTATGCACTCACTTTTAGTGCATTATTGTTATCACCCTTAACCCTTAGTTCAATTATCTAGTTGCTTGCATGAGTTGCTAAGTCGAGTCATATCCTTTGTATACAGTTTTGGGACGATTGGGACTCATGGGAAAGGTTAAAGTTTATGAAATGACGGGAAGGGAACGTTAAATTCAAATTCCCTTTGTTTGCTTAATAATGTACTCCAAGTGTTTTGATCTTTTCAATTCGGGTCAAATTAGTGTTAGAGTAATAAAAACTCAAGTGTAGGGATGTGCCTATAAATCCCTATCATTTTGATGTTACCATAGAGGATGGTAGAGTAAAAGTGTATGCAAAAAAAAATACATACGGGCTACCATCCTACATCTATCCTTTAAATTTATGTTTGTGTGTTTCAGTTATCTAGAGTTTAGAGTGTCGAGTCTTGGCTTAGCAACGCCATTCTTCGTATGCTTGTAACATAAAGATTTTTGACTTGCCACCACTAAATAGCCTATCCCACCAAACCCTTTGTTTCCCTACCGTAGCCTAACATTACAACCCTTTAAAAGACCTCTTTGATAGTCTTTCCTAGGTGCTTACGCCAAAGCGATGGAGGTTTGATCTAGTCTCAAGCTTATGGTAATCTATGTACTAGGACCGGTTAATGAGTGTTTATCTTCCATTTCCAACTTGTTATATTTCATATACACCCGAGAGATGTGAGTACCCAAACACCCCATGTGAGGTGCTAGTATGTAATTTCCATGCTTGTTATGACTTTTGCGGGGCTTATATGTGTTGTGGATTGTTCTAAACCAATGCTTCATGACCCCTAACTTATAAATTAATTGGCCAAAAGCACATTTGCTTAAGGACAAGCAAATACCAAGGGTAGGGATATTTGATAAGGTTTTAAACCGTACCATTTTGAGGGGTCGTTTAAGCCCTTATCTGATCACTTTTGTATCCGTTATTACTTAATATCGTTCCTTTCACTTTTTAGGTCTCTTGAAGGCAAATTGCTGGAATTACACTTATTTGGACGAAAAGGTGCAGATATACGAAGAAAATGGCCAAAGTCAAGAATCGAGATACTCAAGCTGCTGAAATACAAGGGGAGGGCGTCAGGTGTTAACTTCGACGCCGTCGCATCACTTTTGTGACGGCTCAGTAGCCAAATTGCTTATTTACAAGTGACGGTGTCAGGCTTTAAAAGAGTAGGCCGTCGCAACTCAGACGACCTAGATTTGATCTAGACGGCGTCAAAAGCTGAAGAGGACGGCGTCACAAGCACAAGGGGACGCCGTCGCAAGACTAACGTGGCCAAGACGAAACCCTAATGACGGCGACCCGACGGCGTCACAAATCATAAGGTGACGCCATCGCGAATGTAATCTTATATATAGAATCCGAATTTTTCATTATTCAGTGTGTCTTCTTTTGGAGTAAAAACCTAAACCGAACCAAGGCTGTCTTGTACAGTACTTTAGGGTTCCAAACCCTATCTTACATCAAGATAAGTGTTTTACTTCATTAATTCAATTATGTCTTCAATTATTTGTGTGTATGCTTGCATGTTCTCCATGTCCGGCTAATTTACATGTGTGTTTGCTTAGGGAATATGAAACTTAACTATTGAATATTGATTGGTTGTCTCTTATCTTAATTGTTAATGATCTAGTAATGCGATAGGTCATTCGTTGTGTAGTTAATGCTTGATTAATCTTTGTGAACCTTAGACTATAACACCTAGAGTAGTTGTAGGCTAAACCATCCAAAGAGTACCTTAGAGTTAGAGTTTATAAATCCTTGAGATTTTGTAGATGAGACCCTTTGGTAGTTTCAAAGAGTTAGGGATAAACGCATACCCTACGACCTTAGACACACAACGCAATTAAGAATAAGGACGTGACAATTCAACCATCAATAGGAGATAATTAAGGAGTAATACATCCTAAGTAAACACATTCTTAAACTATCATACGAGCACACATTAATTGGACATAGACTACCCACTTGTTAGATTAGATAAGTAGAGTAATCGGTAGAAGTACCAAAACCCCCAAATCCAAACCCCGAGATTCGTAACTTTCCATTTCCAAAAAAATATAAAAAGCACAAAAAATAATCTTCCTCAACCCCAACCTTAGCGTAGTAACTCCTCACTAGCATTCCTATTCCCCTAGAGAACGATATCAATTCCCGTGGCTTACCCTAATACTACACTACAACGATTAGGTTCACTGCCTAGGTGTTGAAAAACTTTCTCGACGAAAAGGAAGTTCCTTTGACCCCGAACGACGTGTGTAGCGTTATCAACAAGTCTTGTACTTGAAGAAGATGGGAGATAATAAGTTTACCATGTAAACATGTTGTTGTTATCAATTAGAATATGGCTTTAAATGGACAACAAGTAGGAGCTGTGGAAACATAAGCTCATCCTTGTTACTATCTTAACACTTGGAAAGAAACCTACAAACAAATTGTCCAGCCCATAACTAGCAATGAGCGTTGGGTAAAATCATTTGTGTCCACAAGAATTGTTCCACCAAAACATCAAACAACTGCGACTAGCTTAATAAATAGAAAAAGACTAAGGATAGCTTCTGAAACTAAAGAGATTGTGAAGAATGGTAAGTTGTCTAAGGCTTGAAAGAGTGTAAAGTGTGGTGTTTGTGACATTGCTAGACATAAACCAAAACCATGTCTTGGGTAGAGTGGTGTATGTGGAACTCAAAGAAGTCAAACTGGCCCTAAACAAAAAGTTTCAAGTGCTAAGGGAAAGGTAAACAAGTGCCTAACAAGGTTGCAGCAAAGAAGACACATTCTAAGGGTAAAAAAGTTGCAGCAAATAAACAAGCTGAAGGTACAAGGTGTTGTTGAAAGTCAAGATGTTGTAGTTCAGGAAAGTTGTGTTTAATTTGAAATTCAAGTTAAAGCTACTGATGATCCCAACATACATGATCAATCCCAGTTTCAATCACAGCAACATGATCAATCACAGTCTCAATCTCAGGTCCATTCAAGTAGTGTGCAACCAGTTTCTAATTCATCCCAGCCTACTGCACGAAGAATGACTAGGCATGAGGCTACACTAGAAAGAATGATGGCCTCACCATAGGTCAATTATGTTATGCTATTGAACTAAAGAATGTTTCATCTATTATGTTTGCTATGGACAAGTTATCTACTCTAAAAACATATGAGTGTGTCTAACTCTAATTATTATGTTGAAAAGTATCGAATTTTATGCATTTGGAATTATATCCATTTGCATTATCTATCGAACCATGTTAAGTTTGTGTATTTTCATAGATTGACCAAGCTTCTTCTATGCATAATTTGCATCTTGTGTGGACTGTGTCTTATTGCATTGTCTACGACTGGTTCAACTTCAACTGCAAACTTTGACTTAGGTGATGTAGAAGAAGTTGTGTCTTGTTTACTAACCATGTGCATAAAGCCAAAACTAACCTAAGTTAATACCTCATAACAATGTTGACAATTAAAAGTCAAACATAACCAAATTTATAACCATCTGCATAAATATAAGGTAATAAATCCAAAACTAACCTAATTCAATACTTCATAACATTGTTGATAATTAAAAGTCAAAGCTAACCAAATTCATAACCATTTGCATAAACATAAGATAAACTCAGCTGAAGAACAAAAAATCATAACCAAATAGGAGACTCAGTTACTACCAATTTCAATATAGGGAAACATGAAACATTCCATTAAATAGAATCTAAAGTTAGAACATATTACATAATAGTTTGATCAAGGTTGTTACACTAAGTTGGTGGCCTAACAAATACTTACATTTCCACAAAACACAAAATACGACCATCATACCTAAAAGCTAAAGAGTTAACCAAGTGCATAAAAAATCAAGAACAATATTCAACTAAGCACCAAGTAAATCTTCCACTTTCACACATCGCCTAGCAGCTTGTTATCATGCCTCAAGCTCATTTTTCCCCTCAAAAGGCCTGGTATGATCATTCTTGAACGAGCACACTTTTACCAATCAAACCATCTTAAGAACCAACAAGAAGGCCCCTAATCATGAAAATGGCAAGTCATTAAACAACCACATTGTTACTATGTATTTTTCTAATTATGAAAAAACTAAAAACAATTCATAAAACACACTTACTTGATCAGGATAACCATATAATCGACGCCCTGGGTTGGCCGAGGTCCACGAAGTGCGAAGTATTGCTTGCTTACCACACCAGCAACGTACCACATTGGCAGGTTTAAGGTTTTGTAGAAAAAGGTCTCGGGGAAAGTTTAGGGATGATAAGTAACGATAAAATTTTGGTCCACGAAGTGCGAACTATTGCCTGCTTACCACACCAACAGCGTACCATGTTGACAGGTTTAAGGTTTTATATAAGAAAGGTTTTGGGAAAAGTTTAGGGAGGATAAGTGACTATAAAATTGTGGTTCAAAGTATCATAGGGAAATGGAAATATTGTACAATGGCTTTAAAAAGGTCGCTACAGTAAAAGATGATCATGCGCTCACCTATAATACATTGACCTGAGCATAACGGGTCAAGGGACCTCATTGATATAAAAAGCTTAAAGAGTGGACTTCAGGCGATGTAAAAGCCAAGGTATGTCACATTGTGATGTTTTTGGACAAGTTCAGGGCAAGGTATGTCCCATTGTGATGTTTTTGGACAAGTTCAGGGATGAACGGTGTATTTTACTCTTAGTTTTATAAACCAACAAACCCCTTTTACTAAGCATCAAACAACACTCGATCAACGAAATTCAATTCACCACTCCTTCGATACGACACTCAGGAGATCTATAATTACCAAGATACTATTATATTAAGGTTTTCATTTATCTTACCATTTTTAAAAATATTTTTTGTGACGTTCAACGACAAACACCAAGAATCAAAGTTTGTTTAGCTTGAACTCCAACTTTGGCTCCTTACATTTGCCTCTTCAAAGCATACCACATATCATGAGCAGACCGGTAATTGTCAATGGAATTGTATATATCATCAGGTTATCCTTACATTAAATTTTTTGCCTGCAAGTTAGCATTGAATTGTTCCAACTTTTCTTTATTTTTTGGGTAAAATGGATTTTTCACCCTGGTAAAATGCATTACACCAAAAACATTGAAATACAAAGGATGAGGGTGACTTCCCTCATCTCAGTCCCTTAGGACACTTACAGACTCTCATATAAGAAACTTTTCTTCATTTAAATCTTCTTCCTCTTGATTCTTCGTTTATGTAGCCATTGGTAGTAAAACAGTAATATTAGTATGAACTTGAATTTTCTTGAACACGAATGGTCCATTCTTGATGGAGTTAAGTAACAACTTTTGATTCTTCTTTTCGTGAATGTGACTGAGGAAACGTGATGACCATTGAGCACTAATTACATCTATATAGCATGGAAGCCTAAGCATCTTTTGAAATCGACATTGTAAACAAAATCTTGATTACAGATGTTTAGTATGGAAAATGATTAAGTGAAATGTAGCGAGTAAGGTAAATTGTAATAAAAGATTATATGAGTTTCTTATCACAAAATCTCTTATCACAAATGAGTAGTCGAATCTCGTAACAAGCAATCTTGTATCACAAAATAAATTCTCTATCTCGTAACACAAAGAATCAAACAAAGTCGTGATAAAAAAATTAAGAGTGAATTTTGTGATTAAAACCGATGATGTGAATGAATCTTGTAAAAGTGGTAATATTAATCTCGTGATCAAAACTTTTTAATTGAATAGGAGTGAATCTCGTAATTGATTTTAAAAGACAACCTTGTAATTTCAACTTCTTGATAAACTCGTAACAACAAAACTTGTAACTAACGTCGTTTTACAAAATCTTGATACAATCTCATGATTGAAACTTAAACAACTACCTCTTAACAAAATCTCATAACACAATGAAGAAACCAATCTCGTAGAATGATTCTTAGAATCAATCTCTTGAAGATGTTACCTTTTGAGAATAAGTTACATCTGGTTGACAAGTCAAATCTCTTAACCAAAATGAAAAGTAGTGGAAACAGTACAACCTCGTAAGAGAATAACGAGATAAAGTCACTATCTCGGGACAATTGGCCAAGTCAGTGGAGACAAAGTTCCGAAATTCCATGTAGATCACGAGATACAACAGCAAGAGGTACCCAATTACGAGATAGAAGTACAAAACCAAACTCGAACTTAAATTGCCCAAATCTTGATATCTAAGCTATAACCAACAATTCTAAACTGATAGAAATTTAAATTTAACCACTATGAGGCTTTAGAAACAAGAACAATAGAATTTGAACTCTTAAATTTCAAAAACCAAAACAACCTATTCGAACCATATTTTAAGTTAAAAATCCAGTTAAAAAATTGTGTTTAAGAGCAAAATAAGTAAACTACAATCCCTCAAGCATCCATATACTCGCTCTTGATTCCAAATGTTGTCCCCAAGACAATATAATGTATCTCTCTCTCTCTCTCTCTCTCTCTCTCTCTCTCTCTCTCTCTCTCTCTCTCTCTCTCTCTCACACACACACACACACACACAGAGAGTGTGTGTGTCAAACACATACAAGACAGGGTCGGTCTTGAGATTTCGGATGCCCTGAGCGAGCAGAGTGAAATATGCCCATTGTAAACAAACAACACATTTTCTTTTAGAGGTTTGGAACCTGGTCAAGCCAGGTGGGTTTATAAGGAGATAAACTCCGAATACAAGTTCGACAACATTAATCAACTAAATCAATGTCTTTGTGCGTTTCTTGAAGCAAAAACATCAATTATCTTGTCATAGTCGACATTTGCTTAAAAGATACTTTCAATGCTCACAATTGTTAACCCGTCCAGCCCCTTTACTTACAAGTAACTCTTTCTAAAATCATCCCAAACTCTTACTTCAAAAATATTGGGATTGACTCCGTCAACATAACAATCTTGAGGACTTTTGTGATTTCTAGTATTAAGATTTTTATCATCTTCGCTAACATTAACCTCATTAGTTTATAGATTTTCATTGTTTTTAGGATTTTCATTACCATCAATTGCGTTAACCTTATCATTTTCTAGGTTTTCATTATCTGTATTAACGTTAACCTCGTCATTAATTTCTTCAACTTTATTATTATTAATGTTTTTCATTGTAGCTACATACCCATCCATAGAACCGGATTGAAGTCGCTCTAATTCTTGTTAAAAAAAAATTCGTTTCTTATTTTGGGCACCTGACGATTGTGAACGACATAACATGACAAAATAGAGGGTAAATTATCTAATACTCTAAAAAGCAAAAATAATAAGCATGGAACAATATCACCTGATCAAGTTGATGAAAAGTAGAAAAGATGATCACTTGATTCGTTTGATGCCCTAATTTTTTTGAATTCGACTCTTAAAACTGTAACCACAATTCATAAATTGTCTCTCTGGATGTGATGGTTTGGCAGTGATTTGTAAAAGGTACCCTTGTAAACTGTCGTGTACTTGTTCTTTTATTTCCTTCTTTTTTAGCGATCCTACTTTGAATAAGTCATATATTATGTACGTTAGTATGTAGGTTAAATATCAATTAAAATGGGCTTTGAATTAGTCTTATATTGATCCTTCGTTCCTTTTACTGAACCAATTTTGAGCTACTCATATATTAGTGTAGTGGGCTTTATATTAACTTCGTCTTAAATGAATGCAGTATAACTAAACATGGACTTAAATGATGCCCCCCTTTCTTGGGCTGCCCCTGGGCCGTCGCTCATGTGGCCCATAGCCAAATCCGGGCCTGATACAAAATCTAGGAGGGGTATTTATACTTCTCATTATTACATATAGGGTATGTTTGACGTGGAGCTGTGTGAAACTTTCTGAGCAATGAGCGTTTTGAATTTTAGTAGTTGTTTGGCAAAAGAGTAACGAGCTTTGGCTAATTTTTAGGAAAGCTAATTTTCAATACTTCTTTAAGAAACAGTGAATGATGAGCTATGACTACTGCTCATAACTCAGTTACTTTTAACAAACACAATTATAACGAGAAAATATATAAAATACAAAAGAAGAGATTGGTTCATTGTAGATCACATTTTTATCAAAGATCAAATGGGATGATCCTCACCCTTCATTCCCTTTGATCTAATGGTTGGGATTCAAAAATAAATCATATAGGAAAAAAAAAAACGGAGGACAAAATAGTCACACACACAAATTTATTTCATCCAACAACCCACACACTCACACACCCCGTCTCTCTCCTTCTCCTCTTTAATTCCAGTCTAAGACTCACACACACTCATTCATATCACCAAACTTCCCCAAAATAAAAAACGCACACTAATTCAGCTCACATAACTTTCATAATCTCTGATTCAACACACGCAATCTTTCATTTTGTTTCCCCCAAATCTAATCGTGGATTCTTCATAGCGTTATAATGCCTAAGCGAAAGAAAGCGCCGACCGATTCTAGCACTTCTGGTAAATTCTAACTCACTATTTATGTATTTTTTAAGTATTTCAGCTTGCTAGAAGGATTAGGGGATAGATTGCTTAGAGTGTTTGATTATTGTTGTTTTTAGGGTTTATGATTTGTGAAGTTGTGGTTTTCATTATGATTTTGTACTGTGAAATGGTTAGGGTCAGGATTAGGTTGTGTAGCTGTTACTTAATGTGTAGGTGTTAGTTATTGTTGTTTTCAGCTGTTTCCCCCAAAAATGATGGTTTTCATAATGAATAGTTTTTGTTGTTTAATGTGTAGCTGTTAGTTTATGTGTAGCTGTGGGTTGGTCTGTTGTTTTGTTCCTGGTTCGAGTTGGTATTGTGTTTGCAAATGGTTAGGGTCAGGATTAGGTTGTGGGGGGTGGGATTCAGTTGCGAAGTTCAATTGTTTAGATTTGTAGGTAGAAGTTCAGCATAGTGTTTGTGGTTACGGGTCGAGGTCATGGTGATTTGTGGTCGAGAGTCGTGAGTTTATTTTGGTAAGGTTAGGACCAGGTTTGTAGTTATAGTTACGAAGGGTGGATGGAGTTGGCGTTGAGGGTTTTATGAGCTTTGAGGCATTGGTTTTTATCTCCATTTTTGTGTTTAACTGTTTTGATGCTCCAAGGTTTTAAAGTGTCGCAACTATTAAGTTTATATTTGATTGTTCAGTATTAAATTGATTTGAATCTGATTCTTCTTATCGGTGATAGTAATTGTCATTTGTGGCGCAAAGCACATAAACCTTCTGGTTTTACATAGCTGAAGTTGTATTATGCTTTTACATTTCAGTCTATAGTAGTCTATTTTGGTGGAATCTAATTACCAATCGCTTTGAATCTAGTTACAAAAGAGTATCTTTTGGTCTTAGTTTCTGTTTTTCTTTACAGTCCATAGTCGATAAATTCTTTTGCATATCGATTTTGGTTATAATTAACTGCTAATTATATGCTTGTTTTGGTTTTTGCGTTTTAACCTTTGATGTTGATGACTTTGCAGACGATGATGCTGGACTTGATAAGCTTTTGAAAACAACACCTTTTTTAAAGGACAAAGCTTCAGATACAACTACTGATGTTCCGAAAGGTATTTATAGTCACATATCATCTTTACTTTCTTATCTATCAAGGCGAATGCAATTATTCGTTTTGACCTTACTTTTCAGACAAACATACTAATTGTAGCCAAACTCATATGTGGAGCCGATTAGCCTACATTACATTTTACCTTCTGGTCAGGGAAAATTACTTGTGTTTTTTTAAAATCACAACTGATTTGGGCAGATCACTTGTGTGTTTTTTTAAAATCACAACTGATTTGGGCAGATCACTTGTGATTTGTGCAAATCACCAGTGATTTGTGCAAATCAGTTGTCATTTTTCCAAAAAACACAAGTTGTTTTCCCTGATCTGAAGTGAACATGTAATGTAGGCTATTCAGAAATTACTTACAAAAACTTAAACATGTTATTTTACTTTTAATTGAAAGTAGTTTACGTTTTCTTACAAACCTTTTTCAATTGTTTTATGCAGGTGTCCCAGATCCTAAACCATCTAAAAAGAAGTCCAACCCATCCTTACCTCGCATCAGTGAAGTAAGTGAGGCTGCTGACAGTCCTTCTCATGAAACACCAAAAAAAACCAGATTAACTAAGACTACGGCCTCCCGTGACTCTCTTTCTGATCTAAAGCCTGAACAAAAGGCAAAACCTAAGCCTAAGGCGAATCCTGAACCAAAGGCAAATCCTAAGCCAAGGGCGAATCCTGAACCAAAGGCGATTCCTGGTCCAAAGTCAAAGCATGATGCAAAGGAGAAGCCTTCTGAGGCGAAGCCTTCTCAGGTGAAGCATTCTGAGGCGAAGCCTTCTGAGGCGAAGCATTATGAGGCGAAGCCTTCTCAGGCGAAGCCTGATGCAAAGGAGAAGCATTCTGTGGTGATGCCTGATGCTAAGGCGAAGCCTGAAGCAAAGGCGAAGCCTTCTCAAGCGAAGCCTGATGCAAAGGCGAAGCCTTCTCAGGCGAAGCCTGATGATAAGGCAACGCCTGATGCTAAGGCAAAGCCTTCTCAGGCGAAGCCTGATGCTAAGGCAAAGCCTTCTCAGGCGAAGCCTTCTCAGCCGACTATGCTTAATGTTGAAAAACAAGACAAAAAACTCAAAGGAAATGTGCATCCGCCACGTGCTGACTATAAACATAAGCAGGCGGCAAAGCCGCAAGTAGAGGCACATCCTTCTGGCAAGTCTAAGTCCACTTCTGAGTCGATGGAGCAACTTGAGGTGGAACCTTCTAGGAAGGACAAGTCTAGGAAAAGAAAGACTTTAGATTCTTTTGTAGAGGAAGAGGAGAAAAAAGAGAGTGTTAAGAAGATCAGAGCCATTGCTAAGGATAAGGGTAAGAATGTTGTACAGGTGGAAACTCTAAAAGATGTGAAGAAGGAAGATGACTCTGGTTCCGAATCAAGTTTACAGAAAGTTAAAAAAAGGCGAAGAGGAAAGGGTCCAAGTGAGGCAAAAGTTAAGAAGGAGTTTCTTGATAGTGAATATCCTAGTATGCGTTCAAGGGTTGTTCCTCTTTCGCTTTTTAAAGCAATTCGTGGTGCTAAACTGAATATGAAGTCATTTTTGGATAGTATCGGTTTTGGATCGTTATTTGGAGTTAATATGGAAGTAATTCCAGGGAGGTTGGGTCATTTGGCTGTGAAATTGTTTGATAGTAAGGAGTTTTGTATGCGCTTAAAAAAGGGAACTATTCATGTGAATGCGGACAAAGTTCATGATATGTTAGGACTTCCTAATGGTGGAAGATCACTCTTGTCTCTAGATGTGAAACCGAATTGGCCTCAAGATCCAGTGACACAAGAGTGGCTTAACCAGTTTGATGTGCAGATTGGAAAAATCCGGGCGTCTCATATTGCTGACAAGATTACAACCGCAACCCGTGTTGATTTAATGTTCAAGCTTAATTTTCTTACGCTTGTCACCAACACACTTGGCAAGAATGAGACAACGAATGGGGATCTTTCATTTGATGTCTTGAAACGCATTCGTGATGACACTCCGATTGACTGCCTGGATTGGTGTGGGTATATTTGCAACTGTCTTTATAATAGTAAACTCCCAGAGCGTCGTGGTCTCTTCTACAATGGGCCCGTGTATTTCCTTGTTGTAAGTTTTCTTTTCATCTATTTATATTTCAAGCTTTATGTGTATACTGTCAGCCAATGTAAATCACTTGTGATTTACATTGGCAAATCACAAGTGATTTAAATCACTTGTGATTTTCACTTGTGATTTAAATTTGCAGTGTCAAATCACTTGTGATTTGACACTTTAACCTAATACATATTCTTAAACTTTTCTTTAAAGCTGACGTTTTAATATATCTTTTGTATGTTTTTATAACTAGCTTTTGTACTTGGATTCAACCAAGTTTGAAGCCATGCCATACATTCGTTCACGTCCAGCACTTAAAGACTGGACTTCTACTCTGCTGAAGAATAGAATGGATCTTGAGATTGAAAAAGGTGTATTTGGCGACTTGGAACTACAGGGAGAGTGGACTCCTGTGGAGGCTGGGGTAACAGAGGGTTTTTTTGAAACTGATGAAGTACGTGATTTTACCAGATTGTCTTATCCATCAGCACCGACCACCCAAGAGGTAATATAGGATCACATGTGATTATATACTTTTTATTGTAGTAGTTTATGAACTTTTAGTTGAAGCGAAGTTTTCCATCATTTCTGATGAGATGGAAGACTTAGAAGAGACCCTCAAACAATTCAAAAAATTGTTCCCTGCTGATGCCAAGCTTTCTGATTACCTTGACAAGTATGGTCAACTCTTCAAGAAGGTAATGAATCTAAATGACGAAGTTGATCAGGAAGACGACGATGGATCTGAGGATGAATCGAGTGATGAAGAAGAAGAATCTGGTGACGAAGAAGAATCTGGTGATGAAGAAGGTTCTAGTGAGGAGGATACTGAGGAAAAACCAAAAGCAGTTAGTGAGGAGGATCATGGTGATGAACAAGGGAAAGAGGATAGTGAGGAAGACAGTGAGGAGAGTGATGATGATGGCGAGGGAGAAGGAAATAAGGATGAAGATGTTGGTAAGGACGATGATAAGGAAGAAGGTAAGGACAATGATAAGCAAGAAGGTAAGGACGATGACAATGAAGAAGAGACAGATGACAGTGAGGAGAGTGATGGTGAGGAGGATGGTGATGAGGGTGATGGTGAGAAAGTAGAAAAGAATGATGAAAAGGATGGTAAGGACGGTGGAAATGAAGATGAGGAAGGCACCAGTGAGGAGAGTGATGGCGAGGAAGCTAGTGAGGAGGATGATGGCGAGGAAGATAGTGATGGCGAGGTAGTAGAAAATAAGGATGAAGAGGTCACTAACAAATATAGTCAAGAGCTTGATGCTGAAACTGAACAACTCTTTCAATTGCTCGACAAAAACAGTGATCAGATTTGCAACGAGGTTGATTTTATTGCTCTTAATTATTATAAACAAAATTTCCAAACACCCATGTGGCTTTTAACATACTTAATTTTCCTTCTTTTGTATTTTTTTTCATTTAATTAATAAGTATTTTGTTTTTTATTTCAGGATCATGAGCGCCCCGTAGTTGATGCATCTCTACAGGTTCCTGCGAGACGCCATGCTGCTAAACGAGCTCTCTACCTTTCCTCTCCTTATCTTAATAAGAAGACTGTCGTTGACTCTATAATGACAATGGACGAGTATAAATTTTCCAACTATTTGTTTTCGATGTTTGGCGAGAATGAGTAAGAATACTACTTGCAATTCGTACCTGCAAACTACAAGTGATTTGTATGTACTTTGTGATTTGTATGTACAAATCACAAGTGATTTGTACCTGAAAATCACAATTTTACGCCTACTTTCTTACAACCACATTTTTAATACAGCGATGTGGTCTTTGAAACGAAATCCGGCGATTCTTTGATCACAGATCAAATGGAGTCATTAACACCGCGTTTTCGTGTGGATTCTGGTGTCATTGATTGTTGGTCTACTTTGCTTAATTATGAGGAAAAATTCAAAGAACCAGGAGCTGTGTCCAGGCATTTCTTTCATACGGGTTGTGTTGTAAGTTTTCGATCTTTTTAATAAAGTTGGATTAAACTACATAGACGTTTTTATTCCTTAAGTGACTTTTTGTTTTATTAATACAGACAAGGAATATGTGTCATGGCGGACTCACGTGGGAGCAACAGTGTGAAATATTTGATGCACAAGTTGCATTTAGTTTCAAGGACAATACTGATGGCTCTAATCTCAAGGACGTTGATTTGGTAACTTTTTTATTTTTTACAGTTTAATAAAGAAGATTACTTTCATTTATTGATTGTTTGTTCTTTGTATAACAGGTGTTCTTCCCCATTCTCGGTTCTGAGTGTTTTTATGTTGTTGTTATTAATCTGAAAAAGACGGCTATCAATATCCTTAACAACAATCGTGATGAGACAACATTATATGAAGCTTACAAAGACAGATGTGATCTATTGGTAATTTACTGGTCAAAATAATTTCTCTTTTTTTTTCTTTTACTTTTGGAACCATTTTATAATGATTTTGTTATTTACTAGTCTGACTATTTTTTAACATTGGTTTTTTTGTAGATAAAGTTGTTTGCAAGGTACCTGGAAGGTGTTGGCCACAGAAAGAGTCAAGCTGTTGCGACTGCAGTTCCACACATTCCGAAACTGAAATGTTCCACGACAGAGAATAATATCGAAGACTCTGGTATCTACTGTATGCATCATATGGATATGTACATGGGAGAACCATTTTCAAGGTGGGACTGTGAAATTGTGGGAGACTCGGATAAAGAACATCTCTTGTTGCTCTTGAGGGTCAAGTATGCAACCAAGATTTTGTCACATGACATAAATTTGCATGCTAGGAAAAATATGAAAGACTCTGAGGAATTCCATGTGAGGTTTATACCAGTGACAAAGAAGGAGATGGTTAAGAATGCTATCCAGGCTAGGGCAAACCGCGAACATTATAAGTATGACGTGTAGTTGTAGTAATGAACTGTTTACTACTTGTGTTTGTTTTTAAGGTCTGTTGTTTATGTTTCTTTATGGACAAGTGTTGGTCATGTCGTTATCCTGGCAGGTGGATTGACTTTTCAGATTTTGTTGGTCATGTGTCGTTATGGACACGTGTTTTGGTGGTTCTATGAAAAGTCATCTTGTAGTTATGGACAGCTATTTAGCCTATTTAAATAGATTTTCTTATTAAGCTACTGTGAAAAATGAGCGTGTAGTTTATGTGACTTATTAAATTTTTGGTGGTTATTCACTGGTGTGGGCAAATCACAAGTGATTTATGGTAAATCACTTGTGATTTATAGCAAATCACAAGTGATTTGTTACAAATCACAAGTGATTTGTTACAAATTACAAGTGATTTGTAGCAAATCAATCACAAGTGATTTGCTACAAATCACTTGTGATTTGTATCAAATCACTTGTGAGTACAACTTGTAATTATATCAACACAGAGTATGGATCAAATCACTTGTGATTTACCATAAATCACTTGTAGATTTGGACAAAATCACATGTGATTTGGATCAAATCACTTGTGATTTGGATCAAATCAAATCACTTGTGATTTGGATCAAATCACTTGTGATTTGGACCAAATCACTTGTGAATACAACTTGAAATTATATCAATACAACTTAATAAAAAAGTAAAAAGTTAACATCTCAGTTATATCATTTTTATTCAAGAAGTACTCAACAGATCAAAGTTCTTATCTCAAGTAACAATCAACATCTCAGTTACAACTGAGGTAACAATCCACAAATATTTAAAACTTAAAGTATGTAAAGTATTTATAAAGTAAAAAAAATCACTAGTTTGAAGCAGTGTTATTCATCGATTTTTCAGCCGCTGCTTTTTCAGCCGCTGCTTTTGCAGCCGCTATTGCCTTTGGACCTAGAGGACAAGTTTTTTTGGTATGTGTATTAGTTTTCACTCCACATTCTCCGCATTTCCTCTTTGGCTTTAAACTTGCATCTATTGCTTTCTCTCTCTCACTCTTCCTACGTACCTCTCTTGTACCACCTTTGTTTTTAGCACCTGATGGGTCGTTGACGTCAATTTTTTTTGGCTTTAGAACCCCGATAAATTTCTCCATATCATCTTTTTTGCTTGGAGGATTTGGCACAGAAATGTCGACCTTCTTCTTCAATGTTCTAATCTGCTCTACAAATTCAGCCATCTTTCCTTCATCATTGCTCAAACGATGTAGGCACTCGTCTACTAAGCAAGTTGCCTCATTTGTGAGTCTATCAATTGTTTCATTCTTTTCACCATATCGGTTTCTCTTTCTTCTCAAATCAGGAGGTATTATATCCCTTGTCCAACGCCTCAAAATGTACTTCTCGGGAATCTTTTCAATGTCATTATTCTTGAAAACACAAAATATGTGGCGACATAGAAACCCAAATCGAAGGAAGTGCCTACATGTACAGACCACTGATCCATCTTTCAAATTGCGCATTACCTTAGCAGACAAAAACACAAAAAAATGAATAACATAACAAAGAACCACAAATGATTTGTGATTTGATCCAAATCACATGTGATTTGATCCAAATCACATGTGATTTGATCCAAATCACTTGTGATTTGATCCAAATCACTTGTGATTTGGATCAAATCACATGTGATTTGGATCAAATCACATGTGATTTGGATCAAATCACAAGTGATTCAGACAAGCATAACAATTAAGGAAAATACATAATGTTAAATTAAAAGAGCTTTTTAGTACCTTATACATTGCCTGAACACGCGCCGCCTTAGGTTTTTCTACCGCCTCACTTTTGCCCTTCTTTTTTTCCTTGTATAGTGTTCTATATTCACCAGCATTCTTATCTCTAATGAGTGTTATCTCACAGCCCTCTCCAGTTTGTACATTCTGTATCTGACAATCCCAGATTCCTTCATTAATTTCTGTTTGAACTCGTAGAAAAATTGTCCTTGTGTATACCAAAGCAACATGTTTTTCAATCATCAGTTTTGTTTTTAACTTGGGCATCGAATCCATTGAATCAAAGTCTAACTGCTCTTGAATGTGTCTTTGCTTTTCCATTGCAGATTCGAAGCAGATCATGAAGTTAATCAGTGTCGATCCTTCGTTTGTGAAATGCGAGAAGAACGAATTTTCACTTTCTGACCTTGAAGTAGTCCTCATTAACCCAAACAGTGGCGAGTCAAGAAAATAAGCAGGTATCCATGCTGATCGCATATTAAACATCTTCGTCATCCACTTATGATCTTTTAAGCCAAAATCTTCAATTAGTTTTCCCCACTTTTCCTCAAATCCCCTTGGTTCCAAGAACATATCCCATACAATCTCGTTGAAGCGCCTTTTGAAGTCTGTTTCATCATATATCTTCTTACAAATCTGTCAAACAATTCCACTCATCAATGCTACAAGTCCGTAGGCTTACTGATGGTAGAAGTTTACATAAAATCACTAGTGATTTATTAGAAAGTACCTTAGCCGGAACCTTTTGTGTGATATGCCACATGCATAGCCTGTGTTTTGACTCTGGGAGAACGGCTGCAATAGCTTTCTTCATCGCCCCATCTTGATCTGTTACGACCATTGTAGGTTGCTTGTTAAATGCTGACATGAATGACTCCAAAAGCCAAATGTAGGATTTGGTGTCTTCACTTTTCAGCATTCCCGCAGCAATTGTCACACTCTTTCTGTGGTTATCTATTGCAGTAAATGGAACGAATACCATATTGTACCTGAAAGCATATAAACACACATGGAAAGCATATATAAATAAACACCTTCTGTGAAAAATCACAAGTGATTTGTAACAAATCACAAGTGATTTGTCCTAAATCACAAGTGATTTGTGACAAATCACAAGTGATCATTTCAAATCACTTGTGATTTGTCACAAATCACAAGTGATTTATAAAAATCACAAGTGATTTGGGTTAAATCACTTGTGATTTTTTCTGACATCTGACAGATAACAAGTGATTTTTACTTTATTGATAAAGTCAAAATAGCTGAAACTTACTTATTAGTCCTGAACGTCGCATCAAAAGAAATGATGTCACCAAATTATTCAAAGTTACATTTCATTACTTCGTCTGCCCAAAACAGTGCAACTAGTTCGCTGTCTTCTACTTTGTAGTGAAAAGAAAAGTTTGGCACATACGCTTTTCTGTTTTCCATCTTGTTAATTAGCATTTGAGAATCCCCTTCCCCTATGAAGCAGTTAAGTTCCCTAAAATAGTTCTTAAAATCCATAACCTGCCCGTGAACTAGGTCATACCCTTTCATGCTACTATAAATATGGTGAGCTACAGTAGCACCTATATTTGCGGTTTTAGCTTTCATGACAAAGAGCTTTTCAGAGTAGACCATTTTTCTTTCCGTCTTAGAGAGATGTCGATATACTTCCGGACAAAGCGTATGGTTATGCCTAGGATTGAATTTTGCTAGTATGTATTTTCCAGAAACAGGATCCAAATCTAACTTGACACGTGCCATACAACCTGTTACCCGTAGGTTCCTGTTTCGAATAGCCTTATCATTTCCTTGGCTTTTTAAAGTATCTATGTTGATGTTCCTAAGTTTTCCTTCACGGTTACACATCAGATACTTGTGTTGTACAAAACCACTTCTAGTTTTCCTTTGTGATGAAAGCTTTATTTCAAATCCACCTCTAAGAGCGTAAGCTTTATACATCCTAATAGCCTCATCTAGTGTGTCAAAGTAAACCCCCTCTTCCGTCGGTATTAATTCTGGTTCCATATTAGGTTGCCAATAAACTGAACCCCCAGGTGTCTCCTTATGAATTACTAAACTCGCTTTAGGTGTTGTCACGGCTTCTGAAAAATATACAAGGTTGAAGTTTGTTTTAATCATATTTGTTTAAATCATTTGTCATTTACCATAAATCACAGGTGATTTATGGTAAATCACAGGTGATTTACTGTAAATCACAGGTGATTTATGGTAAATCACATGTGATTTACTGTAAATCACAGGTGATTTATGGTAAATCACATGTTGTAAATCACATTTGCTTTAGAACAAATCACATGTGATTTACATTAAATCACATGTGATTTACCATAAATCACAGGTGATTTATCATAAATCACAGGTGATTTATCATAAATCACATGTGATTTACGTATATCTCATATTTTGCCTCAAAACTGAAAGATATTTAACAAAAGTACAAATGACTTGCCGTTAACATGTGTCTCATTTTCATCATCTGTTTCACCACTTCTGATATCATCTTCAACAATAAACCGAACTCGTTCAGCATCACCGGCATCATTCATTGTAAGTAAACCTTCTTCAACTATCCGAACTCCTTCAACATCATCAACACTCATAACCTCGCTACCTTCTTCAACTATCCGAACTCCTTCGACATCATCAACACTCATAACCTCGCTACCTGCATCACAAACACTGCCTACACTACCTTCAAAAACCTGATCACAAGTGATTTCTCCAATATTATCCATGTGTGTGTGATTGTGTGTGTGACTGTGTGTTTTGAATGATTTTGATGTTTTCTGGATCGGATTTGAATGTTTTTGATGATTTTCGACCTAATTTTTGGATCGAATTTGAATGATTTTGATGTTTTTTGGATCGGATTTGAATGATTTTGATGTTTTCTGGATCGGATTTGAATGTTTTTGATGATTTTCGACCTAATTTTTGGATCGGATTTGAATGATTGATGAATTTAATTGATGAATTTTCATAATCGGATCGTGTTTGGTGTATGTTTGTAACTGTGTGTTTTGTCAGTTTTTTTGGATCCTAGAATGAGAAATGTATCTGAGAAGCGTGATATGATATCACCAAATGGACAAAATTGCCCCTATAGTGTAAATAGGAGATTTAATCTTGTCCTTTGGATGAAGGTAGATTGGATGGCTAGGATCATGCCATTTGATCTTTGAAAATTATCTGCACTATACGGATCCCACCCCTACAAAAGAAATACTAATGATCTTCACTTTTCAAGTCTAACAAATGCTATGTGTCGTGGCTCTATTGGGGACTACTAGGAGCCTTCTATGTTAATTTTGCCTCGATCGTTTATGGTTATAAGAACGTCGTATATAATATTCCCAGTAAGAAAGAATAAATTTATGTTCATGATCACGCCACAAAAGAAAAAAGTGTTGGGATTTTAGAACCAGTTAACCATTAACCTCTACGAGTACGCAGCGGATATTGGATCTAGTTAATGCAATTATGTTAAGCACGTAATTAATAAACAAATAATTAATACAATATTAATTATTAAAAAGTGATATAGAAAAGCTAACCTTGCTTGGCAATTGATCTCTAGTAACGGAACAAGAAACCAAAACGAAACCTTAAGTATCTAAAATAGATACCTCGAAGAGTATCACACACAACACGAAAACCGTATACGTTCGATAAAGAAGCTAGTCGAGAACGTATTAAAACCAATCAACAATTGACCCACTTGAATGTATCACGAAACAGAGAATACCCAAGACCGGCTTGCTTTCTTGCCCGAGATCACAAAACAACCACAAAACTGTTTTCATTATTTTACCCCGATATCGGATGAAACATATCTGATATCCTTCTTAGTTGTGTCCGAGAAGTGTACCACGACCAAGAACCAAAGAACACCCCTTCTTGGTGTTTTGCTGCTGTCGATCAGGAGGAACAAAACCAAGGAACACCAATGAAACTTCTAAACTCTTGGATTGAGATGCAATGCAAGTTTAGAACACAATTAAACCAAACAAACCCCATTAACTTTGAACAAGTCAATGTTGAATGTTAGCAAAATGTGGTAATCGGTATTAGGATATATATGATATATTATTATCTGTCCCATGTGAGGTGAGAATGTTTGTTTTTATAGTCAAACCAAACTGACCCTTGGTTTTTCTATGCCTTGGTCAACAAGTTCAAGCCCAAGCAAACCCAAATCCCACCTTACTGCCCGATCGGTGGAGTTGTCAAAGCCCAAGGCAAAAATCCATTCGTCCCATGTATATGTCAAACATCAGCTCATGGATCGAATCAATGATCGGGTCAAGTCATGCATAATACGGGTATGTAATTCAAGTATCGAATACGTTCAATACGTATACACGTGTTTATCGTGTGTGCCCCCATCGGCTCACACACTTCTAGTCGTTTACGTGTGTTTACAACTCCCACAAACCAACAGCTCCCACTTGGGAGTTGGAGTGTCGAATGGCACACAAAACTAACGACGGAAACGCCTAGCAAACGCTCTCACTCGCTTTTTAACTAAAAGTGTCTGAGAGAATAGTTTCGTAAAAGTTTCTCAGTAGCATGGTCATTCAATGTCTTGCTCTAATCATCCTTTGTTATAGATACCGTTAAACCATGGATTATGGATCTCAAATCATTCCATATAGTTTAACCATTAGAATCTCGTTATAGATTTTAATTAGATATACCAAATGTAATCAAGTATCATCTTGCATTACCCTTTGGGTTCGGCCGAACAAATATCTTATTAAATCTGGAGAGGCGCCATGATATCTTTCTGCACATATCAAGTGGAGTAACAAATCCTTTATTGACTACAAGTGTTGTGGATGCTGCTTCACATCACTCCGAAATATAGCTTTTATAACTACCTTGTTCAGATAGCTTTTTGCGTATACTTATAAAAAATGATATCCACACATAACAGAACTTGCTTGTATCTCAAGTCTAAGGATGAAGATAACAAACCATTTTCAATATTTTACTCATGACAAGGATCCAAAAGTAAATGTTTGAAAGTTGGGGAATCCAATATGCATCTCTAGTGAATAAATATGAGTTTGGCGGGAACAATCCAAATTCTCGTTAGAATATAACCAACACTCACATTTGCCTTACATAACAATATTCCCATATTGTTAACCGACAATGGACATATTTAGAATAATAAAATTACTCCAGGATTAAACATACAAATATAGGATAACAATTATTATATGAATGAATAACAAATACTAAGTATCTTTAATCATCATAAAGTAAAAATTGTCTATCAATCCCAATTATCCAAATACTAAAACAGATATGCATGAAACTCTTTTAGTAAGTTGAACCCTAATGTTTCCAACATTCTCAACATTTCTTTAAAAGAAAAACTAAATAGTTATCTGAGTAAACTTTCCGAATACTTATTTCAAATATCACATATAGTGAGTGATTTGAAATATAAGATGAGTGTCTTATCTCATATTCTCATACTATTGCAAGAATTATAGTATGGAGATGTTGTCTTACCTTGCATGAGGTAGTAAAAGTCAACAACATACTGACAGTCATCTTTACAGTTTCTAAAAGTGTAAAGTATTATCATTCATTAATGTGTAATGCAACAATGCTCTATGTTTAGCATAACTAGTTAGCATATTTATCATAAATGATAAAATCCTACTACAACTAGTATAAATAATCATCTAGCATCATTTATACTTATACAACACTATGCTTTATAATTCGTAAACATTTATAAAAACAATAATCTAAACACTCTCAATTAGATATTGTTGTTGTCAGCTCATTTTGTTCTTGTACAAAAGCAACAACTAGTCTTATACACAATATAATATATACATGATAAACCCTTAGTTTAAAAACACAAGGTTTCCAACCATGTAAATTATTCCAAGTGAAATATATGATTGAAGACTTGCTTGAATGATATATTGCATTTGTGTCAGACTTAATTTTCCGCATTTTTTTATTCCAGATAAACATTTATTCTAAGGTTGTTTGTTTTACTCCATAAATTCCAAATGAAGTTTTCATTCCAAGCATAAGGATCAATATCTAGCTTAAATAGAATGATATCTTCAACATGTAAATTTTAAGGAAAAAACACAATGCTCCCACTCAATGTCAGATGTACTCAAGAGTTATCTTAATTCAGTTAGAATCACATTGTAATTAAATTCAAGATCTCAGCTCATAGATGCATGATCCAATCCAAAATATGGGTTGCTCAAATTTTGTATGCTACATAAAGATAATATAGATTCATAACTCTTTTGATTACACATCGTCCTCGCAAAAGGTAATCATAAAGAAAAAGTTATAAAATCTAATTGTCATATTCAACATACAAATTACATGTATGACAATTAAATATCTTTATATAATTAATGCATGTATTATAAAAGAAAATTTAATCACAGTCAATTGCTTAAGTATGATTAAAAACTTCTTATAAAATGTCAAACATTAATATGTATACAATTTTGTCCTTGTGAGTCTTTCTTCAAAAGAAACTCATTCCAACCTCATAGGTTAACTGTTAGGCGAAATAACAATCAAGCTCAAAACTCGATTTGCTTTTTAAGGACTGCATCTTATCATTCATAATTCTAAAACATTTGTCAGATTCAAGATGTGATAATATATTTTAGTAGTTAGCTGATTTACAATAATCTTCTAACTTATATCCCTCAACATTGATATAAAATATCACTCAAGTGATGAGCATCCTTTTGGATTTATGAATGAGAGTAATCATTATACTTCGGTCGGCATTTTCATGTTTAACCTTAGTATGATATTAATAAGTGCATTTTAGAAGGTTAAGTATTTTCTTCTCAAAAACTTTGAGATATGTATATACTCCCACTTACTTTTGTAAGTAGAGACAATTCTCTAAATACTAAGTTTTTAAGCAACAATAAATTGTCCTTTATGGAGAATCACAAAATACATTTTAAGTTCTCATCTCAAGATTTGTTAATAAAATGCTTCATAAGATTTTAACAAATTCATAACTTAAATCAAGACATAATGGAATTCCTTCCAACAACTCAAATTAGGGTTTATTCAAAAACTCTAATTTAGTATCACTCTTTAACCAAAAGTTCTAACAACAGTTTTGTGTTTCGTCAAGCTAGGAAGAACACCAAAACTACAATCTTCAAGCTAGGAAGTGTAGAAAATCAAAAATCCAAAAGGGTTTATGATTCAATTGGTTTGAGTGGTAAAACCTCAAATCCCTAATGAATTAGGGTTTTTAGTTATAGGTTGTCTTGAATACCTTCTAGGTTTGAACTCTATTGAGTGTATCCATGACACACGCAATTTCTAACCTTGATATGTTTTGGAGGTAGAGCAATTAAAGCTATCATGAACCAAACAATATGAATAAGGTTTGATCCAACACATTAGACATACCATAATGAAGTGGTATCCTATGAGTTATTAGAATTGTGAAACTATATCAGAATTCTATAGATAACTGAATTCTCTTAGGACCAAATACTTGTCAATTGGGTCGAGCCAAATTGCATATAAAGTATTTACGAACCAAGTACATGCTATAATGTATATTCATTGAATAATACAAGAACCTTATGTTCACGTGTTCACAAGAAGACAAAATTGTTCAAGGATTATATGTTCATGTGTTAACAAGAAAACAGAACATTTCAATAATACATTATCAGTCTTTGAATATTTCAAAGCCTCATGTTTATGTGTTAACGAGAAGATATAACACATTTACTATATATATAATTTATGTTATAAGTCATTGACTAATTTAAGGACTTTATAATTATGTCTTAACATGTAAGCATAATTATACTAACAAAAGTAATCATGAACGCAACCTCTTGAGTTCTATAGTAATTTCAAGTTAATTTTATACTTCAGAATTATCATCATCATCATATAACCATAATTATGTTGACTAAAACATGTAGTCAAATGTTGAAGTATCTTTACACTATATCATGACATTTGAATGTAGTAGGGCAACAAACATCTAGCGTGTTTAAGTCCTAGTAGAATCATTATTAGAATGTAATAGGGCAATAAATATCTTACGTGTTTAAGTCCTAGTAGAATTCTTATTTTACATGTAGTAGGGCATTAAACATCTAATGTGTTTAAGTCCTAGTAGAATTATTAGTTCCCTTTACCTTGCGGTCAAGAGATACTAATAATATTGTTGTTCCTTGCACACACTTTGAGATTTCTCCCACTTGTGAAAGGTACAATATCATATTATGAAAACAAACAACACGTGATTGATTGTTCAAACGATATGATAATGTCATAGATATCATAAGTAGTTTTAGAACCATAGCCTTTAATAAAGAATTGTGGATTATTATTCTATAGATAACACTTAAGGAAGCGGCAGCAGGAAGGCAACGTGTTATCTTATAAAATAAAATGCAATTTTTCTTTAAACAATGGTTGTTCATATTCGGAAAGTAATGGATTATTTCAAAGCTAGTTTGAAATGATATGGGTGACTAACAGGAAATAAATCTTGTAGCTCCCACTGAAATTGACAACATTACATGAATGATATTTCAATAATAAAATGCAATTGCTCCTACTGGATTTGTCAACATTACAAGTGTTACATTTCCAGTAGAAAGCATATAGCAGTTTTATATACTTTCTTATTCTCTTCAATTGCCTACTAGTAGCATGTACTTAGGTATTGAACAGAGTATATGAAGTTTTACTTATGTAGACAATGGACTAGCCATTGTTTTATTCAATTAACTTGAATCTTTAGCATGCAATTTCTCCTTTATCGTCTACATAGCCCCAAAGGTAATTAGCACTTTAGGAATAATAAGAGTTCAAGAAGATTACCTAGCAAATATGCTAGTAATTCCTCTACTCTTTGCGGTTTAAACTCATACATCGTGACAAGTGCAGAATGTTATTTATTTTGGTAGCTCTAAACACAATGTTTCCAATTACACAAAATATTCTATCTTTCAATTAACTCTAGACCACAAGAGGGTAATGAAAGATCATAAACGAGTTTATCAATTTGTAATCCTATCTTAGTTAGTCAACCAAGGAGAAAAGATAGGAAGAAGTCTCACTCTTCTTACTAGAAAAGGAGACTAAGTTTGTTTTTCAAAGAAAAACAACTTTGTTTACGAATTATGTTGCAATAACGCAATTTAGTCAGAACATAAAAAGTTCAATTCTAGTATTTTCGACAATTACATTCTTAAAAGAATTAACTACCCAATTAATTACTAATAAGACTAAGATCCATCTTGCAACCCCATTTAATTACCATAGGTCTGACCAGTGGATAAAAAAATAGGACAAGAGGTAAGCGACGAGCGTTAATTGCATAATGCAACTCTTAGATTTATGAGACTGTTTACGACATTAGTATCAAGTAATAATGTCAAAAGCATGTTTAGTTCTCATCTTATGCCTCGGGTTCAAGGTCTGACCAAGCTAACTCGAAATAAGTCGACCAAGTATGAACGTGTAAAAATAACCAGAGGTCCGACCGTGAAAAATAATTACTATGGGTTGGAAAGGCCCTTAGGTCTGACCAGAGAAGTCAATCCAAGTGCACGTGTTCATAGTTGGATGGCATAGACTTAAAATTAACAAATAGGTATGCACATATAAATGTAGTAAAAGTCGTGTACAAAGAAGCATGCAAAACAACTTTGTAACACTAATTTTAAAACTTTGGTAATGACACTGTAGTGATCATCATGGTTCACGGTAACTCCAATCGAACGCATTGGGAGGCAGAGGACCGGTAAGCGTGAAGCATAACCTTACACATCCTTTCGGTGCGACTGTGCGCACCTCTTTGAACCCCCTTTTGAGTTTGTTCTAGTGGGTGAGCCGTACATCCCAAGTGTCCATAGCATCTAGTTTTTAAATTCTTGAAAACGTGTTTCATATATTAGGTCACTTTATTTTACAAAAACAATTTTCCACGAATCAAATAGCAGGTTACAATGAGCATGATATTTAGGCGTGTAAATAAAGACCAATATTAATGTTATTGTTACGATATGTATTATTCCATATTGCATACAATTAGGTGTCAAAGCAAGTAATAATGCATATATATAGGAATCACAAACATACAAGCATAAACATCAATATAAATAACCACATATTGTTCCGAGTTCTCTTGCGAGTCTTCCCCAAACGGAGAACCATAAGACCGTCACTAGGATGTAATACCTAGATCGCCCCATACATCACTTAGAAAAGCAATTGAGTGGGTCTTGTGGCCGGATAAACACATAAAACATGGCAATCTCAATTAACAAGTAATTACGCAATATTATGTATTTATAAACCAATATGTAATTCTAATTATCATAATAATTCTAATTAACAATTAATAAATACAAATTAACTTTTAATTCTAATTAGCAAGTAATTTTAATTTAACATGTAATTCTTAATTAACAATTTAATTTTAATTAACAAGGTAATTATAATTAACATGTAAATTAAATTCTAATTAACAAGTAATTCCAATTAACAAATTAATTCTAATTATCAATATAATTTTAATTTGTGTGTGACTAGTTATTTTGTGCGTTCATATCTTCTCAAGAGCGAAAGTGAGATGGTTGTGAATTTGTGATTGTGTGAGAAATTATATGTTATAACTGCGTGTACAAATTTGCGTTTCAAGCCAAAAATAAAAGCATTATCGATGACCAATATTTTGATGGATTATAAAGGTTTTCATGCAATAATAAACAATTATTCACAATAAAATGTGTCATTTAGTGATATATCAAGAAACAACCAACAAAATTAAATACTCTAATGGTTTGACGCATAAGCTCCTCACAAGAGGCCTAGTATACGTTTAAGTACATATTTGGATGTGGATAATCAGATAAAAGGTTAGAAACAATCACGGGATACCTCCATTTACTCGTATTTGGTGATATATCAAGGTTATTCGGGGTTTTCATACATGAAATAAAAACGATAATTAAACGGATTATAACTAAATAAGTGTAGTAATTTTACAGTATATTTGTATTTTGTATAATTTTATTGTCTATTTCTTTCGTCTCAAAATTATTGTTCACGTTTCTATTTTGAGATGTAATAATAATAATAAGGGATTGTCTAAGGCACTGGTTAAGAAGGCTGAGGACCCACAAAAAGGTACCGAAAAAATATTTTTTTATTGAAAAAGTGTGGGTCCTTGGGTTTTTAAATTATTTTTTCGGTACCTTTTTGTGGGTCCTCAGCCTTCTTAACCAGTGCCCTAAGGGCACTGGTTAGACAATCCCTAATAATAATAATAATAATAATAATTAAAAAAAAAATTGCTAATTACTATATATATTCTAATTGTAATTTCATAATCTTGTTAAAAAAAGATAATTTAGGTGAGTAGTTTATATATTAATTAAATGCTTGTTTGTCACTCTATATCTTATACTACGTCTACTACTTAGTATCATGAAGGAAAAAAAACTCGTTTATGTTACGTTTCTCATTCGAATAAAACCATGATCGATTTGGGCCCCTTCATGATAACAGGTCAAGTTACGCCACTCCTTTCAATCTCAACCTATTAAAAGAGTTTAGTGAATGATAATGATATTTGATTGGTTATGAAGTATAGTTGTCTCATTTTTCTTAAACCATATACAGTATTTTTTTGCCCGAAACAATAATTTTGAAACAAAAAGGGTAGAACTTAGGCTAGACGGAATAGAGGGTATGTCACCCGTGAGTCTCCACCGTGAGCCACTCACCCTTACCCCCATGCCACCACTCGCGCGTGAGTGGTTGGCCAAATCGTGAGTGAGCCACGGGCGTGAGTTGAACTCCTCTTGTTCTTGTCCTTTTTATTGTTTGTTTCTTTTTTGTTGTGTATGATGTTTTGTGTTTGTGTGGTGAACTGTGATGGTGTGATGTTTCTTTTCTTTCTTTCTTTTTTTTTCCTTCGTAGTGTGTGTATGTATTGCAGGTGCTAGAAGGAAGAAGAAGACTCAAAATGATATATGTGGTAAATGCAAAAAGTTGTTTGGGTATATGTGGTAGGAAGTTGCAAGGAAGTTTCCTAATCAAATTATATATGTGGTAAATGCAAAACGTTAACTATAATTTCAACACGTATTATGTAATTTTTTTTTATTATTAATGAAATATTTTTTTTATTTAATTGTTTAATATAATTATGAATTAAAAAAAAAAAAAAAAGTATGAGTATGGAATGACTATTGCCACTAAAAAACTATGGTGAGGTATGATTATTTAAAATTATTTTTTTACGTTTACATTTACGTTTTATTTAAAATGAATGTGTTAAATAAAAAAGATGATGTTGGAGTGAGTGAGTTGGTGCACGCTGGTGAGTGAGTGTTAAAACGGGTGGTGAGTGAGTGATAAAGTAGGAGAGAGAAAGCTGAGGTGGCGCTGACGTGGAGTGAGTGACTCTTGGCATTATTCCGTTTAGCCTTAGTGTTAAACAAGTACTAGCAGGACATTTGGGAGTTTTTTTTTTATTAGGTAGGTAGGTTGGAGCATCACCATCATGGTAGCAAAATCGTCATCTCCCTTCATCATTTCCATCTTGAAACTCTCCAACCATCCAGAGAGGTTATTTACTTTTCTTTTTCCCAAAAAACAAAAACCTCCATGCCCCTCATTCTTCTTCTATATCATCATTGCATGTAACACTTGTTTACTTTTTAGTTATTTTACATGTATTTTGAGACAAAGGATTCTATACAGTTTTCTTACTTCTTTTTCTAACTTCGTAATCATGTGAGTCACTAGCTACTAGTATATAACAAGCAAAAACTACATCATGTATTTATATTTCCTGATTAAGTTTATCATCACCTAAATGATCATAAATTTTATTTTATCTTTTGAACGGCTATTTCATAACCAAAAAACACCTAAATGACCATATTAGTGCAGGATTTGAAAGATTGATCTTATATATAAACCTATGTATGCATTACATGATAGGCCAAATGGATTTACAAGATGCAAGCATTTCTATCATGATTCTTCCTGCTTATGAAACTATATATTTGACTTTACTCTTAAAAAGAAAAAAGTTATGTTTTTTATTAAACAAAATGATAGGGTTTCATGGCCATGCAATTCTCAAGAAAGCTTTTGCGTTACATGATTATGGAGTAGCGTACCCCTTTAAATTATTAAATTAATAATGCATGGTGAGTATAATAATTTTGTTTATGTATATCCATAAATTAACATGTATATGTATCAAAATATACTGTCATTTAAAAGAGAAAACATAACTATATACATTGAATACACACATTCCATTTACTACAAGAATTACACAAACGTTTTTTTACTCTCCTTGTGTACTACTCTTAACCGTGTTAATGCTTTTACGGATGAAGATGCACAAAATGTTTAAGTTCGACGAAAAGCTTGTTATTCGTAATTATATCCAAAACTGTTGGTTTTTTAAGTTTTTTCATATCACTTTTTTACACTGCTTGACTTATAATTTATAGGGATATTTGTATTAATTTCATATAATCAATATATCTGTATTAATAGAGTGTATAGAAACAAAGTGGATGTACGTAGGGAATGAGATATATGTACACCAACCCCATTATTACACATGCCAAATTCCTTAATTTCTTTGTCAAACTTGCCTGCCACTTCTACATTAACTACCACTAAATAAACTAATTTCATAACCTAATTTTTTTACTCAAAAAAATTATGTCAACTTTGATACTGTATATTAATAGAAGATGAGAATATATAAAAGGTATAATCAAAATAAAAATTAATTGCATTTTTTGTCCTTGTGGTTTGGCCAAATTGCACGTTCAGTCTTCATCATTTCGAAAGTGCAGCGAACATCCTTGTGTCAAACTTTGGGTTGCAAATATAGTCCCCGATAGATATGAAATGGCTAAATTACCTTTGTCTTCTTCCTTTTCTATTTTCTTTTTTTCTTTTAATATCAAAAAATTAAAACATTACCATATATTCATATAAAAACACACACACACAAACAAAAAACATAAAGCTCTTGATTCTTCAAGATCAATCATCCCACCACCACCACTGACGACCACCACCATCTGACAACACAATCAAAATGCAAAAAGGGTTTGATAGATCCGAAAACACACACACCATCACAAAGTCCCACATGATTATACGATTTGTGTTTGTAGATCCAAGATATTTACTCGGTTTTTTCTTGATTCTTCAAGATTTATCATCGTAAATATCTTCGATCTACATTGAGTTTTTGTTTCTTATCTTTCTTGTTTTTGTTTCCTATTGGCTATCTCATCTCTCGTAACAACAACACACAACAAGAATCAAGATATAACAACCTATTCTAATCCCATCACAATCTTCACAATCAAGAACTCAAAAAGGATAAAGGTCAAAGAAATGAAAACTTAAAATAAAAAATCAGCAATTCTTCCTAACCTGTCAACTAACGAAGATCTCATATTTATTTCATTTCAAGAATGTATCTTTAAATATCTCCATACAAACTCATCATTCATCTTTGTGTGAAACCAATAAACGAACAATAACAAGAAACCGAGAGACAACATCACCAAGATTTGTTTGTAGTTCGGTTTTGTAGCAGAAAAATAACAGCAAAGGGTTTTGTTTGTTTGCTACTTGTTTAACACAACAAGTAAATAAATTGTGTTTTTTTTTTGTCAATTGTAAGTAATAGAATTTTGTATCGATCGTGAGTTGGTCGATCGATTGATGACTCGGTCGCCCTTGTTGCAGTTAGTCGATCGCTTAGAGGTCAAGAGCTTTTATTTTTGTTTTCGGTCGTGTACACGATCGACACAAACACACATATACAAACAAAAATCTGACTTTCCTATTTAAAAATGAAGGTTGTAGCTGCTTAGGTAAAAAGTCGCATGTAGGTCGTCGGAAAAAGAAAGCTGATGTAGCAGGCAAAATGAAGGTCGTTGTAGGTCACTGTTGTGCCTAGCCTAAGCTATTTAAGTTATGGGTTATATCTAGAAGAGAGCATAAAGAAAGAGTTGTCTATTCTTGTTGGTGGTTGCAAGGTAGTGAAAGAAGTGGGTTTGGTTTGAGTAATTTTAGGGTTGTAAGTGAAGAGAAATATTAGGGGTAATGTGATAGATAAATGGGTATTTGAGAAAATTATTACTTGACTCTTAGTTTTAGATTTATGATTTTAAAGGTGTGTGGTGTTTTTATTGTTCATCTTATTATTATTTGTAAAGGGTTTTTCCGTTAAAGTATATTACTTCAAAAAAACTATTAAGTACATAGGATGAGGGTGAATCGCACATCACAGCTCGTTATAGACAAACAAACGCACATATCGTGCTTTAAATAAAAACTATCATAAAAGAGACAAGTCAATATTATGAATCTATCAAAATAAAACGAAAACAACATAAACAATAACTACTTTATAACTCTACCACGGATACGGATGTTCCATACGTCACAGAAAGCACAAGTATATGTTCTTGATAACTAATCATATGTTCTTGTTTCTTTTTGAATGAGTAGATTTGGTTTAGTGAGTGAAAAGGATATGTTTTTTTTTTTTTTTCATTAATTCAACTATTAGAAATTGATTCCAGTAGGTTAGTATATGTGTTTGTGTTGATTTATAAATATGGGTTCAATTAAAAGAAAAGAAATATTCATGTAAATATTGAAGGGGAAGAAGACAAAGGGTATTTTAGTCATTCAACTTTAGTCAGGGACTCAATATGCCGGCCAAAGTTCAAAGTAAAGACGTTCGCTGCACTTTTGAAAGGATGAGGACCAACCATGCAATTTGGCTAAACCACAGGGACCAAAAATGCATTTTACTCTTAAAATCATAAAAGGGAGCGTGGCAAAAAGCTTTATTTTCTTCCAAAATGACCTAAAAGCTGCTTTTTCATACAACAAATTCTATCTTCAAAACAAATTTCTTTTGTTTTGTCATTTCGGGTGCCCAAAATCCAAATCTAACCATTTTTATCCCCTTCTTTTGAACCGTTGCTAGATGTGTTTCATGTTTCTTGTTTCTACTAGTTTCACCTTCACCTTGATTTGATTCTCTCTAGGTCTTCTGTAAAACATGTAGTATTTACTATCAAGGATATATACCTTCCACCTCTCTCAATTATGCATCTCTCTTATTTACTGTGCTGTCTTCTTTTTATCTCTCTCTTCATCATTATTGTCATAAATCCTTCTCTTTATATGTTTGAGTAGGTTTTGTGCTTTCTGTCCTGTGTTTTGATCTATATTCCTTTCTTGTAGTACTCTACATCTTTTTTTATCATGAGGGTTTAATAAAGGTTTCCCAACAGAGTTCTTTGGCATTCTGTCCACCTCTCCCTTTTTTATATGTGTCTTCTTTTGTGTTTGAGTGATTAGTGAGAAAAAAAATAGAAGAAAGATGATAGTTTTCTTTGTGTGTGTGTGAGAGAGAGAGAGTAGGGTACTATTGTGTGAAGAAAAAAGACAGAACTAAGAGAAATTTACCTTGTGTGTGATTAGGGTTTGGTGTGAAAAAGATGTGATAAAAGAAATAATAGAAAGAAAGACATCTTTATGTGTTGAGTGTGTTATTAGCTAGGGTTTTAGTGTCAAGAATATTTTTTCCAAAAAAATGTGTTGTGATTAACAAAAACAATAGATAGAAGTCATCTTTGTGTGTTGTGTTTGTGAGTTTGTTGTGTGTGTGATGAATTAGGGTGGAGGTGGTCATACTGCCAATGGAGCTCTGTTGGTATCTCTTTGTAAAACTCTCTTGATGATATTACCTTGTTATCCTATTCTCTTGTCACAAACACAAAAAGAAAAACAGGTACCTTAACAAGATCTTCCATTTTCATCTTGTAGATCCAATATATGGCTTATGTTTCTAGTTGTGTAAGATTTGCTTTTGTTACTTTGACTTGTATTCACTTGAATCTTCCAAAAATATGCATGCTTATTGACTTTTGTGGGTGTTTTTTGATCTTGATTTAACATGTTTCCTGTCTTTTGTGTGAGTTGTTTGTGAGATTATTATGCTTTTGTTTCTTTGACTTCATACATTCACATGAAATCTTTAACTATTCTGGCATGCTTGTTTGACCTTTTTGTGTGTGTTTTTTTATCTTGATTCAAATGGCTTCTATCTTTTGCTGAGTGAGACTATATGCTTTTGTTTCTTTGACATCATAGCCTTACTTGATATCTTCAGGAAATCATGCATTCTTAAGTGATCTTTGTTGGTGTTTTTAGTGTTTTATGATATGAAAAATGATAGGTATCCTAAATGGTATCCCATCTTTTCAATTCTTTGAGATAAGGCCTTTGTTTCTTAACTTCCTCTATTCACCTGAAATATTATTGCATGCTTGTTTGACCTTTATGCTTGTGTTTGTGTGAGGTTGCATATGCTTCTTTTGTTTCTTTGACTTTTTAAAATCTACACTACAAGAGATCATGCATGCTTATTTGACCTTTGTTGGTGTAATTATGCTCTAAAGTTAATTTTACCTATATACTTTTACCCTTTTCTTTTTAGTGTTTTTGTAGTACTAGCTATTGTAATGATTCATTGCAAAAAGAAGAGATCATCATCAAAAGCAAGCACAAACTTCTGTAAGTCCTACCCTTTGACTATTTTATCATTCAAGTAAAACCCTACTTTAAAAATAATCATTCACCTTCATGTAGATACCTTAGCTTGTGTGTTTTCTTATAGATCTGTGTGTGTAAAAGGGGTTATGATCTTTGTAGATTATAAAGAAAGAACATGAGAAAGATGGCAAGAGTACCTTCTTTTTTTTTTTACCATTCATGATATGAATTTAATGGCATGAAGAAAAAAGGGGTTTAAATATTATCAAATGTTTCATTATGCATGTCTGCCATGGTAGTATCATGACTTCATATATTGAAAGCTGGCGTATATATGCATCCACAACTACATGATTGTACTTTTGTTTTTAAATATTAATGTACCAACATTGATGATGCATATGTAACAAGAACAGGAGGGACAAAGAGGTAGGGCAAAGAGATATTGAACTTATTGATATACCACTAATATGCACTTATGATCTATTTGAAAACATCATGCTTTCTAATCGTACCCTGTGACACCACAATAATTGCTCTCCTATTTATAGGGGTGTTTGACATTGCTTTCATATTAAATCTTGATTTTTTGAAATGGGGCAATTTCATGTATCCTTTTTTAAAATTTAGAAATTTCATATATATAAAAACACGATTTAAAACGTTATACATTATGCATTTAATTATTGCACTTTTGGGTAGATATGATATTAATCATAAAAGTAGAGTGATATATGAAATTAATTATTTTTGAATATACGATGTATAAGCAACTTTGTGAGTAATGAATTGGGATTGTTTATTTTTGTCATATCTAACTAGTTATAAGTCCCGTGCACGCACAGGGTTTACACATAAATCAAATTTATTTTAAAATTTTAATTTACTATATGAAGATATAAGAATTTACCCGTGAAAATTATGATATAAGTACAACTAATAAATATGCATGAGTTTTTCATTATGTATTAATATCTTTTAATATTTTGTAAAAATTTTATTGGATGAAATATTCAACTTTGTTTATCTAACATAAATGTTGAGATTGAGGTTGATGTTGTTGTTTGACTTTAACTATTGATATCATATTGTACAAAATGTGCGAGTTTAGTAACACATAATGAGCGTTGATGAAGTTAGAATATACTCTGTAAAGTTTTAAAAAAAAAAATTCCGGATATCTGTATATAAACTTTAAATAATAATTACATGAGTCATTATAAGTACAACCGCGTATATTTATTTTCATATCATAGTAACTCATGTTTACCATTTGATATTTATATTACCGTTAATAATAATTTAACCGTATTTAATATTCAAACCCTTGTACGCATACGTTAAACTTTTAAATAGGATAACATGAGTCTTTTATTTAACGTATTGAGTAAAAAAATATTTTAATAGGTGAAAGTTAACTAATATTCATTTTAAAAATATTTAACGTATATTAAAACTAATTTGTATATTTACAAAAATATGTAATTATAATAGATGAAAGTCTTAAACTAATAACAATACTCATGTAATTATAAACAAAGTTCATATTATAAAGTTTAGGGGGTATAAAGTGTAAGGGGTTATATGTTTATTATCAAAAGATACTAAAAAAATATGGAGACTTATAATTTTACATTTAACTCTATATAATATATATAAAATTCAACCATTAAAGTTTTATTAATTACCTCCTCTTTTTAAAAAAATTTGTTTTCATAAATTTGACAACCTTTTTTATGGTTTTTTTTTAATCCACCAAATTATTAAAGTTTAACCACAATCAATTCAATTTTGACCTTTTATTGGTTAATCATATTGCTTGATTTCGCTTATGTGTCAAAATCAAGCACTCCTATTTGTCCAGTTTTTTTCAATAAGAATGATTTTGCAAAATCACTCCGAGATGATGTATTTTTTTATTATATAAAAGATTATTTGCGAGTGAAATGTGTAATTGATATTAAAAGAAATAATTACATAAAAATGTATATAACTTCTTATTTTCTTAATGAATAATAACAAAAAAATGCAGGGCAAATCACCCAAAAATGCAGTTAACTTGCCACTTTTTCTCATTGTATGTAGCATTCTTTTTTTTTCTCATTCTGTCAATAAACCTCTATCGTTAGTCCTTTTCTGTACCGTTACCAAAAAACTCGCATCGTTAGTCCTTTATGCTAACCACCGCTAATAAATAAATTAAAATTTGGTTATCTTACGCAAAACTTGTATCGTTGGTCCTTTATACTAACGATCGTTAAAAAATAACTTAAATTTTGGTTTTCTTACGTCATTCTTTCACGCTTTCCTCCGTTTTTTACACGCTGCTCGCTTTTAACACGCTTTTGTCCGCTATTTCACGTTTTCATACGCTTTTACACGCCATCCGCTTTTTCATTTTCGCCGTTTTCACGTTTTCATCTGTTTTACATGTTTTCATCCGTTTTACACATTTTCGTCTGTTTTTGCACGTTTTCATTGCGTTTTTTTACACGTGAAATTCCGTTTTTCATTTCATCCGTTTTACATAGTATTGCGTGCCGTTTTTACGCTTTTCTTCGTTCTTTCACGTTCATACACGTTTCATCCGTTTTAATGCACATTTTCATCCGTTCAGTTACATCGTTCATCCGCTTTACACGCTTTTTTTAACGTTATCCGTTAACACGCTGCCGCTTTTCAGCATCCGTTTTGACATTATTATCCGCATCCGTGCACGCATTTCGCCGCTTACATTTTTAGTTAACACTTACGTTGTTAACACGTTTTCGTCCGTTTAGCATTTTCATCGCTTTTAACACATTTATACGTTTTTTACGATTTCATCCGTTTTACATTTTCATCCGCTTTTACATGTTTTTGTCGCTTTTCACATTTTCGATGGTTTTTCATGTTTTCGTCTATTTTTTTCACGTTATCATCAGTTTTTTCATGTGTAAACACGTACGAAAACGTGTATAAAATGGATGAAAGGTGTAAAATCGGATGAAAACGTGTAGAAACGGTCGAAAACATTCAAAAACGTATTAATATGCTAAAAAATAGACAAAATGTGCAAACACGAACGAAAACGTGAAACAACGGATGAAAAGGTGAAACAACGGACGAAAATGTTAAAAAACAGACGAAAACGTGTAGAAACGGATGAAACGTGTAGAAACGGATGAAAACGCGAAAAAATGGATGAAAACGTGAATAACTGACGAAAACGTAAATGGACGAAACGACGTTAAAACATACGAAAACGGTAAAACAGACGAAAACCGCAAACGAAAAAACATGCAAAACGGAAGAAAAAGTGTAAAACAAATGAAAACGTGAAAAATCAGACGAAACCCAGTGTTAAACGGACTAAACCGTTAAAACGGATGAAAACGCTTAAAACGAACGAAAGCATGCAAAATTGACGAAATTGTGTAAAATGGATGAAAACGTGTAAAAACGGATGAAAACGCGAAAAAACGGACTAAACGGGAAAAACGTATCTAAAACGTAAAACGGACAAAAACGTAAAAACGATAAAAGCGTGAAAAACGGACGAAAGCGCGTTAAAACGAACGAAAACGGTAAAAACGTATCAAAACGCGGAAAAAACGGACGGAAACGTTAAAACCAAATTTTAAGTTATTTTTTAACGATCGTTAGTATAAAGGACCAACGACGCAAGTTTAGAGTAAGATAACCAAATTTTAGGTTATTTATTAACGGTCGTTAGTATAAAGGACTAACGATGCAGGTTTTTTTGGTAACGGGTACACAAAAAGGACTAACGATAGAGGTTTATTGACAGAATGAGAAAAAAAAAGAATGCTACATACAATGGGAAAAAGTGGCAAGTTAACTACATTTTTAGGTGATTTGCCCAAAAATGCATCGTACTTGTCACTTTTTGTCTTTGTTGGATTGAACTTTTTTCTTTCTTATTGTGTGTACTGAACTTTTAAATTTTGGTAATTTTGTGTTTATTCTGTCATGTAAAATGAGCATTTTACCTTTTGAAATTTAAAAAAAATAAGAGTAAAATGGTCACAAAATACACACAATGATTGAATTTAAAATTTCAGTACACACAAAAAGAAAAAAAAAATTCAGTTACAATTATATTGAACGACCTAAAGTGTCGCCAAAAATACATATCTTTGATTGAGTAAAATAATCTGAGTTTACAAAGTATAGGTCCCAAAAGATTTCCAAAAGTACCAAAAATGAAATTTGTTACAATCAAATGATAGTTAAGTGCATAAAATATAGGTGAGACGCTATCAACTCAGCTAATCCATGCAAGCCACGATGATATGCTAATACCTGAGATAAAACATGCTTAAAACAGTCAACACAAAGGTTGAGTGAAATCCATAGGTTTAATTAATTCATTTGAACACAATATTCGTAGTGCGAAGTTACGCTTGTTTCACACTCATCATTGAAAACAAAACAACATTTATTTCACTAAGTTCATGACAACCAAAGCGTAAACCTCGTACAAATAGAAATTGGTAAAATCGTTTCATCGCAGCCCTAGTAGGTAAACTTGCCAATTTACCTTATTGATTCAAATATAGTGCTTCGATTTCCCAATAATGGGTCAATAAGAACGGGAGTGTTAATTCCAATAGGCCTATTCACAATATTCGCGTTTAAGGCTCTTCAAGCAAGTGACTAATGGTGCATGATGTATGGACTTCAAACATAGCAATAGAATACTTAGTGACAATAAATCATTTGGATATAACGTATAGTTCAAAGCATTTGTGTTCAATTAAAAATATGGCATGTATCTCCCTCAAGAGTTTGTAAAACAATTAAGTAATAGAAAGTGGGGCTATGAACTCACCTGATGCAATGTTTATGATGACAAGAGTGGATACACTGAAATGAGGTGCAATCTCTAACTGCAACTTATGCTGAATGATATGATCTAATATAAGTCATCATATAATGTTATGCATGCAACTCATATGATATCCATACCACTTGTGTACTTTTGAAAATAAAGTTTATCGTCGAAATATACGCTTATGACATCTCGTCAAGTTATAAAATACTTTTGATATTTATGTTGAAACAATATACTACGATAATCGCTTTAGTGATAAATTAAGAAATTATATTGTCGTAAAATAATATATTTTGACAATTCATGAAAATGACTAATTTTGAGTGATCGTATATTATTCGTTATATCTTCGTTTGACAAACGGTTGAACATTTTGAAAAATAGAATAGGCAAACTCACTTTTACTAGAAGACATCGTTTTCTCAAAAATATTCTATCGATATGAAAAATGGCTCCAAACATGGTCACTTGCAATAACCATTTTGGTCTAGTAAAAATATGTAAGTGTTATTACTTGTATAAAATAGTTACGATATCCATATTTAAAACGCGTATAATTTAGTCGTTATAAGTCCGTTTTCTACGTTTTATATATCCTCGGTTTCATGTTATTATATACTAATATGTTTTTGATAAATTGACTCATTTAGACAAGGTTTAAAACTCATTTTTGCCCTTAAAATAACCCTTAACAGCTTACCCTTTTTTAGAAAATTAGTTTTCGTCGCAAAACTTGAAAATAGCGTAACTTCTTCGTTATAAATCCGTTTTAACCCGTTCAAGCGACCACGGTTTTGTTTTAAAGTCTATTTTCTGAAAATATAAACCAAAATAGTCCATGACCTGTCGAAATTTCCAGTTTTTACAAAAATGGACAGCAACTATTTATTTAACGTCTAACTTGATTTTTCTTGCGTAAATCTTGTTTCAATCACTTCAAATCAACACCAAATCTATTCTAATCCTACCATACACCTTCTTAGGGTGTCATGGGTTCCTAAACTTTATCAACAATGATATGTTTCAAGGGATAATTATAGGATGATTAAAACTTATAATAAGTACTAAAAACAATTAAAAGTGGTATAAATACATATGATACTTGCATGTTTTTGTACTAGCATGATAAAAATAGCTCAAGCAAGATGATGAATGTGTAATAAAAATTATAAGAAGCTTACAAGTATTATGATGAATTTTTGAGCTAGTAAACCTAATAATCTTGAGGTTTTTATTTCAAAACCCTAACTAGATTATTTATAGAATTTGATTAACACTTGATCTTAGTAAAAGAATGATTTCTTCTTCTTTTCTTTCCTTGGTCAACCTCAACAAAGAAAGGAGAGAAAGATGATGAAGTTTTTCTACTTGTGATATTTTTGTATGTTTATTACTTAATATAAAAGATATATAATACATATACAACAAATATCTAAAGGTGAGTATGTGTACACTTAGGTGGTGATATTAATTAATGAAATGGAATGAAAAAGGGGGGGAGGTCGACAAGGTGAAATGGGAAGAGTTTTGTGTATTTGTGATAATTAAATGTATTTAATGTTATGTATAATGTATGTTTTGTACATTTAATTAGTTATTAAGTGTAGCGTTAGCTAGAAATTGATTTTAACGAAACAAAATAAAATATATCAAAGTCATAAAAATTATAAAAATATATTTTTCACAAGTGTCGGGTGAATAAATAATTATCGAATAGAATTTACGAAAACCGTCGTAATTATATATATATAATAATATATATACAAAATAATTCCAAAACATCGGGTAAACTAATAATATAATTTTTATAGTCTTAAAATGAGTATAAAAATATATCAGGATAATTTTTGGAAGTGTCGGATCAAATATTCAAAATAAATGATTATGCGATAGCGTTTATTTAATAGTAAAATATACGTTAATGAAATATGCAAACCCATGCATGAACTAATATGACAATGATGTTACTGATGATATGTAGACTAAATCTAGTCTATATGAAATGTCCTCAATGATTTTTCATGAATACGAAGCTAAACCCTTACGGTTACGCGAATTTGATACTCGTAAACCTAGTTTACGAAAAATGGTGAATAGTGAATCATGAATAGTGATTTTTCTTCGGGAATGAATAGTGTTTCGTGATAGTAAAATTTTGAAATACACTCTCAAAATATCAAATCGACTTCAAAAAAATGATGAATAGTAACCGATGAATAGTAAATTCCCGAGATGACTAGTAAATTTGAAAAATGACCTGAAATTACGGGTTGTCACAATACCTATTGGAACCCTATACATAACTTAATGTTCTTAGATGTTCAGATTGCTTTAGACCTAAATCTTCAAGAACATTTACTGTAGGTATCTGAAATTGTATGTTAATGGGTGATTCCCAACTGACACAATGTATTTGCACCTTTTTCAGAGATGAAATGTAATATTTTATGTATGTTTGTAATGATAAGCTGTTTTGATAATTGATATAAGCTCAGGCAAGCAAAATTATAGATACAAAATTAGATTAATATCAAGACTTTTACTGACTAAAATATAGTATCGAACTAACACATCCTATTATAAGAAGAGCTTTAAAAATGTAACATATTGGATTTCACAAATACACTAAACCAATGATCAAAGAGGCGAATAAGATGAGTTTTAGAGAGAGAAAGTTAGAGGTTGGGAACTTTAGTGAGAGAAAGAAAAATCTTATTATGAGCTCCAACTCTCTACCTTGGGAGGTAGAGAGTATTTATAGTTCTTACATAAATCGCCACCTACGGGCTGTGGATCAGGCATACAGTGGGTAAAGACCCGTCCGTCCTCCACGGTGTTGCTTAACTAAATACTACTTAACTTATAATAATGTACGACTACGAGCTTTCTAACGATTACATATACTTGAGGTGACCGACTCTTTAATAACTGGATTTACTAAATCCTAACAATCTCCCCCTAAGGGAGGTCACCTCAAACACACATTAAAATTACATTGAATACAAACAGATATTACATTATAAGTTGTTCTTGCATTCTTGATGTATTACTTTGCTCTGAAGCTCGTAGTCATTAATTCATCATTGATGCATGTTAGGTTAATCCAAGTGGAGGTCTTTATCTGATCCACGTGATAATGAGTTTTGAGCCAGGTTTGAGATCATCCACTATCATAAATCTCTGACTCATCCTTTGTGATGTTGTGACTATTGGACCGACATGCTCACATTCTGGATCATGATTTCTTCTCATCAGAGTAGCGAAAGCTTTCGTTGATTCATGATATTGGCAGCAGCGTAGACCGGTTTTTCAAAGGTATCCGTCAATCCATAACCTGAGCCAGGATTGATTCAAAAGATTGAATCGCCCCATTGTTTCTGTTCAGTTGTCACATGGTTGATCTATTGAATAGATCTCACATGCCACCTACCAGGAGCTTGTTTGATGTTGGCTCCAGAAGGCTTTCCATCTTCATTGTGAATATGATTGCATATCACTCGGATGTTCTGGCAATACCACAAGGATAATGCGTAGGACTCATAAGATATAATCTCTCTTTTCACATTGTGTGAAACAGAGAGTCTTCATTGACAGTGTCCTAAGGAGATTTATTTGATGATCTCGTGGCTCTAGACTCAAATGTGCATATTTGGATCCTATTTCGGAGACTAGGGAGAGGGTCTCCTTCTTCAATATCAACAATCTCTAAGAGAAAGTCGATAGATTATGTCGGTTTCCCGTGAGAATGAAACAAGTCCTTTTAAGAGAAACTTGAGTGGTTTGGGAAGTTGAAGTGCAGTGTGTCACTGGGTCCATGACGTCTTGTCTTCAATACCGATGTTACCTTGGTAACCACCAGTAGCATATGAATTGAACCAGGTATTTGCCCTAAGGTTGAATAATTTGAGGGCTATTTGTTTTTACCCTTTTCTCATTCAATTCTTTTTCATTCTTCAACCCCTTCAGTGCTTACCGAGACTTCATTACTAGAACCTTGTTGGGTTTATTCCAGTTCTAGCTCTATCTCAGTCCGCACTCTTCCCATGTTCTCATTTTTCTCCTTTTTTCAATATACCTAAGGACTCTACACTATCTAGTAGATTGTCCCTGGGTAGATCCCTCCGGTTCTGGCGGATCGTGGGAACCAATACCTAACCTTATCGTCCTCATATCACCATACATAAAGTAAAGTTGGTCGGTCTATTTGGTATTGTTCATCTGCCATTGGAACCAATTGAAAACCATTTGAAAATCAATCCAGATACTTGTGATATAATATCAAAACATTTTGTACCTGAATTGTTTTTTGATAATTTTAGAAACAGAGCTCCCCCTCAACATGTGCATCACGCATCATTTTGTAATAGAAATAAATTTCATCTTTGAGGGGTTGGCTTGCATCTAAGAGTAGTTATATAAAGAATGTGGTTTTCAAAATAGTTGCTCCCCCTCAATATGTGCATGGAAATTTGAAAATGTTTCGCACATATTAGGAAAAGACTGCACATTGAAATAAATTGATCACGTTTCAAATCTTTGTGGTTTAAGATAGATGCTCCCCCTCAACATGTGCAAGGAAAATTTGAAATCGTTTGGCACATGTGGGAAGGAGAGCTTGTACATCCTTATAAAACCATTTACCGAATTATCAGTTTAACTCCAATTTAAATCACAAATTCTCCCCCAATCACAATTATCAAATCATTTGAGATTTGTGATCTCTGTAGATTTAAATTGATTTTGAAAGCTTTAAGGAGAATTGTGACTTGATTATGAAAGCGTTTTAACTGATAAGGATCGATTTTGAGACTTTAATCTCCATTGATTAAACATGCATGATTATCTTTTGAAAACAATTGTATGACAAATAACCTTTTGATTTAATTGAAATCATTCTCCCCCTCAATCAATAACATAAGTTGTTGATTGAGAGATAGATATTTTGACAAAAGTTAAGTCCAGATAATTTTCAAAAATAGAGTTCGACTTATTTAACAAAGCAATTAGTTTTCATTAGATGGTAAGTAATTGTTTTACATAATCAGAGCATGAGATTTGAAAAACAATATAAAGCATGGCTCTGTTCTTTCTTTGAAAAAATGGTTACTGCCTGAAATGACAATAAACCATTGTTTCACTTTCTCCCAAAAAATATTTTTTGATTTTTTTTTTTTTTTTTTTAAGAAACGATCTTATGTACATTCGAAGAACATCTAAAGACCCGTGACATTCTTTGAAAGTCAACACAAAGTCCGTAGATGATATCGAACCAGGAAAAAACATGACAAAATAACAATATTTTTGGAATTTTTCAAGATTTTCTAATTTTTTATGGGTTTTTGAAAGTTTTATATTTTTCTCTTTGCTTTTTGAAGGTTTTGTAATTTTATATTTTGCTTTTCGAATATATATTTACAAGGGATAGATAAAGGAAAACCTTTTACTCCTCTTCTTCCTCTTGAAAGAGTTTGAGTGTTTCCAGTTGTAGGCTCTTAACACCAAGTCGTGGAAGGATAAACTCAAAACATTCTCTAGGAAGAGCTTTGGTGAAGATGTCTACTAACTGGAATTCAGTCCTTACAAAATAAAGTTCCACCACATCGTTTTCTACTTGCTCCCTGATGAAATGATGTCGTATGTCGATGTGTTTTTCTCTTGAGTGTTGTACGTTGTTGCATGGGAGAGCAATAACACTTTTATTATCACAGTACAGAGGGATTTTATTGAATTCAAAGCCATAGTCAGATAATCGGGATCTCATCCAAAGGATTTGAGCACAACAAGATGACATGGCTATGTATTCAGCCTCTGTAGAGGAAATAGAAGTACTCATTTGCTTCTTTGAAGACCAACTCACAACCTTATCATCCAAAAACACAGCACCTCCAGACGTCTTCGACGAGTATCTTGACATCCTGCATGATCATCAGCATAGGTCGTTAGTGACATTCCGTTGTCCTTCGGGTACCAAAGTCCCATATTGATGGTTCCTTGGAGATACCGAAAGACCCGTTTAACCGCTTCAAGGTGCTTTTTGGTAGGCTTAGTGTTGGAATCGCTCCTAACTCGTAAATGGAACGACATTGATGGGATTACTATTTCTATCTTTGTTACCTCAAACACATGGGCTTGTTATGTCAATTACCCATAGATGTATGTGTTTGGGTATATAAACCCCTCCATACTTCCATGGAGGGGTGAGCATCATTAGTGTAATTTTCCCTTTCATTAATAAAACACACACTAGTTCTCTCCCTTCTCTCTAGCTTCTCTCACTAACATGATGAAGATGTTCTTCCATCTTCTCCGACCTCCCGAATCACCAAATCAACCATACATACGATCCTAACATTGGTATCAAGAGACAGGTCGGTTTATATTTTGGTTGATTTGCGTGATGTTGTATTTTGTCAAAAACTCGATTTGTGCAAATCTGTTTTACAAAGTTTTAATCTTTCTTGCGTTTTTCTTGAGTTTAACAGATTTTTGTTGCAAAGTCATGTATCTTTGGTCAAAAATATCATGTCTTATCCTTTAATAGTTTGTCTCAACTGTTAAAGTTTTGTCATTTTTTTTCCATCTCGTGAAGTATTTTGTGAATCTGGTCATCATATTGGGTCAAATAAGAGTGATATTTATACCATCTTTTCTGGGTTTATGAACCAAGACGGATTTTTGGTCGGAATACATCGCCGGAAAAAAGTCAACACGGGTCAAAACCCTAGTTCTACGCCTAAGGATCTTCAGATTGTTTACGAGTAGCTTGGAAAGCTACTCGTAAGGTACTACGCATAAGGGCTTACGCCTAAGGTCCCCGGCTTACGCCTAAGGTCCCCAGCTTATGCTTAAGGTCCATGGCTACGCGTAAGGTCTTATGCGTAACAATTACTACACCTAAACTTTCATGGTTACGCATAAGGTTCTGTCTTTACGCGTAAGATCAAGAAATGAAGAAGAAAAAAGATTCAATGACACAAAACCATACCAATCTCATATTGTGACCTCAGCGTTATCATCACATCATGAGTCACATATCAAAATAAACCTAACAAGACTCTCATGTTATTACTATTGATGTTGAATCAGCCAAACTTAAACCAAGTCCAAACTCGACACTTAACCCAACATCTTATCACAACCAAACCTTCACCTTCACTATTCAACTCTCATCTATAACTTTATTATGAACGAGAATCGTTAAATTACAACAAAAAGACCTCAGGTTACCTCTGTTTGGTACTTAAAAATTTGTCCAAAGACTAAAACCACAGAGGTGTCATCATCGATCTAATTTGAAGCTTCGCTTCATTCAATATCCGATCTTAAAGAAAGTTGTATAACAATCATGTTATTTACTTTTCTTTTAATCATTCAATGACCAAACAAAGAAAAACTTCATACAATTTATACCTACCCGAGACCCATAAATGAATCTTGAAGAAGTTTATTCTTGATTCGGATTGAGCCACAATCAAAGTTATAGGGAACGATTGTGAGTTTTGATTGATGAGGATCAATTTATGTTGGAGGATTGATGATGATATGAACCGATTCGTTTTCTTTGGTGTAGTGTGATGATGTAATTAGTCTGATGAGTGAGATGAAGATGTATCTATGTGATGAGGTGGGAGGCGATGGTTAATATGTCCATAGGGTTTGATGATTTATTAGGGTAAGTGTTGTGACATGCGTGTATTTTATACAAGTATGACTAGGATTTGGATCGGGCTTGAATGGATTGGGCCTGAGTGTTCTTTAAAACAATGATTACCATTATCGGTTAAGCAAACGTTTGGGCTGACTAGTATGAATGTGGTTTGGACTTGATCAGATAATGGGATACAATGCATTATCATTGTGTTAGGTCTTATTTTGGTATTCTATATTTTCACGGGGATACATTTGTTGACAAGATCGGGAAACCATTATCAAAGTTCATTTTAAACCGTTAATGAAGGCTAGTTTTGAGCATTTAACCGCAAGATGTGATTACGGATTTAATTCTATATTATTTATTTGAGGTTGAAGTGGGATATCACGGGCGCGTGTACTTAGTATCTTGAAGATATCGGGGTTGGTTGGATGCATGATTCTTCGAGAACCTTGTTCGAGCTTTAGCCGTTTCGAATGACAAAGACTTGAGTTATCTAGTTGAACCTGATGTAAGGAGTTACGTTGTTGTGCTCACAGCTTATAACTATCACTTTTAAGGAGTTACGTTGTTGTGCTCAAGTGTCACACTAAGGTGTGGATAATTTGAGAAACTTTAAGTTTACCTTTTTTTCGATGGAGTTAAGAAAAAGGGTTCTTCGTCTGACAATAGTGCAAGTTTAAGTCACAAGTTCGGGTTATACTACTTCAGTCTCAAGTTCATCATATTGGGTTTTTCTCCATCAGTAGTCACTACAAAAAGCCGTCCGAATGATAATGGGGTCGGTAAAGAGTTAGCTGAGAAGAGTATACACGAGTAGAGAAGTTTCATCAGCAATTGATTCTCGCGAGATATTTATGGTACTTCACACTTGTTCGATTAATTGAACATACATGGTTTCGATGTCTCCAATTTCATCATCAACATACGTGGTGTATGATTCTGATCCATTGAAAACATCGGGGGGAAGAGAGTATAGGTGGTGTCTTCTTCCTTTGTTGTTTTTGTATTTTTTTGCGAAAACCCTCTCCTTTCATGAATTTCTTCAATCAGGGGGAAGAAATGAGACGATCTGTGGTCTAAACGTCTCACTTTGGTGTCATCGTCTCACTTTCACAGAGTTATCGTGCGTGAAGTTACCTAAATATGATGTTGTGATGCCTCACACACGGTCATTTTATCGAGTAATTGCAGATTTACAGGTAACTATTATTCCGATAGACCGCAACATTCAGGGGGAAGTCGTTTCATTTCGTCTTTCGTGGTCTGTTTGGTGTGAAGCATCTACATACGTGAGAAGATCTTGTTGATTTCTTGCATGTTACCCCTGAACGGATTTTCCGCAACAAGTCAGATTTACCTTGTGTGGTTTACTGCTCATCTACAAATTCCGCTGCGTACTGAAAACTTCAAAAGTTAGAGGAAATGTTCACTACATCAAAGTTTCGATTCTCGAAGACAGTTGTCATTTTGGGGAAGATTCAGAAACTTCGCTAAAAAGGAGTGTACGGAGAAGCTGCTAAAGACATGCGGCATGAATTGGGGAGAAGTTAATCCAATTTATGCATATTACATCATTTGCCTACAAGTGAAGAAAACGTTTCTCAAGTCAAGGTACCAGAAGAAGACAAAGAGCGTAACCTTTCATCATCCTCAGCACTTGAAGAGCTTATGAAGACCTTTCTTTATTTGTTTTCTATATTTGTAGTAAATGTTGTAAGTAATCCCTTATGTCGTCCCATTGGGGGAAGATTGTTGGAATCGCTCCTAACTCGTAAATGGAACGACATTGATGGGATTACTATTTCTATCTTTGTTACCTCAAACACATGGGCTTGTTATGTCAATTACCCATAGATGTATGTGTTTGGGTATATAAAACCCTCCATACTTCCATGGAGGGGTGAGCATCATTAGTGTAATTTTCCCTTTCATTAATAAAACACACACTAGTTCTCTCCCTTCTCTCTAGCTTCTCTCACTAACATGATGAAGATGTTCTTCCATCTTCTCCGACCTCCCGAATCACCAAATCAACCATACATACGATCCTAACACTTAGCCTGGTATCTAGCACACATGCAAACAGCGAACAAGATGTTTGGTCTACTAGCTGTGAGGTACATCAGGGATCCAATCATACTACGATATTTTGTTTGGTCTACCATGATCCCTGAGTGGTCCTCATCTAGTTTAGTACGCTCTATCATGGGAGTGTCAACAGGGTCACTAGAATCAAATCCAAATTTCTTTAAAATCTCATTTGCATATTTAGATTGATTTATAAAAATGCCTCCGGGACTTTGTGAAATTTGTAATCTCAAGAAAAATGACATGTGTCCCATCATTGACATTTGAAATTTAGAGCCCATTTCCTTAGAAAAATGGTCACACTCATTGGGGTCAGTTGAGGCAAAGATAATATCATCAACATATATTTGAACATGAATTAAATGTTTGCCTGACTTCCTGGTGAACAATGTCGGATCAACTGCTCCTTTGCTGAATCCAGTGGATAGAAGAAACTTTGATAGCGTATCATACCATGCCCTTGGAGCTTGCTTTAAACCGTAAAGAGCTTTCTTCAAACGATAGACGTGAGTAGGATGCTCTGGATTCACAAAGCCTTCAGGTTGGCTGACGTATACAACTTCTTTAAGATCTCCGTTAAGAAACGCCATCTTTACATCCATTTGATAGACTACCATGTTCTTACTTGCAGCATTAGCCTGGAAGATTCTGATTGCCTCGATACGAGCAACAGGAGGAAATGATTCTTCAAAGTCAATACCCTCCTCTTGACTATATCCTTTTGCAACCAATCGAGCCTTGTTCTTTAAAACATCGCCATGCTCATCAAGTTTCACTTTGAAGATCCACTTTAGAGCAATGATCATAGCACAATCTGGAGCAGGTACTAATTCCCATACATCAAGTTTTGACATCTTTTGGTACTAATTCCCATACTCATGAATTTCTTCTTGCATGGCATTGAACCAGCTGTCTTCATTCATGGCAGTTTTGACATCTTTTGGTTCGACCTTGGAGAGTACAGAGTTGAAGAAGCACCATAAGGCATCGGTTGCAAGTTGTTTCCGTGTGGATACTGGACGAGAGAGGTTTCCAATGATGTTGTCCAATGGATGATCATGTGTCCATTTTCTGAGGTGTTCATGTGGCTGTTGTTGAGGAACTGATGTAGCAGAGTTGATATCTCCTGATGAAGATGGTTCTGATGATGATTCAGGAGCAAATATGTTTTCAAATGGAGCATCTTCAGGAGCAGCAAAGGGGTTAACTTCATCATTGATCCCAGAAACAATTCCATGATGTACATTTGACGATTGATGATTTGTTAATGAGACAGAGTGATCATCAGCAGGTGCTTCTTGACTTAATGATATTGAGACTGAAGGGTTGACTTCATTCACAGGGATAAGAGCAGCCTCTGTTGATGGAATTAACATTTCATCAGCATTTGGTTCATAGTGTTCATCAAACATTGGATCAAACAATTTCTTTAAATCATCTTCTGAAGGAGGTACATAAGGAGTTGCTGGAGAGGAGTTTGGTACAAGGGATGAACCAATGGGACTGTTTTGAAGTGCGGGTCCGAACTGATTGTCCAGAGCCATTTGACAGTCAGCTCATCGAACGTAACGTGGATTGTTTCCATGATATTTTGGGTTCTCTTGTTGTAGATTCGGTAACCCTTCTTGTTTGGTGCATACCCAACAAAAACTCCAATATCTGCCTTTGCTCTTAATTTACCTAAATCTTGACCGTCATTAGTTGGATAACATAATGCACCAAACACACGAAGGAATGAGAGATTAGGTTTTCTATTGTGGACAAGTTCATATGGAGTTTTTCCATGAGTAGTGTGAATTAGGGATCGATTTTGAGTGTAGCATGCAGTGGCAATGGCTTTATCCCAGAGAAACATTGGAACCTTTGAGTAAATCAGCATTGTTCTTGCGGCTTCCACAAGAGTTCGATTTCGTCTTTCAACTACACCGTTCTGTTGAGGAGTTCGTGGAACACTTCTTTGATGACTGATTCCAACACTTTCATAAAACTCACTAAGTTGTTTATTAACAAACTCAGTTCCATTGTCTGTTCGGATGATTCAGACAGTTTTGTTAAGTCGAACCTGCAGCTGTTTGATAAGTTTGATGATGATATCTGGAGTTTCATCCTTTGTCCTTAGGAACTTAACCTAGGTGAATCGAGAGTAATCATCAACCACAACTAACACGTATTTATTCCCAAAGATATTCTTCACTCTCAGGGGTCCACATAAGTCCATGTGAATTGTATGAAGAACTTTTGTAACGGATTTTGTAGGTTTGGGTTTGTGGGCATACTTCTTGCTTTTTCCTAATTGGCATGCTGAACAAAGATGATCCTTTTCATACTTTAGTCTAGGTAAACCTACAACTAAGTCCTTTCTGGAGAGATCATTGATGGTGCCGAAGTTCAAGTGATTGAGACGACGATGCCAAAACCATGACTTTGTTTTCGAAGCCTTTGACAACAAGCAAATTGAAGAAGACTTCATCATATCTTCGATAGAGATGGTGTATAGATTTAAACCACGAGTTCCTCTTAAAAGATCTTTACCATCAAGTTCTCTAACGAAACAAGTATGTTTTCTGAAGGCCACTTCTAGATCAGAATCACATAATTGACCGACAGAGAATAAGTTATGACCAAGACCTTCCACGTAATATACCCTGGAGATAACACTATCACCGACAACATAATCTCCATAACCCATAATTGCACCGAAATGATCGTTCCCAAATCTAATAGTCCCGATGAATTTTCTCACGAAGTTCATGAACCGGGACCGGTCTCCAGTCATATGCTTGGAAATGCTGAGTCCGGTACCAAGAACGATTTGAACGATCTGCAGTTGAACACAGACAAGAATGGATAACTGGATAATTGGGATCCCCATGCAAGAATGGGTTCCACTTGGTTAGTAACAGTGATTGGAACACCCACATCAGAAGTAGAAACAATGGAATCATTAGAAATAGATGCAGTGCTAGTGACCATATTTGACCTATTCAAAGTATGTCCACTTCTTAAGGGAATAGTTCTACCAGTAGGCATCCATTTTCTAGTGGGCATTGATTTAGTAACTATAGGGCAAAGTCATCATTAATCTTACGGCCAGAAGGTATCCATTGATAACCTATATTACTAAATTTCCTTCCTGTGGGTTTCCACTGTTTTCTAACTTTCTTTCGCCTTTGCCTTTTAGCCTTCTTAGATTGAATTCTAACATTAACAATTTTATCAGGGCATTTGACAGCATTAGACAGAACATTCACACCACATTCATGATTAGTAACAGAAATCAAGCAGTCATCATTACATGGTTTGCAAATAGTAGCAGAATTCGAATTAATTACAGTACGCTTATAGCTAATACTAGAATCAAGACGATTCGTTTTATTCAACTCAAACTTAATATTCCTAGGGTGATCTTCTACTCTCTTCCAATGCACATTCTTAGCTTGCGAGGTTCTATCTTGCTTGGTATTGCTTGGAGGCTTTGACCCGCTTGCTTTAATGTCACTGTTTACTCCTGTAGAGGGAATTATGCGAACATTAGTTGGTTGATCTACTTTTTGCATTCCTGAACTAGATGTGCGGGGATCTGAACTACTTGAAGGCACATTAGTGTTCACTTTCTTAAAACTGGGCATAGAATGATTTGAATGCTTGGTACTGGACATGGAACAAGGCATCACAGCTTTGCCTTTCGCACCTAAGTATTTAGGACATGTTGCAATTAAACATTCTAGCAGCTCTTGAGATCGTTTGGCCTGAATGCAAGCAAACCTAATTTCTCTATCCAGAGGCTTATTTATGAAATCCTCTTCCACAATCTCACGAAGACATTCTAGACTATCCTTAAGGTGAGCACAATAGTTATGAAACATAGGTTCATTATTACTAAGATGAGGAGGAATGTATTTAACAGTCACAATATATTTGCAGTCTGAGGATGACTTTGATGCAACATTCTCATTAAAGACAAGTGGCAGTTTCCCTTTTTCCTGACTCCTCAGATTCTCAATTTCTTTTTGTAAAGTCGTTATTTTTTCGTTGTTTTGGTCACGAGTGACTTTCATTGAATCATATAACTCTTTAAAGTGTCGTTTAACTTTTTCATTTTCTTCTAGAAAACTCTCGTTTTCCTTTTGTAAGGCATTAACTAAGTTTTGAAGATGAAAAGTTTGAGAATACTGAGAATCTAAAGGAGGAGGCATTTGGGATCCAGTCACATTGTTCTTTTCACCCTTTAATTGAGAGATTTGGGCTTTCAACTTTCTGATCGTGTTACAATGAGCTCGAATCTGTTCATCACGTTTGCTAATTTCAAAAATTGCATGAAATTCAGGAACATCCAAGGATGTCTTGAAATTTGAGGTTTTAACATTTTCTTTCCGATGTTGATATTTTAATTGCAAAGCAAGATGCTCAACTTCCAATTTAGAAAACTGTTTCACCAGGTTATCATGATCATCCTGTTCAACTTTATCATGCAGTTTAGAGTTAGTTTTTCATGCTCAATGACACGACCATGGGAGACTTTCAGAGCAACAGATAATTCATGAAATTGAGAAGCATTAATGGAGCAATTTGTAGCAGTATAAAACACATCTTGAGCAATACATTCAGAAATAAGATTCTCATTCAAGGTATGAAAGTTCTTCCTCTCAATCTCATTATATTTAAATTCTTGCTCATAGTCACTAACCTCAACAATCATCGCATCAAATTCCTTTTCCATTTCTTTAATATCTAAGTCCATCCCCTTTTTAAGACTCTCAAATTGACCTTTTAATTGTTTAAAGAAAGGCATGACCTCAATTAAATAGCATTCTTTAGTTTGCTCAAAACCCCTTTCCCCTTCAGTTATCCCAGTGGGTGTGATCTTTTTCTTACAAGTTTTCTCAAAATCAACAAATAATTGAAAGATAACATATTGACTGATTAAGGTCTTGCTTTTAGTGGCAATAGTTCTAGGTACTAAATGCATTGGTGTATTTGGAGGATACACAGTCGCTGAAGGCATTTTCCTAAGGGGAGGGTTTGTTACAACGAGATTCTCTGCTTTTTGCTTATCTAAATCCTTTTCCCAGAACACTTGTTCAGGTGTTAACAACGTTTGAGGCTTAAAATTGTTCAAGAAAATCCAATTTTCCTTCTTGTAATCATGGGGTTTGATCGTTATGTTATTCTCTTTACATTCAAGATCTTCTAGCTTCTTATTCATTTTCTCCCTAGATGCATCATCTAATTTTCTATCTTCCTCAGTGCACTCAACACAGCTAGGTTTCTGTCTAGGTTTAAGAATCTCATTACCATCATAGATTACATTATGGGCAGCTCTAGCCTTTTTAATGACCTCTGGATTTGGTTCCACAACAAGGGGAATGCTATGCTTATCGCTTAAAACTCTATGCTTAGTGATCAAGTGAGCAGTCTGAATGGTATTCCCTTGTACGTACAACTTATTTTCAAGCTTGTTTTTCAAAGTTTTTAGATTGGAAAAATCATTCAATAGTTTTGATTCCTTAGCACTGAATTCCTGCTTAAGCATTTTAACATTATCTTGAAGTTCTTGTTTTTGATTAGCAGTTTTAGAAAGCTTTTCTTGTAAGGAGTGTAACTCTTGTTTTAAGACTTCTTCTCTAAAGTTACTTTTTCTAATAATTGTACGCATTTGGTCATCCATTTCCTGCTCACGTGTGGTTAACTCAAACTTAGCACGCTATTCATAAATAGCAACTTGTTCTTTATAGGCATTCAGTTCAGAGATAACAGAATCATCAGGGGCACATGTAGTGTATTCATCAAAAGCACAATCATCATTGACTGCAGAAGATGCATTACTTGGTACAACCTCACTTTCACTTTGCTTCATATATTGATCATATGGGACAATATTGCTATTACCCTCATCATCAATATCTGATTCATAAGTTTCAAGAGCTTGTACTTTATTATGCATCTTTTGCTCATCAACTTCATCATATAGTTTCAATACCTCTGAGATGATTGATTCTTTAGATGGACCAGCTTGCTGTGATGATGAGACCTTATGAGAGACCATTGGAGAAATGCTAGCCATGAAAATTGTTTGTGCAGTAGGTTCATCATCGACGTCAGAGTCGTATGCATCACAGTCAGTGACTTGGAAGGCATTCTGATGATTGTGACCTATCTCCTGAATTGGCTGCTCATCCACATCTGCATCATAGGTCTTGGCATTGCCCTCAGCAAGAAACAACAACTCCTCTTCATCCAAAGCTGCACCATTATCCTGAGCTTGTACGACCAACATCTTGTCTCTGAAGTATTCTGCATTCTGTGGACGTTTTGGAGATGTGCAGTTCCTAGCAATGTGTCCCTCACCACCACAGTTGTAGCATTTGACTGGCTTTGCTTGACCTTGATTTGGATTCCTTCCACGATTCTGAATTTCTACATAACCTCCACCTACTCCACCTCTTCCCTGTTCATATTGCCTTCCTTGAGTTGGTTGCACCATAATTTTTCCATCTCTGACAGCCGCATGATTGTGAAGGTTGGAAGCAGTTCTGATCTCATTGTTAATGTGAAGACTGTTGGTATGTGGACTGAGAGTCAAGGTTTGTTAAACCATAAGGGCCAGTAGATTAATGAAGTGTCCCACGGCTGCATCAGCATCAGCTTGTTTGAAACTTGGATCGGGAATGAGTTTGTGATTACGATTACCCATGGGTATGACTTGAGATGCTTTGGTGGTAATACCAACATTGGTGTAGAAAGCTGTAGAATCATTTGGTGAGCTTGTTTCTCCCTGGTTGGTTTTGAATTGATCAAGAATCCTTTTTTCAAACATAGCATGCCTCTCATTCTGAAGCAGGAAGGCATACAATTGCTCATAGTTTGTATTCTTTAGACCTTTGGTAAGCTTCACAGAGGTGACAAATTTGTGCCACTCGGGGATTCATGTTGTTTACAAACTTTGAATTCAGCTGAATGTTTGGCATTGTCATTTTGATGTTCCTCATGTCATTCACAAGCTTATGGAATCTCATATAGTACTCTTAGACACTCTCATCTGGTTTCATCTTGAAGTGCTCAAACTCATCATACAGTTGTGATTCTCTGTCTTCCTTAGTTAACTCAGAACCAGAGAGAAGCATCTTGACATTATCCCAGACTGCCTTGGCTTCAGTGTTGTGATTGATCAGCTTGTAGATGTCTTTTAGAAGACCCTGAAGTATGATGTTTGAAGCCCTGATATCAGCATCGAATCTCTTTTTCTCCTTATCACTGAGCTCATCATACGTCTTTGGTCTGTCCAATCCAAAGATTATGGTTCCATCTGCACCAGTATCAATTATGTCTCGTGTAGTCTCAATCTGATACGGTCCTTCATCAATGGATTTGAGAATGTTGGCCCCATTATCCTTTCCAAGACAGTACAATCTGATTCGTTGAGCCCAAGAGTCGTAGTCAGTTCTATCAAGCATAGGTGGACGAGTATCCGAACCAGCTGCTTGAACATCCACAGCAACAGTGGAGATGATTGTAGATATGTTGGTAGACATGTTAACAAATTACACGGGATTTTATAACTCTATCATTAAACCGGGAAATAGATTCTTTCACGGGATTTTACTAAATCAAGAGAAAACCGTATTATAAGCAGAAATCAACCAAGTTGCTAAGAGTTATTGAACCAAGTTGCTAAGACCAAGTCACTAGATACAAGTCGCTAGAGCACCAAGTCGCTACACAGTCAAGTCGCTAACGAGCAACTCGCTAAGGTCCAAGTCGCTAACACCAAGTCGCTAAGAATTCTGACAACAAGTCGCTAAGTCGCTAAATAGCAACTCGCTAAGGTCCAAGTCGCTAACACCAAGTTGCCAAGAAACTTAAGTACAAATCACTAACAAAATTGAAAGCAAGTCGCTACCTTCACCAAGTCGCTACCCGTAGTGGAGAATCCACTAAGTGTAATGTTTGTCGGCTTGTCTCAAAAGACAAGTCGCTAGGACCAAGTCGCTACCAAAAAGCACTACAACTCGCTACTTTTTACTGAAGCAAGTCGCTAAGATGAAATTCACTACGAGAACCAAGTCGCTACCAAGAAAAACTTCAAAAACACACTTTTCAATCCAAAACAAGCTCAACCACAGTGATTCAAGCTTACCAAATCAAAACCCAAGCACATATAATGATCCTAAACACAAAAGTACACCCAAAATTCAAACTTTAACACTAGAAATGAATCAAATGATGCAAAAACCACTAAACTTTTTCAAACTCAAAAACCATCTAAAAACCACTATAAATCCAAGGATATGTAAGAGATGATCAAACCATGGCTCTTGATACCATTTGTAACATATTGGATTTCACAAATACACTAAACCAATGATCAAATAGGCGAATAAGATGAGTTCTAGAGAGAGAAAATTAGAGGTTGGGAACTTTAGTGAGAGAAAGAAAAATCTTATTATGAGCTCCAACTCTCTACCTTTGGAGGTAGAGAGTATTTATAGTTCTTACATAAATCGCCACCTACGGGCTGTGGATCAGGCATACAGTGGGTAAAGACCCGTCCGTCCTCCACGGTGTTACTTAACTAAATACTACTTAACTTATAATAATCTACGACTACGAGCTTTCTAACGATTACATATACTTGAGGTGACCGACTCTTTAATAACTGGATTTACTAAATCCTAACAAAAAACCTTTTACCGACTAAAACGTTATAGACAGCAAATCTTTTGGACATTTGCTTACTGTTTCTTTAGTAATTATAGACATTTAGTGATTCCTTTGTTACTCATTCTTTTTTCTTTGATAGGAGTAGAGAAAAAGGCTTTTAGTGACTGAATCTGCACTTTTTTCTGCCTCTTCCTTTAGTAAGCAAAGGTCCTTTATTTTGTAGTGGCTGTTCATGTATGTGTCTTCACGAATTAGGCTACTTACAACTCTTACTTGACATGTTTGATTTAAATAGAATGTGTAAGATATACCATAAAATATTATGAGTCGAGTACAAAGCGAAATCAATAAGACGTATAAAAGAGGTGAATCCTATACAAGGATTATATGTTATGCCTAGCTTGAAAGCTACCCCCCCTCGATTAAGTATATATAATCGTAAAATGTAACCTTTAGGCTTATAGTATGTTTTGCAACATTGCAATATGAGCTGCATATCAGATCTCAGAATACGTAATTTGATGTTTATTACAAATTTTTGGAGTTTTCTTTAGTGTACGTATGTTGATGGCTGATGAGGTGCAATTTCATACGTTTTTAAAGGGTCATTTAGCCTCTAAACTCGTACATATTTATAAAGACCTCTTTGATAGTTTATCCTAGGTGCTTACGCTAAAGCGGTAAAGGTTTGATCCTTTATCAATCATATGATAATCTATGTGTTATGACAGGTAGTGCGTGTTCATTTTCCCATTTCTATATTGTTATATCACTTATACACCCAAGAGATGAGAGAATCCAAACACTTATGTGATGTGCTAGTATATATTTCCGTGCTTGTTAGAATTATTGTTGAACGCATTGTGCTATAAACTATCTTTAAACCAATGCAAAATGCCCACTAATTTGTTATTTGATTAGACTAAAAGCACATTTTCTTGAGGATAAGCAAATCTCAAGTTTAGGGATATTTGATGAGGTGTAATTTTATGTATTTTTACGATGGCATTTAGCCTCTAAACTCGTACATATTTGATTATATATTGTCCTAAATTGTTTCTTTTAAAGTCTTAGGTACTTGGGATGCATTTGCTGGGAAAAAGATGCATTTTGGGCTCGATTGGATAGAAAACGAAGAAAATGACAAAGGCCAAATGACAATGTCATGTGACGGCGTCACAAGCTACAACGTGACGGCGTCGCATGAGGGTGCTGACCATATGGCCTGTGAAGACGGTGTCAGATGAGGCTGACGGCGTCACATCTACAAAGTAACGTCGTCACAACAAAGTCAGTGCAAAAACGAAACCCTAATGGGTGGCGAACTGACGGCGTCACAAGCATAGTGTGACGCCATCACAACACAAAAACTATAAATATAAACACATTGTTTTCATTATTGTGTGTGCAACTTTAGAGGAACTTATACCATCGAACTAGGGTCGGTTTTTAGGATCTTTTTAGCCCTTTTTGGCCATTGAAGAAAACTCATGTATTAATGAGATAAGTTATTTAGTCAATCATTTAATCATGTCTATTTGTTATGGTTTGATTTGTTTACTTGCTTCTCTTTCTATTATTATGCTTAGCTAATTTAGTCATTATTTACTTAAGATTGCATGAAACATAGTTAATGATTGTTTTATTGCCGTCTTTTGTTTAATAGTGTGCGCGTTAGAAGTTGAAAAACTGGTTAGGGAAAACTATACGAACTTGAACGTCCACTAAAACATGAATAATTGATTACTTATGTCTAAGGTCATGTTTCTTTTTATCTCCAGATTAAGGGACTTATAAATTTATGTAGGGTCCACAGCTATTACAACCACTGAATGGGGATGTCTTCTTATTTCTTGGTTTGTGAATACAGAGGAAACAATGAACATAGTGGGTCCTACTTCAAAAAAGAAATAATATAAAATGAATTGGTCCTACCAATTCCTTTCCTAAAAGGAAAAAGAAACGCCCCCTAAGTTTGTTAATTAGGTGAGTATTTATTGCGTAGGTTAATTAATGGATGAGCTTGACAAATCACACGGACGTCGTTCACTTAGGCTAGTCTATAGACGTGGGACTAACCATACCACAACAGGTAATTAGGAATACTTCACATTACAATAGCCAAAGACGTGACAATTCGATAACATAATAAAAGATAACTATGGAGTAATAAGATTCTAGGTAAATACGTTTTTTCTCACATAAGAAGTTCACCACCACTTTACTTTTCTTGTCATTTACTTTTATCGCATTTAATTACTAGTAGTTTAATTATCCTTAAAACCACCTCCTCCAATACTTGGGATTTTACTTGTTTTCCAGTAAAATATAAAAAGACCCAAAATAACCTTCCCCCAACCTTTAGACTTAAATTGACATACACTTAGAACCTCCCTCATTGTTCCCCTAAAGAACGGTCAATCCTCCAAGTCTTGTTTATACTACACTACAATGATTAGGTACTCTACCTAGGACGATTGTAAAACTTATTGTGGTACAACCATTCCACATCAATGACATATTTAGCTATTGGCCATTGGCTTGAATTTTTTTTTTTAAAAAATCACAAGGTCAGATCTTGCAAGTTTTCTAAAAATCCGCAAATTCTCCCAGCTTTTGCTAGTTTTGTGGGTATAACGGGTTTTTTTTATTTAAATAAATAAATAAATAATTTGTGAAGTATGTTTGTAAAATTGATTATTTTTGTGATTTTCACTTATTTAAGTTTCTTAAAAATTGTAGGCCGGATGTACCATGGAATTATTTAGCTCGATCATTAAGTTGTATCACAAATGCAAGTTATTTAAATTATATGGTCTGTCATGCTACCGTAGTCTTAAATTAAATCTTGTATAACATAACTATGTTTGCTTGTTACGTTCATTCAACGAAATATCTAGCTTGAAAACATTTTTAACATCTATATAAGATAGAATGTAGATGTGTGGTGATCGGTTACCACCTACAAACTGTCACGTTATCATTCACTTCCATCACCGAACTCGCCATCAAATTCTTGTAGTATTTGTCATCTTCTTACCATTTACCTATAGCACCCTACTTAAACACTCAAATACCATATAAAACACACACACGCAAATTTCAATTTGTTAGGTGGTCTAGGAGACCTAACGCCTTTACCTTTATTCACGCTCGGTGACCTTCATGGTGTATTAAGGGTGACGTGTGGCCTCTCCCCTTTCACTTGTGGTCACCTCCATGCTCTAACAAGGTTGGCCGCTCACCTTTTACACGCGAAAAGGGGTACTACTACATCCCATGTAACAAACTTGTAAATTGTTTAATCAATGAGTTGACACATATAAATCATCGATAATGATGACAAGATGCTTGAGTTGGATTTCATAGCAAAATGAATGTGATTTTTCATTGAAATTCTTGCTAAGAAGTGTAGAAGGGGCTAAATTAGACTCCAGGCAAATTGTTGGCTTGTGGAGTTAAAACCACACGTAAACGACTAGAAGTGTGTGAGCCTATGGCGGCACACACGTTAAACACGAGAGTACGTGACGAACGTTTATTATTTGAATACGTTATACCCGTTTTATGCATGCATGTATATCCGATCACTATTCATGACCCATGGACTTGATCCAATAACAAAGTAGGTCGGTTTAGGAGTGCCTTGGGCCTAGTCTTTCTAACCGATCGGGTATATAGGGGTGTTTGGGTTTGTTGCTTGTCGACCAAGCCAAGAGCCCAAGCCATAGGGTCGGTTCGATACCCTATATAAAAAAACACACCCCTACATCCATTGTATGCATTGTATCCCTAAACTATACTAAAGTCGATCTACTATTCTTCCTAGAATACCCGATCGGAATTTCTATTTTCCGGTTAGGGTTCAATTTGGTTTGATAAATCCCTAAACTTGCAATCATATCCAAGTCGTATTAGGTATTTGAATTAGTTGGTTTTCTTGTTACTAGTTTCAGGTCGAACGAGTGTTAGCAACAAGTTGGTATTCTGTGTTCGTGGTTCTCGGACAAAGAAGGGAAAGATCTCGGACATAATTGTCCGATATCGGGTGTTGTGAAAGCTTCTCGGACAAAAGCTAGATCTCGGGCAGAAAAGAAAGAACGTGTTTTTGGGGTTTTCTAGTTCGTGGTATTCAAGTTGTTGATTGGGTTAAACGTTCTCGACTAGCGTTTATTCGAACGTAATTGGTTTAAGTGTTTGTGTGTGATACTTGTAGAGGTATCTATTTTAGATACTTGGGTTTTTTTGGTTTTCTTGTTCGTTTGATAGCGTACAGTTGTCGCCAAAGGTTAGTTTTTTATTTACCTTTTATTATGTATTGTTTATTAAATATGTGTTTACCTAATTGCAATTACTATATTCAATTCCGTTGTTTACTCGTTTGCGTTACTTGACTAACTAGGTTATTAAATCCCAATAGTGGCATCACGAGTCAACTCGTTTTTGCGATTATGGGTTACACGTTTTTATAAACATGTTTAAAAGGCTGCATGAAATCTAATTAGTTATTCGTTTTATTTTTGTTTTGACAACTATATGCAATACTTGTCAATTATTAATAAAAAATAACAATACACACACAAATTAAATTAAATTGTTAATTAGAATTAATTTGTTAATTGGAATTAAATTTTGTTAATTAGAATTAGTGGTTAATTAGAATTAATTGTTAATTAGAATTATATTGATAATTAGAATTACATATTGTTTATTAAATACATAAATAGCGTAATTAATTGTTTATTAAGTTTGCCTTGCTTTTTATGTGTTTTCTGGCCACAAGACCCACTCAATTGCTTTTTGTGATGTATGGGGTGATCTAGGTATTGTACCTAGTGACGGTCTTATGGTTCTCCTTTTGGGGAAGACTCGCGAGAGAACTCGGAACAATATGTGTTTATATATTGATGTTTATGTTTATATGTTTGTGATTCCTTATGTGCATTATTGTTACTTGTTTTGATACCTAATTGTATGCAATATGGAATAATACATATCGTAACCATAACATTAATATTGGTCTTTATTTACACGCCTAAATATCATGCTCATTGTGACCTGCTATTTGATTCGGGGAATATTGTTTTTGTAAAATAAAGTGACCTAAACTATTGAAACAAGTTTTTCAAGAATTTAAAAACTAGACACTATTACACTTAGGTTGTACGGCTCACCCACTAGAACAGACTATAAAGGGGGTTTAAGGAGGTACGCACAGTCACACCTAAAGAATTTTCGGTTATTTCCTAGCGCTGACCTGGTCCTCCGCCTCCCTGTGAGTTCGATTGGAGCTACCGTGAACCATGATGATCACTACAGTGTCATTACCAACAAAATTTAAAATAAGTGTTACAAAGTTGTTTTGTATGCTTCTTTGTACAAGACTTTTACCACATTTATGTGCATACCCTATTTGTTAATTTTATGTCTATGCCATCCAACTATGAACACGTGCATTTGGATTTACTTCTTTCGTCAGACCTTAGGGCCTTTCTAACCCATGGTGATTATTTCTCTTAGGTCAGACCTTTGGTTATTTTTGCAAGTTCATACTTGGTCGACTTATTTCGAGTTGGCTTGGTCAGACCTTGAACCCGAGGCATAAGATGAGAACTAAACATGCTTTTGACATTATTACTTGATACTAATTCCTTAAACAGTCTCATAAAGTCTAAGAGTTGCATTATGCAATTAACGCTCGTCGCTTACCTCTTGTCCTACTTAGTTACTCACTGGTCAGACCTCTGGTAAATAAGTGGGAGTGTAAGATGGATCTTAGTCTTATTAGTAATTAATCAGGTAGTTAATTCTTTTAAGAATGTAATTATCAAAAATACTAATTATTTGAACTTTTCAAAACAGTTCGGTACTCATGAGTTTCTTTGAGAAACAAAAACTCACTGGACCTAACTTCATTGATTGGTATCGCCAGTTTCGTATTATACTATCAACTGAAGATAAGGAAACTTATTTGGAGCATCATATACCTGCTGCACCCGTTGCAACTCCTGGCCACCCTATCCATCTTGAGGCTCTTGCAGCTCACATTGCTTGGTTCAAAGGCTCAAAGGATATAACTGCCTTCGTGCTCATGACCATGGAGTTAGAGATCCAATGAAATTTAACTCATCTTGGTGCTTATGACATCCTTCAGGAATTGAAGTCTATGTTCTCCCAACATGCAGAACAAGAGCTTCTACAAACTGCACGTGAATTTCACACTTGCAAGCAGGAAGAGGGTCCATCGGTTAGCTCATATGTTCTAAAGATGAAGAGCTACATTGACAATTTGGAACATCTTGGTCACCCAGTTACTCTGAACTATGGATTTAGTTTGATCCTAATCGGTCTCTCTAAAGAGTACATTTCGTTTGTGCAGAACTTTAATATGCACCGCATGGGGAAGACTGTAAATGAATTACATGATATGATTAAGCAACATAAGTAGAAGTTGCCAAAGAAAGATGTTGCACCTGCACTACATAACATACGTGCGGGGAAGGTCCAAAAAAACCAAAATAAAAATAAATCGTTTAAGGCTGCTAAGGGGAATCATGGCAATGGAAAGAGCAAGTTTGGTTATGCTACTGAGTATAAGCCATACAATGCTTCCAAACCTAAGATTCTTCCACCACCCAAGAAGGATAATCCAGCGAAGGACGCTACCTGTCACCAATGTGGTGAGATGGGTCATTGGAGAAGGAATTGTCCCCAGTATCTAGCCGAGTTGATGAAAAAGAAGAAACAGTCTCTTGCAACTAGTTCTTCAGGTATTTTCACTATAGAACTCTACTCTTTTCCTAATACATATTTAGTATATGACACGGGTTGTGGTACTCACATCTGTAATACTACTCAGGGTCTCAGGGGAAGTAGGAAGCTGCAGCCAGGAGCTTTAAGTCTGTACGTGGGCAATGGTCAACGGGCAAGAGTTGAAGCTATTGGTGTTTTTCATTTATGTCTCCCTAGCGGATTAGTAATTATTTTAAATGATTTCATTATGCTCCCTCTATTACTAGAGGGATTATTTCAGTTTCCCATTTGTATGATGATGGTTTTATTAACCGTTTTGAATCGAATAATGCAATTTCAGTTTCTAAGAATAACGTTGTTTATTTTACTGCTATTCCTCGTAATGGTATTTATGAAATTGATATGTCTTGTTCAAATACAAATGATAGTTCTATGTTTGCTATTAGCAATAAAAGAGCTAAGTCAAACTTGGACTCTGCTCTCTTGTGGCATGGTCGTCTTGGACACATTAGCAAGAAACGCATAGAGAAGTTGCAACATGATGGACTTCTCAACTCAGCTGACATTAAGTCACTTGAAAAGTGTGTTTCATGTATGTCTGGTAAGATGGCAAGAAAACCCTATAAACATCAAGTGGATATGGCTAAAGATCTACTTGGACTAATACACTCAGATGTATGTGATCCATTTAGAATTATGTCAAGACAAGGAGCAAGTTACGTCGTGACTTTAACTGACGATTATAGTCTGTATGGTTATGTTTACTTGCTGAAACATAAACATGAAGTGTTTGAAACATTTAAGGTGTTTCAAAAGGAAGTAGAAAACCAAATCGGGAAGACCATAAAGTCACTACGTTCTGATCGTGGAGGTGAATATATGAGTCAAGAGTTTTTGGATCATTTGAAGGAGCATGAGATTATTTCCCATCGAACTCCTCCTTATACTCCACAACATAATGGTGTATCTGAGAGGAGAAATCGAACCCTGCTTGACATGGTTCGCTCCATGATGAAAAAAACTACTCTTCCAAAGTCCTTTTGGGATTATGCCCTTGAGTCTGCTGCACGCATTCTCAATATGGTCCCAACTAAGAAGGTTGATAAGACAACATACGAAGTATGGCATGGGCAAGCCCCTAAGTTGTCTTACTTAAAAGTCTGGGGTTGTGAGGCACTTATTAAGCGCGATACACTTACCAAACCTGACAAACTTGAACCTAGAGCTGTTAAGTGTATCTTTGTAGGATACCCAAAGGAAACAATGGGATATTCTTTCTATCTTCCATCAAAGAACAGAGTTATTGTTGCTCAAAATGCTGAGTTCTTTGAGAGCGATCTCATGGATCAAGAAGCAAGTGGGAGTTTAGAAGATCTTGAAATAATTCAAGATGAAGATAAAGATCCTTCTTTAGACACTACCATTAATCATGATGACAATGCTCAAGAAATTGAAGAACCTTAAAGTGATATTGTTCCAATTCGTAAGTCCACAAGGACACGCCGTGCTCCTGACCGTATGTGTTTATACATTAACGCTGAGGAACATGAGTTAGGGGATCTTGGTGAACCCAATAACTATAAAGCTGCATTGTTGGATCCTGAATCCAAGAAATGGCTTGATGCGATGAATGTGGAAATGCAATCCATGAAAGATAATTATGTCTGGGTTTTAGTTAAGCTTTCTCCTAACTGCAAGACAGTTGGTAGCAAGTGGCTTTTCAAGAAGAAAACCAACATGGATGATAAGGTATACACCTTTAAAGCTTGTCTCATAGCAAAGGGCTTCACTCAAACCTACGGGATTGATTATGAAGAAACCTTTTCTCCTGTAGCAGACACAAGAGCTATAAGGGTTTTCATAGCCATAACGGCGTTCTATGATTATGAGATATGGCAAATGGATGTCAAAACCGCCTTCCTCAATGGACATCTTTATGAAGAGGTCCTATATAGAGCAACCTGAGGGTTTTGTTGACCCTAAATATCCTAACCGTGTATGCAAGCTCAAGCATTCCATTTATGGATTTAAGCAAGCATCGAGGCAATGGAATAAGCGTTTTAATGATGAGATTAAGAAATTTGGATTTTCTCAAAATCAAGATGAGCCATGTGTATATCAAAAATCTAGTGGGAGTTATGTTACTTTCCTAATTCTATATGTTGATGACATATTGCTTATGGGAAACAACATTCCAATGTTACAAGATGTAAAATCCTATCTTAGAAGATGTTTTGCCATGAAAGATTTAGGAGAAGCTGCATATATTCTTGGAATCAATATTTATTGAGACAGATCTAAACGATTAATTGGTTTATGTCAAAGTGCTTACATTGAGAAAATCTTGAAGAGATTTTGTATGGAGAATTCCAAACGTGGAGATATCCCAATGCAAGAGGAGCCAAAGTTGAGTAAGTCACAAGGTGCTGAGACACATGCTGCAAAAGAGCGCATGCAAAGAGTTCCTTATGCTTCGGCTATAGGATCTATTATGTATGTTCTGAGATGTACTCGTCCTGATGTTGCGTTCGCTCATAATGTGACAAGCCGATTTCAACAGAATCCAGGTAAACTTCACTGGACTGCTGTTAAGAATATTCTTAAGTATTTACGCAATACTAAGGATATGTTTTTGGTGTATGGAGGAGAGACGGAACAAGAGGTTAGGGTTTCTTGCTATACTGATGTTGGATATCTGACAGATGCTGATAACTTCAAATCTCATACTGGATATGTATTTGTTCTAAATGGAGGTGTTGTTGATTGGAAAAGTACAAAGCAAAGTATCTTTGCTACTTCATCTACAGAAGCTGAGTATATAGCTGCTTGTTATGCATCTAAAGAGCCTGTATGGATTGGTAAATTCATTTATGGGTTAAACATTGTTCCCACAATAGAAGAACCCATAAATATGTATTGTGATAATACTGGAGCCATTACTATAGCTAATGAAAGCAGAATCACTAAAGGTGCTAGACATTATAGAGCAAAAGTTTATTATCCTCGAGAGACCATTGAAATGGGTGACGTGAAGATATCAAAGGTTCACACAGATGAAAACCTAGTTGATCCATTTACGAAAGATTTAGCGTATCCTAAGCATTCTAAATTGACTAGAGGTAAAGGTTTAATACGCTGCTAGTAGTCTCATGTAAATCTGTATGTTAATTAGTATTTGGATAATTTGTAATTGTAAGACAATTATTACTTTCTTATAAATAAAGATACGAGGTATTTGTTAATATATTTATATAATCTGTTATTCCATATTTTCATATTTAATCCATGAAATGATTTATCATTCTAAATATGTCCATTTTAGGTTAACAATATGAGAATATTGGTATGTAAGGCAACTGTGAGTGTTGGTGTTATTCTAACGAGAATTTGGATTGTTCCCACCAAACTCATATGTATTCACTAGAGATGCATATTGGATACCCCAACTTTCAAACATTTACTTTTGGATCCTTGTCACAAGTAAAATATTGAAAATGGTTTGTTAATTTCGTCCTTAGACTTGAGATACAAGCAAGTTCTGTTATGTTTGGATATCATTTTTGTAAATATACGCAAAACGCTATCTGAATAAGGTAGTTATAAAGGCTATATTTTGGAGTGATGTGAAGTAGCATCCACAACACTTGTAGTCAATAAAGGATTTGTTACTCCACTTGATATGTGCAGAAAGATACCATGGAGCCTCTCCAGATTTAATTAGATAATTGTTTGGCCAAACCCAAAGGGTTATTCAAGATGATTCTTGATTACATTTGGTATATCTGAATTAAAATCAATAACGAGATTCTAAATGGTTAAACTATATGGAATGAGTTCGGATCCATATCCATAGTCTAACGGTATCTATAACAAAGGATGATTAAAGCAAGACATTGAATGACCATGCTACTGAGAAATTTTATGAAACTATATCTCAGACACTTTTAGTTAAAAAGCGAGTGAGAGCGTTGCTAGGCGTTTCCGTCATTAGTTTTGTGTGCCATTCGACACTCCAACTCCCAAGTGTGAGTTGTTGGTTTATGGGAGTTTAAACCACACGTAAACGACCAGAAATGTGTGAGCCTGTGGGGGCATACACGTTAAACACGAGAGTACGTGATGAACGTTTATTATTTGGATACGTTATACCCGTTTTATGCATGCATGTATATCCGATCACTATTCATGACCCATGGACTTGATCCAATAACAAAGTGGGTCGGTTTAGGAGTGCCTTGGGCCTAGTCTTTCTAACCGATCGGGTATATAGGGGTGTTTGGGTTTGTTGCTTGTCGACCAAGCCAAGAGCCCAAGCCATAGGGTCGGTTCGATACCCTATATAAAAAAACACACCCCTACATCCATTGTATGCATTGTATCCCTAAACTATACTAAAGTCGATCCACTATTCTTCCTAGAATACCCGATCGGAATTTCTATTTTCCAATTAGGGTTCAATTTGGTTTGATAAATCCCTAAACTTGCAATCATATCCAAGTCATATTAGGTATTTGAATTAGTTGGTTTTCTTGTTACTAGTTCCAGGTCGAATGAGTGTTAGCAACAAGTTGGTATTCTGTGTTCGTGGTTCCCGGACAAAGAAGGGAAAGATCTCAGACATAATTTTCCGATATCAGGTGTTGTGAAAGCTTCTCGGACAGAAGCTAGATCTTGGGCAGAAAAGAAAGAACGTGTTCTTGGGGTTTTCTAGTTCGTGGTATTCAAGTATTCAAGTTGTTGATTGGGTTAAATGTTCTCGACTAGCGTTTATTCGAACGTACTTGGTTTAAGTGTTTGTGTGAGATACTCGTAGAGGTATCTATTTTAGATACTTGGGTTTCTTTGGTTTTCTTGTTCATTTGATAGCATGCAGTTGTTGCCAAAGGTTAGTTTTTTGTTTACCTTTTATTATTTATTGTTTATTAAATACGTGTTTACCTAATTGCAATTACTAGATCCAATTCCGCTGCGTACTCGTTTGCGTTACTTGGCTAACTAGGTTATTAAATCCCAACACAATTATAATCAAGGTTACACAAGCAAAAAGCGAATGAAAGACCACAAAAGCCAATGGTTATTAGTTGTGAAGATGACCAGTTACATCCCATGATAGCATATTACAACTTCATTAGATACAAAAATTTGTTTTATTCATTTAAAAAAGAACAAGATTTGTTTTATACAAAAAATACAATATGTAAAGTTTGTTAGTGAACTTGTATTAGAGTTAGAATTATATTAGTATTTGTATTAGATTAGGATTGGTATAAGCCCAAGTGTAAGGCTATAAATATTGGGTCTTATGTATTATCTCATTATTCAATCAATTCAATTAATCAATATTATTCGTCTTACATGGTATCAGAGCTTTCGGTTCAACCCACCACAGATAGTTGTCCTCCGGTCATCGTCTATTCGCCGATGATGCGGAGGGATCTTGATTTATTTACTTTTTTCACTCTATACTTTCGTTTTATTAGTCATTTTATCCAATGTAAATCAATTTTTTCATCGACTCTAGTGAAAGTCGATTGCAACATAGGTTTTATTAACTATGAAGGGGAAAAAAGAAGGTTTTTCTTGATGATTGAATTTGTTTAAAGAATCAGTTTATTTTTTTTATTTGAACAATTTGTAATTGGGGTTTGAATTATTTGAAGACACAAGTATTGTTTGTCGACTTACGTTCATCGGGTTAGTTTTGAATTGATTTGTGTTGAGGTTTTCTTAGGTTTTATTGGATTTTGGGCTTAAATCCGAACTCGGGCCCTTTGCGTTAAAATTGGGCAGAGTGTTGGTTTTCGTTTTGGTTTTTTCAGTTACAATTAGCCATCATCATAAGTTTAAGTTATTTAAACTTTGATATTTTGTTTGATCTCGAAATTATGGTTTGTATAGCAATAAAGAAAAAAGAGGTTTGTTTGATCATGTTTGGTTTAAAGAAATCATTTTATTCCAGTTTTGATTGAAGATTTGTTTGAATTTGGTATTTGTTGAAGAAAAAATTAAACTCAGTTGTTTTTTGTTTATTTTGTTTCTTTAAAATTCTCTACCTTTTTTACACCTAAAGACGACTAAAGCTCAACCAGTCTTCGTCCAAAAGTCCAACTAAAGATCGACCATTGGTGTTACTTCTTCAATATGCCGCTTGGTGTTACTTATTTAATATGTCATCTGGTGTTACTTATTTAATATGTCATCTGGTGTTACTTATTCAAGAATCACTGTAAAAATTTTGATGTTATAAAGCACATCATTGATCTACAAGTTCTTATACAATTACTACCTGCTTTGTTTGCTGAGTTTCGAGATAGTTTGAGTATTTTGATGTCCTAAAACACATCATTGGTAAATCTACAAGTACCACTTGCTTTGTTTACTAAGTGTCAAGACAGTTTGAATATTTTTTCTACTCCCGCTCCAACTAGGGGGAGGGGGGTTGTTAGTGGATTTGTATTAGAATTAGAATTATATTAGTATCTGTATTAGATTAGGATTGATATATGCCCAAGTGTTAGGCTATAAATATTAAGAAATGATTTGCACATTTTCATAATTGATTATGACACTATTTTATGTATTAATACTTGTACATTATTGATATTCTGCTTCAACTGCTTGTACATTAGAGTATGCAAATAACATTTTGAAGTGTGCAAATCATCTCCAATAAATATTAGGTCATATGTATTCTCTCATTATTTAATCAATTCAATATAATTCTTCTTACGAAATTAGCCACTAAAATACGACTTAATTGCATTTAACTTTGACTTGGTTTTCATGTGTAAAACATATATAATTAGTTTTTAAGGATAGCTTTATAATTACATAGTCACATTTTTAAAAGAACGAAAACTGAATTTATAAATGAACCTAAACATTGCCCAGTATTGGCCACGACATATAAGTAAATAGTCACACGTCCAGAGGTGGACATAGGGGGTTCTCGGAGGTTCACGGGGACCCAATGGATATTTGCTTCCTAGTGTAAATTTTCGTCAAAAATTCTGATTTCTCCTAAATAAACTTGGTCTCGGAATTTTGTGTCACATAAATACATGTCTTGTTTAGTTAGTAAACTAATATGTCTAAAGAAATATATCTCTTGTTAATTCGTCTATTAGTTTTAATAAAATCGAACATTTAGCTCATATTTTATTTTCATTATACTCGCAAAAAATTAGCCCGTGATAACTTAGAGACTTGGGTCCGCCCCTGCACATGTCTTCTACAAACATATGTGGCAACGACATATGAGCTAATCAACATTATTCGTTATTGACATTTTTTTCTTTTAGGAAATAGCTCCCTACATTATGTTTGGTGAAACGAGCGATGATAGTTAGCAATAGTAGCTAATAGTACTAGGAGTTAGTAGTGGCTGTTTGTTTTATTAAAACACGTTTGGTAATGAAGTTGTAATAATAAAAGTAACATTTAAACAAAACAAGAATGATAAATGCTTGAGAAATTAGTATTTAGAAAAGTGGCATTTAAACAAAACAAAAATGCTAAATGTTTGTTGCCAAAAAAAACTTTAATATTCAATGTTAAATGCTAAGTGTGTTTAAGGAGAGGCTTATTGAATCTTAAGTATTTTTAAAACAAGCTTTGTTTAACACAAAAACTTATAAACTTATACTCCGTATAAGTTATAAGTTTTCATAAGCTCAAGCTAATTGGAATGATATTAAAAAAAAGGCGTTTATAGTTAGTCAAATGTAATTACGCAACACGCAAAAACTTGAAATACATGTGATTTTGATGTATTTTCATGTTAGTTTACAATAATAAGTTATATCGTCAACCAACCTACCAATCACCAAAATATGAACTTAATATTCAAACTAATAATATAAGAGCATCTAAAATAACAAAACTTTTAAAATGTTTATACAATTTTTAGGTCATATTTTACTTTTAACTTATAAATTTCCTTTTTTATTAACCTATTACCATTATGTTTAAACCTATTAAAGCTTTATAGGGTTAATTTCATATATACCCAAGTTAAACTTTAAAATGACATATTTACCCAAGCAAAGTACATAATGACATATATACCCAATATAATCAACAAATCTATCATATTTACCCAATTCACTATAAAATAAATTATTATTTTAATTTACACACTAAATTCCCGTTATAACCTTGTGAGAGATTTAAACAATTTCCACATATGCATGACACAACCATGTCGTAGTTAAACAAATTTCCATCTTCGATCAAGCAAGTAAAAAAGATAACTTCAAACTATGTTGCGTAAATGTAATTAACGACGAGTTGTTGGCATGGTCAAGCGAAGCAAGTAAACTACTTCTCTTTGTTGTGTTACCGAAGTGCTTCTTTGCGTATTGATTGGTCATGGATGTAGTATCCATCTATCATGAGTTTTGAGTGCTCATTGGTGATATTATATTTTTGGTAACCATCTGCAATATTAGTTTGTTTGTGTACAAAAGGTCATATCATACTCCTTACTTTTGTCTCTAACAATAGTCGGTTACCTATCAAAATTGCAGCACAAAGATGTATTAAATGAGTAACATGTATTTTGTTGCAATGAAATATGTTTATAAACCTAAACATTTTCTTTCCGTGTCATTATAAAGCTTTATCCACTATGGTGAATCAATTTAAAAACCTTTTCACACTTGTTTGAAAATGTATCTTACTTATCACTTTTTTCTTGTTTGTACAATTGTAAGAAACTTAGAATCTGTAACACCTCTACCCGATAAGGGTAGAAGTATCACAGTATGGTGTCATATCAAAGCATTACAATATGAACATAAGTCAACAGCGGAAATCTAAAGTAAATAAATCAAGAAAATTCAAGTCAACATGACTTAACAATACATAAATGCAAAAGGAAAACTCCGAATGAAAATATAATAACAATATCAAATGAAGTCTAAGATGACTAGACATGGTCTCTATATCAGCTCATCTCTCAACCCCAAACAATCCCCAGCTCCTAGCTTATGTACCTGCCGCAGGAAAAGAAATGCGGTTGAGCTTAAAAAGCTCAATGAACATATATAACGATACAATAATAATAAAACTGAAATGAGAACAAGGTAAGGAAGGTCAACAATAAATCGTATATCAAAGGAACATAATAGGGTAAATGAAACATAGGAAAAGGGGTCAGTTATCCACCACGAGCCAACAAAACAAATCAAATCAAATCATATATCCTTAGTAGCCTGTAGTAACCAATAGTAACCATAGCAGATATAACAGACATGGAGTGATCAGCTCCCAGATTGTGAAGACGCGTATTGCACACGCACATCATTCACCAGAAAAATCATAACATATCAGATAACAGAACAAATCTAGGATGCATCCATACGCCCTGCAGACAGATAGTGGCCATACAATATATATCGAGCTCATAATCAGATAACAGAAAGGGGCGGTGTGTAACATCACTCGTACACACTAGAGTCATGCCATTGGTGCATCAATGACACGGACATGGAACCCCATGCCTAGTGATAGCTCAGGTCTCAAACTGACAGGTCAAAGCAAAAGGTCCACAATATACAATATGTAAGTCATCATAGTCAGAGTTTCAATATCATTAGTCCATAATTCAGAGGTTCATAGCAATAGTCCAATGTTAAAGGTTCAGTATCAAAGGTTCAGAAACAGAGGTTCAATAACAGAGGGGTCAATAGCAAAGGAGTCATAACAATGAAACATCATAAGCGAACAAAGTCAAAGGATCAGAAAGTCAAGAGAAACCCCTACTGAAAAGGGATAGAATATCTGTACCTTATTCAAGCAAGCAAAAAAAAAACAAACAGACGAAAGTAGAGACAGCGAAGGGATCACTCCTTCCTTGAGGGATCTACAGAAGTGAAAGTACATATATTTATCAGACGAGGTTCAAGTATTTCTTTCGGATTAAGTCCTTATGTGTTATAAGCGTCTTTCTATTTTAGGAAAATTTCCGTATTTAGAAAGTTTAGTTAATTATGACGCATTTTAGAGACACATTAAGATAAATAAGCATTTTATGTAGTTTAAAAGTCATTTAAGCCGATTTACACATAAGACCCGTTATACGCGTTTTAAGGACTCAAAACAAAGACATATTAAGTGTTTTACTTATCGTATTATAGAACCAGCTTTATACATACATAATGTCACGAAATTAAGGTTAGGAAACTGATTATTAAGTGTTTACATAAATCATTTTAATAGCCTTAGGTTCACCCTTTATCTAGTATGTTTTAGGTTCCATATGACCCGTTTTTTGAGCGTTAAAAACATGACCGGATTAAGCATACATGACCAGATTTTAGAGGCCCCAAAATGCAGGTTTATCAAGGTCTTTATGATGTCAAAACATAGGTCATTATCATGTTTTATAGCCTCATTACTTCAGGTTACAAACCCCTTAATATAACACAAAATAGACATGGTTTAATAGGCTTAGAAAGTGCACGAAAGGGTATCAAGCCCCACGGCCAGATTTGAAAAGAAACAAGGACCAGATTAATATTACTTATCGACATGCATATTAAGGTTTTAGGTCATGACCTTTATGTGATAATTACCAAGAAATTCTTAGCTTTAGGTTTAACATTAAATGGGACATACTTTAGGTTTAAAAGGCATGCGTAGGGGTTCAATAGTACACGACCAGAAAACAACCAACATCAATTTTTTTACAAGGCTTAAATCGACATGAATCATGGCTCTTAATCAGGTTTTTAGACTTAGGTTTAATACGTGTTACAACATGATCTTTAGGAGTCAAAATATACGTGTAAAGCAATGGAAAACCTGTTTCACGATTTAACGAGGAAAAGAAGAAGAAAACGAGAGGTTCATGTTACCTGTAGCGTGTTACGAGCCAAGAAAATAAAGGGGAAAAACAAAGCTTGAGCACACCTTTGTTACGACAAGATCAGCCACAAAGATGGAGTGGAGAAGCGAAAACAACCTCGCTTGTAAGCTTTCAAAAGCCTTCCTAGGACCAAGATATGTCGACCAAAAGAAAAGAGCGAGAAGGGTTTTTTTTTTTTTTTCTACGAATGTTTTAATACTGAGTAGACAAACTAGGGTTTTTCTTGTGATATATTTGACTAGGTAGTTAAGAATATAAAGGGATAAGATCACTTATAATTGGTAATGATATGGGACATCAAAATGGCGTGCAGAACAACTATCTCTTCAATAAATTTTGGGTGCAAAATCATACACTCAAATCTTTTATTTTCTTCTTAATATTCATATACTTTATTTTGTAAGTTAAATGAAAGAATTAAAGTTTAATAGTTCAATATAGTTTTATTATCACGTATTTGTCGAAGTTAGATAATTTTACATATTCATCGCTTTGAGGGCATAATGGTCATTTCATAGTTTAACGATTTTAGGGTTTTACAACTCTTCCCCTCTAAAAAAAAATTTTCGGCCCTCAAAATTGAAGTAAAACATGAATGAGGACAACAGAGATATACCAGGTTACAACGAAATGAGGGTAACAGAGATCAAACGATAGAAACTTCACAGGATTTTGAACGCTGCAGAATCCAAACGTATCAATTCGCATAACGATGAGGGTAGATTTAAACGTATAGGCATAAAGATCCCAAGGTTTTGCTAACTTAGACAATCTTAATCAGGTGCCAAAATTCTAAGCTTCTAAAGTACTCCTCGAGATATCCTATGATCACAATGAGGGTACGTCATATGATGTCGCATATTACGCTGGCCAAGCGCATAAGGCCATAATACTCAGCATCATATGAGCATACCTTCATGATGACTATACTTTATCTCAAGTCGTGACAATCATCCTATCAACCACCTAACGATCCATCCTACATCTTATGGTTAGTCCGAAACAATCATCACTAAAGAATCAGAATCGGAGAAGCATGAACATATAGGGAATTTAACGGAACATAAGTACCATCGAATTTAGATACGTCGAAAATAGCATCAGGTCCTTCATAGCTAAAACAATCATCCAACCTGAATTTATACGTAATTGCAGAGGTCATTCAAAAGAGAACAAATAATATTTCAAGGAGTCTTATCCAACGAAAAGTCACATCAAAGTATCAAAGGAAATACTTGCCAAACATTAGTTCCAAGGAAAAGAATTAAAAGCACTAAATAAAAGAACTACCGACGTCCTCTTCTTCACTCCCATTTGCTTTCTTCTTAGTATAGCCCCTGAATCTTATCAGTGGAACCGCACTTGTAACATGCTCCCGAGGCCTTATAACATTCGGGATGGGGGGGCTTACCACAAATTTTGCAAAAAGGAGGGGGGAGGCAAAATCTCAAAAGGCTTCTTTATAAGATGAAGAACCCGCAGAACGGTCATGCCGAAGTACTACGAGAAGAGTGATCCCTAAATCGACGCTGACCTCCATTATCGTGACATCCGGCTGGGCCGCCCCCGACTTATCATACTGCTGACCCTCGCACTCGAAAGTGTCCTGGGCCTCAGTGGGGAATTCATCATCTGCTTGACTCGGAACTCCGAATTTGTCTTTCGATGATTAGAATCATATCCATGGTCATGTCGGCCGAGAATAAACCTTATCACCGCCCCTCGCCTCTTGTTAGCTCTGGTCCTCATGTAGCAACTCAATGTTGCGGCAAGATCCGCACCGCAAAGTACCTCAAGCAATTTCAAGTATTAATCACCCGGCTCAACACCCATTTCTTTCAACCCCCATTTGTACTTCCAGCTCCCGTCACATCTCCGCAATATTTCACCTACTGAACCCATCCAACCTCATAAACCGCTGTGCATGTACTCATGGGAAGCCATCCACCATCGCATGGCTGTACTCTCTTTCATATCGGCTGCTGTTCCGATCAGAAAATACTGCTTGTAGAAGATATCCCTAAAAGTATTCCAAGCACAAGTATCTAGAAAGTTCTCTTCCTTGACAAGAGATAGGCTCTTCCACCAGTTGAGGTATCACCCTCGAGCTTGAAGGTTGCTAGTCCGTTTTCACCTCGTCACCACAACCCAGCACATTGAATAGCTTCTCCATGTGCGTGATCCACCTCTGATGGCTAGTGAACCGGCGAAATAAAAAGGATTGGCTTAAGTTTGTTGAAGCGCTCGATCCAAACATGAATGTAAGTGGTGGTTGGCACCCCACCACATTTACGCCGGAGGAGCTAGCCATTTCTACGCTATTAGTGATGGAAATGCATAATCTCGGGTAGCAAAGCAAGAGCACCTGCAATCAAAGCTTCAAGTTGGGATTACCATCCCTCGTATCCTCGCCGCTTTCTTCGGTAGTCACCATCCTAACGATCATCAAACGATTAGCAAAGATTAGGAAAATAAGATGAAGGGCATGGACGGAAATGATGATATGAAGAACCTAGAATCTACCCAAACTCACCAATCAAATCTTAAGCTCTACGGATCAACGCTTTTGAGTCCATATGTCATGGTCCACTACAAGTCGTGAAACTCGCTCGATACTATAATTGTAACACCCCTACCCGATAAGGGTATATCATGAGATGTTGCATCAAAGCATTACAATATGAACATAAGTCAACAACGGAAATCTAAAGTAAATAAATCAAGAAAATTCAAGTCAACATGACTTAACAATACATAAATGCAAAAGGAAAACTCCGAATGAAAATATAATAACAAAATCAAATGAAGTCTAAGATGACTAGACATGGTCTCTATATCAGCTCATCTCTCAACCCCAAACAACCCCAAATTCTCCTAGCTTATGTACCGCTGCAGAAAAGGAAATGCGCGTCGAAGCCAGTGCCCGGAATGAGCAGGAACTACAATAATAATAAACCGAAAATGAGAACAAGGTAAGGAAGGCTACAATCAACCGTATATCAAAGGAACGTAGAATAGGTAAATGTAGGAAAATGCTTATCCACCACGAGCCAACAAAACAAATCAAATCAAATCATATATCCCAGTATCAGAGTAAACCAATAGTAACCATAGCAGAGTATACCACATGGAGTGATCGGCCCCGTGATTAGACGCCAGATTGCAATACCTACATCATTCACCGCACAAATCATAACATATCGAGAATGCAACAAATCTAGGATGCATCCATACGCCTCTGCATGTGATAGTACAATATATATCGAAATTAATAATGAGGTATTGTAGTGGTGTAACATCACTCGACACACACACTAGAGTCATGCCATGGTGCATCAATGACACACTGACATGGAACCCCATGCCTAGTGATAGCTCGTCTCAAAACTCCATTGTGTCAAAGCAAAAGGTCCACAATATACAATATGTAAGTCATCATAGTTAGAGTTTCAATATCATTAGTCCAGCAATTCAGAGGTTCATAGCAATAGTCCAATGTTAAAGGTTCAAGATCGGTTCAAAAGAGGTTCAAGAATGAGGTCAATAGCAAAGAGTCATAACAATGAAACATCATAAGCGTAACAAAGTCAAAGGATCGAAGTCAAGAGAAACCCCATCAAAAGATAGAATATCTCTGCACCTTATTCTACAAGCAAAAACAAATAATGAAAGTAGATGGGGAAGGATCACTCCTTCCTTGAGATCTAAGGTATGAAAGTACATATATTTATCAGACGAGGTTCAAGTATTTCTTTTGGATTAAGTCCTTATGTGTTATAAGAGTCTTTCTATTTTAGGCAAATTCCAGAGGATTTAGAAAGCGCCGAAGATTATGACGACGAGACACAGATAAATAAGCGTTTTATGTAGTTTAAAAGTCATTTAAGCTGATTTACACATAAGCACTCCAGCTTTAAGGACTCAAAAAGAAGATATTAGTGTTTTACTTTATCGTATTATAGAACCAGCTTTTATACATACATAATGCCGTTTTAAATTATGTTAGGAAACTGATTATTAAGTGTTTATATAATCTCATTTTAATAGCTTTAGGTTCACCTTTATCTAGTAATGTATATTCCTATATGACCTTTTTAGAGTTAAACACATGACCTGATTAAGCATACATGACAGATAGGCCCCAAACCATGGTTTATCTAGGTCTCTTATGATGTCAAAACATAGGTCATTATCATGTTTTATAGCCTCAATTCCGTTACAAACCCCTAATATAGCACAAAATAGACATGGTTTAATACTTACTAAGGTCAGGCAGAAAGGGTATCCAAGCCCACCATGTAGATTTGAGAAACAAGGACCCAGATTAATATTACTTATCGATATGTATATTGGTTTTAGGTCATGAACTTTATGTGATAATTACCAAGTAATTCTTAGCTTTAGGTTTAACATTAAATGGGACATACTTTAGGTTTAAAAGGCATGCTTAGGGGTTCAATAGCATACGCACCAGAAATAACCAACACTTTATAAGGCTTAAATCGACATGAATCATGGCTCTTAATCAGATTTTTAGACTTAGGTTTAATACTTGTTACAACATGATCTTTAGAGTCAAATATACGCGGTAAAGGGCAATGGAAAACCCATCACTTTAACGAGGAAAAGAAGAAGAAAAACGAGAGGTTCATGTACACCGCATAGGTTGTTGCGATCAAGAAAACAATGGGAAAACAGTTAGAGCACACCTTGTTTTACAAGATCAGCCTTTCCACAAAGATGGAGTGGAGAAGTTTAAAACAACCTCGCTTGTAAGCTTTCAAAAGCCTTCCTAGACCAAGATATGTCGGACCAAAAAAGAAAAGAGTGGAGAAGGGTTTTTTTTTCTTTTCGAAGTCAATGTTCGAGGAGACAACTAGGGTTTCTTGTGATATTTAGACTAGTTAAGAATATAAAGGATAAGAACTTATAATTGGTAATGATATGGGACATCAAAATGGCGTGTGAACAAATTAATTTCAATAAATCTTTAAGTGCAAAATCATACACTCAAATCTTATTTATCCTTTAATATTCATATACTTTATTTGTAAGTTAAATGAAAGAATTAAAGTTTAATAGTCATATAGTTTTCATTACCAGTATTTTTTTTTTTTTTTTTCCTATAATTTTACATATCATGAGGGCATAATGGTCATTCTATAGTTTAACGATTTTAGGCCTAAATCAAACTACAAATAAGTAATTTCAATTTCAACCATTGCGTATGTACATAATCAACAATATCTTCTTCTCAACAACAACCACTTCAACATCAACCCAACTTCAACAATCACCATCCCAATTTTTCTACAAATAACAAACACAACTACGCAACTATCAGCACCTGCAAAACCACAAAACTATATAACTACAAGAAGTTTCCTAATAACCTAAAAAAGCAAAAGAAAAGGCAAAAGACTCACAAATGACCGAGAAAACAACCACAACTGAGGCATCCTCAAATAATCCCACTCGTAGGACGCAAAACAAGGAAGTTTTATTAGCCAAGTGTTATGTTGTTGTTTCCGAGGATAACCAAATCAGAAATGACTAAGATGGGCTATCATTTTGGTTTTGGGTTCTAAATGAGTTCAACAAAAGCGCTCCACACCAATGTACCAAGGATATGATAATGGGAAAATGAGCAACCTTGAATCAAAATTGCTTCAAAGTTCAACTCTATCTACAAATGTTTAAGACATTTGAATAGGAGTGAGAAAAAGAGATTGACATTTTGAGGCGTTGTAGGAGAACATGTGGAAAACTAGAAGGGGGGGGGGGGTTGAATTGTTTTGCCAATTAAAACTCATGAAAATATTTGGACGACTATATACACCCAGGCCTTAGCGTGTGTGATGTTGATAAACAAACATATAGAAATATAAATATGTAAATAGAAGATGAAGAGGGAAGCTACCAAAAACAACGCTTAGCATTATAGTGGTCTGCCATGACACCTTCCTTGCCCTACTCCACCCCAGTCACCACCTGAGAGTTCTGTGAATCACTACACAACACCAACTCCTTATGCTGGAGAAACCTTTACAACGCTGCCTGGCATCATAACCACCCGGTTCTTTCACCTGCGTGAACCACACCTACCACAACGTCACTTTACCCTTATCCGTACTCAGGTACCAGAGTTCCATTGCTAAATGGAGGAACTACTACCCAGAGACCATGCAACTACACCACCTAACCCCAAAGGAGATCAACCTTGACATAAAGCATCACGGGCAAGATATCAAAACTCTTGATCTTAGTAACTAATCTAATCTTGTACATCGAAACAGCTCATACCTAATGTACATCTAGGGGACCTTCACTCAATGCCCTTGACTAGATCTCAAATACACCCTTCACCACTAATGTTCAGACTTGACTTCCTGCACCTTCATTAATGCTCAGCACTATTGCATCAGGACACCTTTCACTCAATGCCTTCGCCTTGACATTTTGAGACATCTTTCTCTAATGTCTTCAACACTACACTTCTTAGAAGAAAGAAAAGAACCATCAACAAGAGGACTTCAGAGTCTTTATATGGAGGGAAGCATATAACTCATGACCTGAGTCACTCAAAGGTATGCATCTCACTTAAGAGGAACCTTGAGAATCACACAAAACAAAACTACAAACATAGATCACTGGATCCACAGAGTTTTAACTCAAGAGAATTGCTGGGGACGAGTGTCTAAACTCATCATTTTGTACAATATAACCGCAAAACCATCCAAACGCATCAAAATGATAAAATATCACAAATCAAGTTTTATGTGTTTTAAATGCAAAATTATCAAAATGCTTGAAACCGATCAATAAGTGAAATCATGCCTTAGTCCCCTGTTTCAAAAGTTGTCAAAAACAACCCTGTATATCTAAATAAAGAAATGTCATTTAAGGTCCATGGATTCAAAAGTTGTTAAACAACCCTGAAGTTTAAAAACCAGAAATACAACTTTATCCTTAAACTTTGAAAATTGTCATGTTTAGTCCTTCAAATTCCTAAATGGCAAAATGGTCCTTTAATTATTTGAGAATGACAGTTCACATTAATATTCTGTAAATCCGCCTTGGTCCTTGAGTTTTAATTTATATGTTTGTCCTTGTGCTTAACTCCAACAAACAAATGGATCCCTTAAATATCCAACTAACCCAACTAATACAACCTAAGCCCACACCCATCCAACCCACTTACCCAACCCAACCACCAACCCACGCTAATATTAAAACCAAAACACCACTTGTTTACAAAGTCTTATCTTTCATAATCGCTCGTCGCTTACTCCATCTCCCATTCTCCACCTAATTCTACATCTCCCTGTCCCCACCATAACCCAAGAAACATTTAATGATCCTTCAACCATTCATCAACCCTCCACTTAAAACCCACTACTAAAATGATCAAACTATAGAACTATCCAAGCCATCCTAATAGCCATTATTATTGCGGAAGCACTGGAATACGGTGTATTGATACTGAGTATAAAAGGCTAAATGAGGAGAAGAAAGTGTACAGAGTTAGTTTCAAGCTCTTCCTATACCGCTTTTTTAATAAAATGCCAGTTTAGGTAGAAGCCAATTTTCAAGATCATATATCAAACCCGCTTGTTTAACAATAATGTAACCCGGGCCATATTAACCTGTGCTCTAATATCACTCTTGCTCTACCACTGTTGAAAATCCTGTTTTCCACTCCATTGATGTTTCTTAGAAGCTTAATTTTAAACTCAACATAGTATATTTGTTATTTAAGTCTTTTATAAGCTAAAAAAATCAATTCCTGGTACTCTTGGATGTCACAACTAGAAATGCTGAGGGGAATTCTGTACTTGATATTAGATTAATTCCAAAGGCTGCAGCTATATATGATCTTGTGTATATCTTATTCGCCCTACCAAAGTTGCTGTCACCTTCTGCTCTTTCCTTTTCTTTTTAGTATAAAATTGGTAAGTGGTTTCTTTATTTACCTCCAAGATGGCTTAATTAAGATAATTTCGCCTCAACTTAGGTTAGGAGTCACAGATTGCATGTTTTGAATCGTGCATCATTGTAAAAGGCCATAAATGCTACTTAAAAGGGTGTTTGGTTTAAGCTCGTATTTGGGTCAAAACCAAATTTTACCCACTTTGACTTTATAAGTCAAAGTGGTTTAGCATGTTAATACAAATATCATCATTAAACGTTATTTATATTTTTGATCTTTGCCTAAGTTTTGTTAACGACAAAAGTAAATTTAATTTATAAAAGCTTAAAGCTTGTCAAGTTTATTAGATATTAAAACAAGCTTTCTTAAACAATATATTCATCATTCAAGCATTTACATTTATGATTAGTAACATCTTGATATGACTCTAATCATTATGTATGATAATAGTTTGTAGAATGTGTTAGGTTCTTAAAACCAAACACTACTTAAGCATTTGCATATTTCTATTAATAGTAATACAACATTTGACATCATGTATTACATCATGGAAATCATTGGAAGATTCCATTAGATATTTTGTGAAGATTTGTACTCTTCATATCTTGCACAATCTTACTTAGATAGAGTTGACTTTAGACAAGATTTGATATCTTGACTGTCGGTAGCGGTACCAATTTGGTACACGGAACCCTTTTTAGGGTCCGCGGTCCGACGCCTCCTGTCCAAATTGGCTATCAATAGCAATGCCAAGCCAAGTAGTTTCTCATCCCTTTCTAACATACTCTCATACATATCTTCTCTAACCTTCTAACTTCGGTTTCATATCATATTAATGATCTCTTTTGTAGCAAAGAAGATCAAGTCATATTCAAGCTTCAACGAGAAGTTGGAAGTCTTGTTTGTTTAGTGTTGTATGATCTAGTGTTGATTCATACTTCATTGTTGTATCAAACCATCATAATCTTGTGAGTGTGAGTGGTTAGTATTTTAGTCCTCAAAATACATTGTGTGTGGGAGTAGTTGTACCCTTGGAAAGAACTCGACATCTAGCTTAGTGTCGGAAATAGTGTAAGCGAAGTGTAAAGGTTTTCTCCGCCGGTGAAAGGAGCTTGTTGACTAGTGAAGTTAAACTCTCGAGTGTGAGACTCGGGAGTGGAGTAGGGCAAGGAAAAAGAGTCCTTGTAGGCCGAACCACTATAAACAACTTGTTGTGGTTTGATCATTTCTTTCCTTATTTACTCATTACATATTGCTTGCATATTTCATTAACATACTCAAGATCAATATCAATTGATCTTTCAATAAGTTTCAAAACAAAGTTTTTAATCGGTAAACTATCCAACCCCCCTTCTAGTTTTCTACAATTGGTATCAGAGCCTCGTTGCTCAATAATTTCTAAAATAACTTGTATTTTATAAACTTGAAACGATCCATGGATTCTGAAAACTTTAAAGAAGGGCAATCTATGCAAAGACCACCACTCTTTGAAACCAATGGATTTATCTATTGGAAAACCGTTTTGAAACATATGTAAAATCAAAAGATATAGATCTTTGGTTTATTATTGTTAAAGGAGATTTTAGTTCTACAACAAAGGATATTTCCGTTGATGAACAAAAGAAATTAGTTGCTAAAAATAATGAAGCTAAAATGATGCTTTATAATGCTTTACCTAGAAAAGAATATGAAAGAATTTTTATGTGTGAAACCGCTAAAGATATTTGGGAATCTTTAATTGTTACACATCAAGGTAATTCACAAGTCAAGGATAACAAAATTGATCTTCTTGTTCAACAATATGAACAATTTGTTATCCCGGAAGATGAAACCATTGATTGTGGCTTTGCTCGCTTTAACACTATCATTACATCACTTAAAGCACTTGATGAATCTTTTCGTAGTAAGAACTTTGTCGGGAAATTTCTTAGAGCACTCCATCCCAAATGGAGAGCTAAAGTGACCGCTATTGAAGAATCAAAAGATCTCTCAATAATGTCACTAGACGAGCTAATTGGCAACCTCAAAGTTCACGAAATGGTAATGGAGAAAGATTCGGAGATCATCAAAGGAAGAAAGGAGAAGATCAAACCGTTGCTCTTAAGGCAAAGGAGGAATCAAGCGATGATGGTGAATCTTGTTCCGATAGTGAAGATGAGGAGTATGCCATGGCCGTTAGAGATTTCAAGAAGTTCTTTAGAAGAAGAGGAAAGTTTGTAAGACAACCTCGAGAAGAAAAGAAGCCATTCGAAAAGATCGGGATGACAAGAAGATTAAAGGTGAAAGAAAGTGTTTTAGATGTGGTGATGCAAGTCATCTCATAGGAGAATGTCCCAAGCCACCTAAAAACAAAACTCAACGAGCTTTTGTAAGTGGTGCTTGGAGTGATAGTGAAGACGATGAGAAACAAGCAAGGAAGAAACCGCTCTAATGGCACATGAGTCAAATGAGGTACTTTCCGACTCTTCTTATTCCTCTATAGATGATGACACCTTGCAAAAACAATATAATCAATTGTGTGAGCTAAGTCTAAAAATCATAACTAAAAATAAATTTCTAAAACCAAAAAGGAGTATTTGGAAAATGAGGTATATGAGTTAAAAGAAAAAGCAAAACGACTTGAAAAGGGAAAAGCAAATGACGATGATTGTAAATCATGTCAAGAGCTTAATCTTGAAATAGAAAAACTAAAGCTCACACAAGAAGTTTTAATAGAAAATAATTCTAAGTTTAAAAGGTTTAACAAAAACATCGCCATTGCCGATGAAATAGTTAAAATTCATAAAACACCGGGAGACATGAATGGGCTAGGTTTTAATGAAGTATTAATTCCAAAGAGTCAAAACAAAACGGCCGAAAAGAAGAACATTCATCAAAACTGCTGCAGATACAGACGGACGAACGGAACCAAAATAAGGGTTCCGTCCGTTATGAAAATGGTACCGCGGGTACTTCAGTAGAGAATGTTATGTTCTACGGACCGCATCTGAATTTGTTAAAATAACAAGAAAACCAATGATAATGTTAAACTAAAACCAGCCATTATATCAGGAGTAGGACTTGTTAAAAATGAATTTAGATCAAAAACTACTCAACAACGATATAAAACTTCTTTTGCCAAACGCCCCTTTTCTAAGAGCAACCACAACGTTCAACCTAACTACCAACACAACGGTTGGAATCAAAGTTTTCCTAGACCATATCAAACTCCAGATTACATGCCATGGAACTCTTACCCATCATTTCCATACATGAATCAAATAAATGGTATGTTTAACCCAAACGGACCCATGAGATATTGGGGACCAAATGTTTGAGTTATTTGCTTCTTAGGTATGCTTGAAAGTTGGATTGGAACCTGATGAATGGATAAAAGATAGTGGATGCTCACGACACATGACGGGCAACAAAAGTCTCTTCTCATCATACCAAGAGTATGACGGAGGTAATGTCACTTTGGGTAGCAATCTCAAAAGCAAAATCATTGGCAAAGGTACGATTGCTCATAACTCTCTAACTATTGAAAATGTTGCTCATGTGGATAGGTTAGGATTTAATCTACTTAGTATTAGCCAACTATGTGATAAAAAGTATAAAGTACTATTTGATGAAAATGGTAGTAAAATACTAAAAGATGGTATCACCATAGCTAAAGGAGTTAGGAAAAATAACATATACGTCATGAAAATAGATAAAACATATAATGACAAACTTTGCCTAACAACATTAGACGATAGCTCATCTCTTTGGCATAGACGCTTAGGTCACGCTAATATGAGACTTATACAAAACCTATCTTCAAAAGAGTTGGTTAGAATTTACCAAAACTTAAATATGACCAACACTTTCGCTTGCAAAATTGGTAAACAAACACATAGTAGTCACAAATCTAAAAATATGGTATCCACATCTAAGTGTCTAGAATTATTACATATGGACTTGTTTGGACCATCCGCTATAAGAAGCTATGGAGGCAACTTATACACTTTGGTCATAGTAGATGATTACTCAAGGTTTACTTGGACATTATTTTTGAAAACCAAAAATGAAGCTTTTGATAAATTTGAAATACTTAGCAAGAAAATTCAAAATCTTCTAGGTGTCAAAATTGTGTCGATCCGAACGGATCATGGTCGTGAATTTGACAACGAAACTCAATTTGGAAACTTTTGTGATACAAATGGTATAACACATAACTTTTCGGCTCACGAACACCTCATTCAAATGGAGTGGTGGAACGTAAAAATAGAACAATTCAAGAAATGAGTAGAACAATGCTTAATGAACAAAACATTCCTCAAAAGTTTTGGTGTAACGCGTATGACACTTCTACTTATATTTTAAATAGAGTCCTAATACGTCCTTTCCTAAACAAAACACCATATGAACTTTATAAAGGTAAAAAGCCAACATTAGGATATTTTAAAGTCTTTGGTTGTAAATGCTTTATTCTTAATACTAAGGATTATCTCACCAAGTTTGACCCAAAGTCTTATGAAGGTGTATTTCTTGGTTACTCTCAAACTAGTAAAGCTTACATTGTCCTAAATAAAGAAACAATGATAGTCGAGGAATCGTTGAACATAACATTTGACGAAAGTCCACCTCCCTCTAAAACATCACCTTTGGTAGATGATGACTTAGTTGAAAGTCAAATAATTGAAAGTCAAATTAATAATAACAAGGAGGATGAACCATTAAATAAGGAAATTATCAATATAAAAGAATCTAAAAGTCATCCATTAGAAAAGGTCATAGGAAAACTTAATCAAAGAACCTTAAGATCACAAGCTCAAAATCAAAGTAATCATTTTTGTTTTGTATCCACCATTGAACCAAAACCCATAAATGAAGCAATAAAAGATGAATCATGGGTAATTGCCATGCAAGAAGAATTAAACCAATTCGTTAGAAATGATGTTTGGAAACTAGTTCCAAAACCCAAAGATCAAACTATAATTGGAACAAAATGGGTCTTTCAAAACAAAATGGACGAAAATGGTGTAGTATCTAGAAACAAAGCTAGGCTTGTTGCACAAGGTTATAATCAACAAGAAGGAATTGACTATGATGAAACTTATGCACCGGTAGCTAGACTTGAATCTATTAGAATATTACTTGCTTATGCATGTGCTTATGATTTTAAATTATTTCAAATGGATGTTAAAAGTGCTTTCCTTAATGGGTTTATTAACGAAGAAGTGTATGTTGCTCAACCTCCGGTTTTACCGACTTTGAGAAACCACATCATGTCTTCAAACTCAAGAAAGCATTATATGGCCTTAAACAAGCACCTAAAGCTTGGTACGACCGTCTTAAGACTTTTCTTATTGATAACAAATATACTATGGGATTAGTAGATAATACTCTTTTACCAAGAAAAAGGAATCACATATTATTGTTGTTCAAATATACGTTGATGACATTATATTCGGATCAACTTGTCAAGAAATATGTAATGATTTCTCTAAAATCATGCATGACGAGTTTGAAATGAGTATGATGGGTGAGTTAAACTTCTTTCTAGGACTTCAAATTAAACAACTAGAAGATGGTATTTTCTTTAACCAATCTAAATATATAAAAGACATGCTTAAGAAATTTGGTCTTGAAGATTCCAAACCAACTAAAACACCCATGTCCTCGGACACTAAACTCATCAAGGACGAAGAAGGTGAATCCGTAGATAACACTAAATATAGAGGAATGATTGGTAGCCTACTCTATCTTACGGCTAGTAGACCCGACATTATGTTTAGTGTTTGTCTATGTGCTCGCTTTCAAGAAAACCCAAAGGCATCACACTTAGAAGCATTAAAAGGATTTTAGATACATTAAGGGAACAACGTGTTTAGGATTATGGTATCCCAAAGGAACGGGTATAGAAACCATAGTGTATGCCGACTGATCATGCCGTGATTATGTCGATATAAAATGTACAAGTGGTATTTGCACTTTTGTTGGACATTGTCTCACCTCATGGTTTGCAAAGAAGCAAACGGCTTTAGCCATCTCTACTACTGAAGCCGAATACGTCTCAGCCCCAAATTGAAAAGCATGTCAACAAGCTCTTTAGATGAAGCAAGCTCTCGTAGACTACGGAATTCATCTCAACGACATTGTGATACTTTGCGACAACAAAGGAGCCATCGATCTCAGCAAGAATCCCGTTCAACATGCTCGTACAAAGCACATTGAAATCCGTCATCACTTTCTTCGCGACAATGTTCAAAAAGGAAACATTTCAATCGAGAAAGTATCCTCCGAAGACAACATTGCCGACATCTTTACTAAACCTCTTAAACGAGAACCTTTTAATCTTCTTAGACTTGGTTTAGGGTTAATGGAACCAAACATGTAGGATAAACATAGCCTAAAACATTAGAATAGTCAAACCAAAACAATTTTGTCTTGTTTCTCTTTGTATCAGACACGCCACGCACCAAACGACAACACGGACGGAACCAAAATTTGGTGCCGTCTGTCCGTGGTGTCTACGAAAAATCAAAAACGCTTTATACATAACATCTTCCTCCTCACAACCCACTTTACCAAAACGTGTAAAACTTAAACCAAGCTCATTATTGTCATCTTCCCACTCACTCTATCAAATCACTGAAGATAACATAATTGTAAGTATCCTAACTACATTTCATCTCTTAATTCTGAGTCTAGGATTCTTATTTATGCACAAAACTATCACAAATCATTACATGGGGTTTTATGTATGCTTCTATACCAAATATGAATTCAATTGGCAAATTGCATAACTAGTCATTCAAATTAGGTACTACATTATCATATTGCATAAACAAATCATGTTTCCCACTAATTGATAGATAATAAATATAAGGCCTTATTCAAACAACCAAACACCCCATGTCAAAAGTTTTGAAAAGCTTCTCACTTATAGGAAAACATTCTTTCATTGCTAATACAAATAGAAACGTTAGAATTTTCATCACTTGCATGCTCTTGAATACTAAAGGTATTGCATAACTAATATGCACTCCTGGGTATATTCAAATATAGCCACATTGAATTAGGAGCATTTGGGTTATCTCATGGTATTTGCCAAACACCCACTAAAACCATTTTTGTGCATAAAATGAGTCGAGATAACCGCAACTCCAAATTGTTTTCATATAGGCACACACTAGAATCAAAAACGTTAAAATTTATCTTAATTTTTTTAACATGTTAACTCTTGTCCTTAGGAATAACCATGGTAGCCGCAAGATTCTATGATCACAAAGACACTCTTAACTACATTCCCAAACACCACAAAACCAAAGGACTCACCAAGGAACAAATAGAAATATTTAGGGGTCTAGAATCAAGGTATTTCCACGAGGGTAGAACCATTCACTCATCCTTCCTTGAGCATACCAATCTTCGTGAAGAACTAGCCGCCATTCAATTCGATTGTCTTCTTGACATTGATGAACCAATTTGTCCTAGGTTCGTGTTAGAATTCTATGCTAGTGTGACTGGTTTTAGTGATGAAGATGATGAGTTTTGTCTTAGCTTTAGAATCAACCAAAATGACTACACCATCACTTTAAGTGAATTTGCTAGAGTACTAGGAATTCCCAACCGAGGAACTTGTGTCTACACGGATAAGTGGTCACTCACCGCCTTTGATGCAATCAATGACCGCTCTCTTCCCTACATAACCCGTTTAGCCGATAAGGATGTCATCCGTGAACACCTTTTAACCCAAAAAACGGATACAACCCGAGTAACCGAAAGGGAAAAAGGTAGAACCGAGATCCATATGGAATGGAGCTCAATGAACTTAAGCCATCAATTTAAGAAATGGGAAGAACTACTTAGAGCAAACGTCATTAGCACCATAGGAAATAGGGATCACATAAACGCTTGTCTTTGTCACATGCTTTACAACTTGTCCACCAGACAACCATTCAACTTAGCCTACTACATAGCTAGGAGAATGATTGATATTCCAACTCAAGGATCCGTTGCTCTTCCATACGGGATGCTTCTCACCCGTCTCTATAGAAACTTCGCTCCAATTCCACCAACCCCAAAAAAGGAATGCACCTTTACTATGAACTCATCCCTCACATCTTTGTACCTTTGAGTGATGATCGAGTTGCTAAGACTAAAGGCAAGAGAGCTAAACCTCCAACTCCTTCATCATCATCATCAAATAGCTCCGAGGATGGTCTTCCAAGCTCTCATCTTCCACCTCATGAGTATTACGAATCTCTTCCCGAGATTGAGAATGAATCAGCAGAATTCAAGCAAACTAAGGGAATGTTCAAGTGCCTTGGTAGGATGATGAACAAGATTTACAAGAAATTGGACAAATAAGGGTACTTTAAGGAGTGTTTGGAACAATGCATTATCATTAATGTTTGATACAATTTAGTTGTTTTTATTATGTAGGATGATAATATAACTTAAAACAATGGTGTATGCTAACAAACTCATGCAGGGGGATAGCACAAGTATGCTATCAAATTTTACCCATTTTCACTATATTGTGAAAATCAATAAGCCTTGCTCTTAATCTATGCTCCACTATGTTTACATATGTGTTATTTACTTTTCCTAACTAGAAATGTTTAGTATAACATGTTTTGAGAAAAATTCAGTGTTTCGAAAATTGTGTTTTAAGAAACATTCGTCCAAATTTCAGACTCCACGGATCGACGGCACCATTATCTTGGTACCGTCCTTTGTAGCAATTTGGTACCGCCATATCACATTATGCGGACCAGACGGGCACCCTTTTGGGTTCCGTCGTGTATGATTTTGGTGCCGTGGATCCTCCGTAATTTTCTCTCAATTTCGACTCTTTCGTGATTCCAAATTATCTTCCATCACTTAAAATCAACCTTAACTAGTTTATACTGTTATTAGAACTAGTATTATTCACTAAGGGATATAAGAAATCCATTTCCCACCAAAATTCAAAAATTTGAAAAATCCACCCAAGGAGCCCTTTGGCATAAAGGAAGGAACCAAATTTTGGTACCTTCAAATCCGTGGGTAATCTGAATATTAGGAAATTCCACTCACTAGAACACATTAATTGCATATCTTTTCTTCTTCACTCCATCTTCTTTGTATGGATTGACTTGGGTGATATGACTAGCATTCAACCCACTTCCAAATCATTAGGAACCTCATCTCTTCAATGGTTCAACATCAAATCAAACCTTTTCTCAACAATTTCTTACCTCTATAAATTGAAAGGCTTTACCATGATCATCCTCACACCTTCTTCATTCTCATTACTATCTAGCAAATCAAAACCCAAGTTAAAATGACTAAATCATCACCAAAACCTTGCAAGAAAACCGCTAGAATGAGCGTAAGGCCTTGTTGTTTTGTCAATCTTAGCTCATCATCCGAATCTTCACCACTCACAATCTCATCTCCCATCAGAGATGATACACACCTTACCAATAAAAACACCTACTTCACCTCCACCGGCACCCATCCAAACATCCAAAACACCCTCACCACCTTCACCAAGGTCTCCCACTCTCACTCCCATGGAGTTATTTTCAACTCCACCAACATCACCAAATCCTTTCCTAGAGGACTTGGAAGACTTGCCTCCTAGGCCAAGTCATCCACCACCATTGCCATCCTTTGGCACCATTGAGCAAATCGCTCATGAATCACCTCGGTCATCCATTGACCCAAACGCCCCATTAGGGCCAAGACCTCTCCTTTTCCACCCCATTTACAAGGACATTCATGGTCCTTTATACGGGAATCATCCACTTCCATCATCAATGTCCCTCATATGAGGACATTCCGGAGCGCATGTGGGATGACAATCCCACTAGAGAGGAGATTCAAGCCGAACTTCACAACCTCCACCAATTCAAAGGCATGGTGGATTCTCACTTAAGTGAGACAATGCAAATGCAAAGTGCTTTGCTTGCATCCATCATGACCACTCCAAACATCCCCAACACCACCAACACATCCACCATTCCACCACCACAACCTCCGCAAACTTTCTACCCTCCAAGGCATGGTTGCTCTACTTGTGAGCAAACGGGTCAAACCGTGGAACGGACCCGGATTATGGTCCATGACTTCCACGAAGAAATGAGGTTCATCCTCAACCACATTCTTGAGCGTCTCAACGCTCTTTCCCATCCACCATCACTTTAGGATGGTTTTAAAATAGTCTTTCTTTTATTTGCTCTTTTAGGATAATTTTCATTTTCTTGTACTAGAAACACATCATTGTGTTCTCTTTTCATGATCTTTACTCATGAAAATTTTAACTAATGAATGTTGTTTCTTATATTGTTGGTGTCATTACATAGTGTTTGGAAATGCTTGTGAATGATCATTATTACTAACAATTTTTTTATTTCACAATCCATGTATCTTCCCAAAAGCACCCAATTTAGGGAGCTTTGAACAAGGGAGATAATAGCTCGGCTCATTACATTCCTCGATAGCCTCTTCTTTTTGTTGGGACAAAAAGGGGGAGAAAATATAGAACTTGGAAATTATTTATATTTGACTTTTCTGAAAAAGTCAACATCATGCATCAACTAGTGAATTCTTTGACTTTCATAAAAAGTCAAATTTCATACACTTGCATTATCATTTTCTTTTCAAGCTCTAAAACTAATATTTTTATAACTCTTGTACAAACTTTGTTTCTTTTATAAAAATAAAATTTATATTTTGTCCTCAACAAAAAGGGGGAGATTGTTAATACAAATATCGTCATTAAACGTTATTTATATTTTTGATCTTTGCCTAAGTTTTGTTAACGACAAAAGTAAATTTAATTTATAAAAGCTTAAAGCTTGTCAAGTTTATTAGATATTAAAACAAGCTTTCTTAAACAATATATTCATCATTCAAGCATTTACATTTATGATTAGTAACATCTTGATATGACTCTAATCATTATGTATGATAATAGTTTGTAGAATGTGTTAGGTTCTTAAAACCAAACACTACTTAAGCATTTGCATATTTCTATTAATAGTAATACAACATTTGACATCATGTATTACATCATGGAGATCATTGGAAGATTCCATTAGATATTTTGTGAAGATTTGTACTCTTCATATCTTGCACAATCTTACTTAGATAGAGTTGACTTTAGACAAGATTTGATATCTTGACTGTCGGTGGCGGTACCAATTTGGTACACGGCGGAACCCTTTTAGGGTCCGCGGTCCGTGGACGCCCTGCCAAATTGGCTATAAATCGCAATGCCAAGCCAAGTAGTTTCTCATCCCTTTCTAACATACTCTCATACATATCTTCTCTAACCCTTCTATCTCAGTTTCATATCATATTAGTGATCTCTTTTGTAGCAAAGAAGATCAAGTCATATTCAAGCTTCAACGAGAAGTTGGAAGTCTTGTTTGTTTAGTGTTGTATGATCTAGTGTTGATTCATACTTCATTGTTGTATCAAACCATCATAATCTTGTGAGTGTGAGTGGTTAGTATTTTAGTCCTCAAAATACATTGTGTGTGGGAGTAGTTGTACCCTTGGAAAGAACTCGACATCTAGCTTAGTGTCGGAAATAGTGTGAGCGAAGTGTAAAGGTTTTCTCCGCCGGTGAAAGGAGCTTGTTGACTAGTGAAGTTAAACTCTCGAGTGTGAGACTCGGGGAGTGGAGTAGGGCAAGGAAAAAGAGTCCTTGTAGGCCGAACCACTATAAACAACTTGTTGTGGTTTGATCATTTCTTTCCTTATTTACTCACTACATATTGCTTGCATATTTCATTAACATACTCAAGATCAAAATCAATTGATCTTTCAATAAGTTTCAAAACAAAGTTTTTAATCGGTAAACTATTCAACCCCCCTTCTAGTTTTCTACAAAGTAGTTTTGTGTTAAGTAAAACTGAGTTAACCATTTTTGATAAGTTTTGAGAAGAAAAAGCCATTGTTGTCGCCACATTTAAACAGCTCTGTAGCCGCCAGTTTGACGGCTTTTTCACAGCTTATTGATCATCAAAAACTTTTCTAAATTGCTTTTCTCACATCCCAACATACCCATCTTTATATTTCAGTAGCTTGTTTGCACTTAGGATAATTTTATCTAGCTCAAATTTGCACTTAAAGTCCTGCCAAAAACCTAAGACCAAGTCAGACGTACCATCAGTCTCCTTTGTAGCACCTTTTTGTTTGATCTATAGCTTATTCATCTCAAGTCCATATTAGCTGTAATTTGGGTTATATAGTCTCTGGTTGGTGGTCTTGAGTACCTTACTTTTGGTTTGCTCTATAGCTTTTTAAATAAGTAGTTGTAACTGCTTAAACTTGGGTCCTATTTCCCTGCGGTAGCTTGGTGAGCAGCTAGCTTGAATCGCTAGTAGTATGCTTATTAGGTGTTAGGATTAGATGTAGATGCTTGCTTTAGAGTAGAAGTTATAGTATAGCCTTAGCTTCGTTATCGGGGTTGGCTCTATTTAGTGCTAATTAGCTTATTTCTTTTCAATTGCTTATTTCCACTAGTTTACATATGTACCCTTCATATTTCCCAAGTAAATAAACTCATGTTTTTATATTTTTATCAGCTTTAGAATAAGATTTTAGTATTTTCCTGAAATTTTCATTAATTTTGGTCAATCGCTTTAGTATTTTTTTATTTAAAAATAGTTTTTAATCATTTTAAAATAGCTTTTGTTGCAAATAATTAAGAAAAGCCCAAAAATAAGTTTTCAATTTTCTTAAGTTTAGATAAATATAAATAGCCTAAAAAGTATTTTTCCATAATTTTCTAGTTTAAAAGTATTTTCTAGCATTTTAATTAGTTTTAAATAGTTTTTAAATTAAGAATAAATTATAAAAAGTCTAAAATATATATTTTCTGTTTTAAAATTAGTTTTATCATATTTTAGATTTTTCTAAGTCTTAATTTTATTTTTCTAGTCTTATTTCATATTTTCTTTTATTTTAGAGTATTGTTAAATAGTTTAAATAGTTTTTATTTAATAATAATTATATAAATAGTTATAAAATAATTTTTTCCTTTTCTAATAATTTTCTTATATAATAGGATTGTAAAATGTATTTTTCATATCCGTAGGTATTTTCCTTCTTATTTTCACGCTTTTATTTTGCACGCTACGTAGTTTTTAATTTAAACGCATCGCTCTTGGCTTTTAAACGCTCATCACTTTAAAATATAGTGATAGCGCTATTTAATATCTATCTTTTTAATTTTCTTAATTGTATTTAAGTCGCTTATCAACCTTTTTCAAAGAGTGTAATATTCAATCCAAATCCTTTCTTCCCGATCACTATCCTTAGTGATCATTCTATCGCCTCAACCGCTTTTACACCATTGAGTCTCCTTGGGACATAACGACCCTGAATCACTATATTCTCTCGATCTTCATTGTATTTGTGCGACTGCTTTAAATCATGTTTGTGTGATTAGACTTGACCTGTTTAGCTAATGTGATCAAATTTTACCAGCTGTCGGGATTGGATGAGTGTCTAGCAATATCTTAGTGCCGGGGACTAGCAATATCTTATAGTGTGGATCATGAAAGTGTCTAAAAACTCATCATTTTTTTGTTAATATAAACCTGCGAAAATCATCCAAAACACTCTAAACGCATCAAAATGATAAAAAATATCACAAATCGTTGTTTTATGTGTTTTAAATGCAAAATTATCAAAATCGATGAAAACGTATCAAATTTGCAAAATTGCTTTAGTCCCCAAGTTTCAAAAGTTGTCAAAAACAGCCCCCGTATATCAAATAAAAGAAAAATGTCATTTAAGGTCCATGGGATTCAAAAAGTTGTTAAACAAACCCCTTGAAGTTTTTTAAAATTTGCAAAATTACAACTTTGGTCCTTAAACTTTGAAAATTATCATGTTTAGTCCTTCAAATTTCCGTAAAATGGCAATATGGTCCTTTAATTATTTTGAGAATGAAGTTTGGCCATTGGGTAATATTTTCAGAATCTCAGCTTTGGTCCTTGGAGTTTCTAATTTCATATGTTTGTCCTTGTGCTTAACTAAACAACAAATGGATCCCTTTAAATATCCAAATCCAAATTCAAACTAACACAACCTAAGCCCAATACCCATCCAACCCGTTTACCCAACTCCCAACCCACCTCAACCCATTTTAATAATTAAAACCAAACCACCACTTGTCTCGCCAAAGTCTCATATCTTCTCAACTCAAGCCTCGCCGCCACCCATCTCCCACACACCTCCACCTCAACCCCCTCATCTCCTTGTCCCCCCACCTCAACACAACTCCAAGAAACATTTAATGATCCTTCAACCATTTCACTCAACCCTCCACCTGTTAAAACCCACTTTGGCGCCAAAATGATCAAACGGCTAGAACTTATCCAAGTCATCCAATAGCTATTATTATTGGTGGGAAGTGCTCAGAACATGTGAGAGAAGGATATGGGAGTATAAAAGAAGCAAATAGAGGAGAAGAAAGGGGCAGTAGTTAGTTTTCAAGTTTCTTCCTTTATGTCGTTTTTTTAATAAAATGTTGTAGTTTAGGTAGAAGTTGTAATTTCAAGATCATATGTATCAAACTCAGTTGTTTAACTAATGTAATCCAGTTTTAAGGTTTAATTCCAGGTTTAATATCACTTTAAGTTTCCAGCTACTGTTGAAAATCCCATTTTCCAATTCTCATTGATAAGCTCTTAGAAGCTTAATTTTAAACTCAACATAGTATATTTAAGTTATTTAAGTCTTTTTATAAGCTCAAAAAATCAATTCCAAGTAATTTTGGATGCTGGTCAACGAAAGTCAAAGGAGGGGAATTCTTGTACTTTGGATATTAGATTGGTCCTGAAAGTGCTTGCAGGCTATATATGATCTTGTGTATATCTTATTCACATTTCAAATTTGAAGGTTATCAGCTTGCTCTTTTCCTTTTCAAGTTTTTAGTATAAAATTGGTGAAAGTGGTTTCTTTGTTATTTACTGTCTAAGATTGCTTAATTAAGATAATTTCAGTTCAACTTAGGTTAGTGTGAGCTTCTGTTTAGATTGCATGCTCTGAATCAGGCATTTGCTTTGCAAAAGGCCATAAATGCTACTTAAAAGGGTGTTTGGTTTAAGCTCGTATTTGGGTCAAAACCAAATTTTACCCACTTTGACTTTATAAGTCAAAGTGGTTTCAAGGTTTTAAAGTAGTTTTGTGTTAAGTAAAACTGAGTTAACCATTTTTGATAAGTTTTGAGAAGAAAAAAAAGTCATTTCTGTTGCTGCCCTGCTCACGTAAAACAGCAGCTGTAGCTGCTGTTTGACGGCTTTTTCACAGCTTATTGATCATCAAAAACTTTTCTAAATTGCTTTTCTCACATCCCAACATACCCATCTTTATATTTCAGTAGCTTGTTTGCACTTAGGATAATTTTATCTAGCTCAAATTTGCACTTAAAGTCTGTCAAAACCCACATCTGTTTCTCGGTGAAGATCAGCCACTGTCCCTTGTAGCACCTTTTTGTTTGATCTATAGCTTATTCATCTCAAGTCCATATTAGCTGTAATTTGGGTTATATAGTCTCTGGTTGGTGGTCTTGAGTACCTTACTTTTGGTTTGCTCTATAGCTTTTTAAATAAGTAGTTGTAACTGCTTAAACTTGGGTCCTATTTCCTGTGTAGCTTAAGTGAGCAGTTAGCTTGAATCACTAGTAGTATGCTTATTAGGTGTTAGGATTAGATGTAGATGCTTGCTTTAGAGTAGTTATAGTATAGCCTAGCTTCTGTTATCAGTTGGCTCTATTTAGTGCTAATTAGCTTATTTTCTATTGCTTATTTCCACTAGTTTACATAGCAGCCTTCATATTTCCCAAATAAACCCATGTTTTTATATTTTTATCAGCTTTAGAATAAGATTTTAGTATTTTCCTGAAATTTTCATTAATTTTGGTCACTGTTTAGTATTTTTCTTATTTAAAAATAGTTTTTAATCATTTTAAAATAGCTTTTATTGCAAATAATTAAGAAAAGCTTCAAAAAAATAAGTTTTCATTTTTCTTAAGTTTAGATAAATATAAATAGCCTAAAAAGTATTTTTCCATAATTTTCTTAGTTTAAAAAGTATTTTCTAGCATTTTAATTAGTTTTAAATAGTTTTAAATTAGTAATAAATATATAAAAAGTCTAAAAAATATATTTTCTGTTTTAAAATTAGTTTTATCATATTTTAGATTTTTCTAAGTCTTAATTTTATTTTTCTAGTCTTATTTCATATTTTCTTTTATTTTAGAGTATTGTTAAATAGTTTAAAATAGTTTTTATTTAATAATAATTATATAAATAGTTATAAAAATAATTTTCCTTTTCTAATAATTTTCTTATATAATTAGGATTGTAAAAATGTATTTTTCATATCCGTAGGTATTTTCCTTCTTTATTTTCACGTTTTATTTTGTTACGCTATTTTTAGCTTAATTTAAAAAACTAAACGATACGTCTTAGTGCTTTTAAACGTTCATCTCTTTAAATATAGTGATAGCGTTTATTTAATATCTTTTATCTTTTTAATTTTCTTAATTTGTATTTAAGATTAGCTTTATTTTATAACCTTTTCAGAGAGTGTAATATTCAATCCAAATCCTTTCCGGATCACTATCCTTAGTGATCATTCTATCGTCTCTAACAGCTTTTACACACCATTATCTCCTTGGGACATAACGAATTCCCTGAATTCACTATATTCTCTGATCTTCATTGTATTTGTGCTTAACTGTTTGTAAGTCTTATCGTTGTTGTGTGATTAGACTTGACTGGCTTTAGCAGATCGCTTAGTAAATAAATGAAGAAAGGACTCACTATTTATAGAGAGAAAATGCCTCATGTTCCCCGGATCCCACGGATCTCTCCCTTAAGGGATCCGTCTAGCGTAAAGCTAGGGATCCGTGGGACGTTCCTCTTTGCCCATGGGTATTTTGGTCATGGGTTATGGGTTGATCCATGTGTATTTCTTTAGATACAATGTATCTAATGAGTGCAATGTATCTATCAATTTCGTTGTGCATGTTTTTGTTGGTCATGCAGGTAAAACCAGAACCCTACTGATAACATCAAATAGTCCTGAATTTTAAGTGTCAATTTCCCCCCGATAATGCTCGTATTTTATATGATTTATATGGATTTACGCTTGTATTACTTTATATTTCACTTTCAGGTTATTACGAGCATTGGAGCTTATGAGACGCTGGATTGGAGAGTTTCTAAAGATTTATGATAGTATGCCAATTGTGAAGAAGCTACTGTGTAATTCACTCTCTCACATTACGCCGTAGCTAGTGCGTGACTCGTTCAAGACCAACTTAAAGGCAATTACGCTAACTCCCAGCCTAAGGTTCACCGTAATCAACTAGGTCAAGAAATGTTTTCGCCTCCATCAACTACGCAACTCCTCACAAGGATTATGCATGCGTAACTTAACAAAAGTAACATATATTGAAGATACGGCGAACCTTTTCCCAAGTGTTACGCCGTAACTCGCTTACCGAGAGCATTACTTGAGGAATTATTGAAGTTACGGCTTAACTCTCAACTCAAGTTACGCCGTGAAATTCAGATCGCGCCTATAAATACCTGCTCTAAATTCAGCATTTCACATCATTCACTCACAACTCAAATGCAAAGAACGCGAAGAGGGTCCAAAGGCATATCATTCGAGCATAAAGGTCCAGCCATCTCCAAGGAGAAATCACTCCCTAATGATAAGCATTAGCGATCATTTTATCTTTTACTTTCGATTCATGTATTTCATTATGTTAAACATTGAATCTTTGTTCCTTTTAATATGATCGGCTAAGCACATTTGGTGCTAGCATAGTTATGATTCCTTGAATGTTTTGTTTGTGTTTTCATGCTTCCGTATAATTGTTTCTAGTGTATGCATGCATAGTTCGTTGGTAGTTACCCTAAGCTTCAGTTTTGAATGGCGGTCGATCTAGTTGCTTAGAGAATTGACCAACTCGACCCTAAGTAGTTAGGTAGAGTTAGGAGGGTAAGAATTGACCAACCGACGACCCTTCCCTCTCACAGCTTAAAGAATCACCAAATGATCACCGGCCGGGATGAACTTAAGAAGTTAGGGATGAGTGTCTAAGATGCTAGCGCCCGGGCACTCATTATTAAGAATCTTGCATGTAGGGTACTTAATGACTTGGCTTAGGCGACTAAAAACAACTCGACTATCAAGGGTAAAATTTTGACCTCGGGTGGAATCCTTTGTTGATAGGTTAGGACGAACTGACCAAATGTTGTCCTAGCGACTTAAACCCCCACTTGAATCAATTGGAAGTAGTAAAACGTGAACATTACATGATAGGATGAGTAATTAGGTTAGCACGCTGTCCCTCTATTGATCACATCTCTATTTATTTTACGCATTTATTTCTTGTTTCTTAGTTTCATAATCATTTTCTACTATAAACCAGTTAAAACCAGTGACACCTAGACCTAATTAGAATTCGCTCACATAGCTCTTGGGACGACCTCGGTTTTACCGATTACTACGCTACACACGACCGGGTACATTGCCCGTGAGTGCATAAGGTGAACCATAGGTAAACGAGACTTTATAAATATTAAAATTTGGTCAGAAAACCTGCATCACCTACAGTAGGAAATATTGTAAGCAATTCCCATATTTCATCAGGGAGAGATTGTTAGATTTCTAAGTGAAGACATTTTCGGGAATTGCATAATAGATAGTGAGTAAGTCGCCTATATATACCATCCTAGTCTCTCCTAAAGGGGTGTGCATGAGTGTGTATTTATTCATTTCTAATAAAAACACACAGTTAATCACTCGTCTCTCTACTTTCTCTCTCTACAACTTCATGTATTTTATCTATTTTCATCAACCTCGTCCAACCTATCTCGCAATCTTGATACCATTGGAACCTTAAGATTGTTGCACCACTATTCAAATTATATTGTTAATAGCTTACCTCACATCTTATAGTTTGAACTCTAAAAAATGCTTAGGTTTGGTTTGTGATTCCAAACGTATACTTTGAATCAGTTTTGTGTTCCAGAAACTTTTGAAACACAAAAAATTCATACGCTCTTGTACGTGGTCAAAAAAGCAGAAGTTCGACGTACATTAGTTTATTTAAGAAACTGGATTTTACATTCATGCGGGGTTAGTTTAATGTTGTTTGCATTCTTCTTAACGTTGAAATTTGATATCACATGATAATCATCTATGTGCAACAGATTATCAATATCGGAAACTATCATATTATTGATTGTGGCATGAAACTTGGTACCCTGTTGTAAAACAAAATAACATTATCTATAGTATTAAGAATACATACGGGACAACTATTTAAATGGTTTGATATAAATACATAATGATATTTGTTCATCCATCAGAATCATATCGATACCTGAAACCTTTACTTTTTAGCTAGCACCAAAATACTAGTTTCATAAACAGATGATTTTAACTTTGATGTTGCATTTACCTGATGTACAACCAATTCATCATGTGGAGTTGTAGCCATCCTTTTACATATGAAAGAAAAAAAACACAAAATTTGTTTACATTAGCATCATACGATCGATACAAAAGAAAAACACACAACGAAAAAAACACATCACGAACATTAGGGTCAGCATTACAACACATATAAGATTTTAAAAAAATGGATAACGAAAAGAAAAGGGTTAATATACAAAAAGTTACTAATCTTTCAAAAAAATTTGTCCTAAGTCACTAATGTTTATCTTCTGTCATCTAGGTTACTATACTTCACGGGTTTTTCACATATGTTACTAAACTTTTTTATATGTGCCACCCTAGTCACTATATTAAGGGCAACCGGTTGGGCACAATTTTTTCAATATATTGTCACTAAGTCATTAAACTTTATGCGAAATTTTATTAAGTCACTATGTTTCATTCCTCATCTATGGTACTAAACTTTGAATTTCTAATTCACTGAATAATTTGTCCTAAGTCATCGATGAAAATTTTGTTACTTAAAATATACTTGTTACATTCAAGTTACGTTACCCAACCTCAAAATATTCGCTTTATACGTTTTCATTCGCTTTTATTCATTTTCGCTTTCGTTTTACTTTTTTTTTTATTTATTTTTTTTTCATTTTTATCTCGCTTTATACGCTTTGTTTTTTTCTTTGTTTTTGCTGTTGTCTGGTTTTTATTCGTTAAAGTTTTATTTTATTTTTAAAATTGCATTTTGCGTCCGTTTTTGTCCCATTTTTGACGCCCGTCGCTTTTATACGTTTTTATGTTTTCATCCGTTTTTATTACGTTTTTGTCCGTTTTTTATATGGTTTTGTACATTTTTATACATTTTTATTCGTTTTTCCTTTCATCCGCTTTTATATGTTTTCATCCGTTTTTATACGTTTTCGTCTAATTTTCTTACGTTTTCTATTTTCTTATGTTTTCAAACATAAAAAAGGGACGAAAACGAATGAAACATAGAAAAACGGGCAAAAACATAAGAAAAATGGACGAAAACGAAAAAAAACAGACGAAAACGGATGAAAACGAATAAAAACGTATAAAAATTGTACAAAACAATATAAAAACGGACAAAAACGGATGAAAACATAAAAACGTATAAAAATGGACGTAAAAAATGGGACAAAAACGGACGAAACGATAAAAACGGACAAAAACAAACAAAAACTATAAAACGAATGAAAATGAATAAATTTTTTTAAAAGGTGTATAAAATCAGTATAATTTTTAAAGGTTCAAGAATATGTGCCACAACTTCGTGACTTAGGAAAAAATTTTCATTAGTGACTTAGGACAAATTTTTCAAGAAAGTTTAGTACCTTTAGATGACAGTGAATGAAACATTAGTGACTTAAGACAAATTTTTCTGTTTTATCGAAAGTTTAGTGACCTAGATAACAAGTGTCACAACTTGGTGTGTGTACACGTCAGCCAAAATACCGGTAAAAAAAGGTTGGGTGTCCAAGATAACCGGTTACGTAAAGTATAGTAACCTAGATGACAGAAGATAAACATTAGTGACTTAGGACAAATTTTTTTGAAAGTTCAGTAACTTTTTTGTATATTAACCCAAAAGAAAATGATGTTTTGAAGATCGGCCTTTTGTTTTTTAAGCAGATCACTGAACGAAGATGTTTTGCAAACTTATGTAGATGCTGAATGAGAGGTATTTATAAGACAGTATTAGGGTTCGTGTCACATTCAAATTTAGATACCATGCAAATTTAGAACTATTCACATTTGTTTTTTTTAGGAAAACATGTTGTTTTTTGTGTATGTCGTGTCGATGGTTTTTTGCAATATGGCTCCCCCGTGTTTTTTAAAGTTTTTTTTCTCATATTTTTGACACATATGTTTTTTCACTGATTTAATCAAAATTCAATATTGATCAATTCTGATTTTTCAATTGGCTAATAGGAGGCTTCGATTTTCCAATTAAGTCTTCTTATTGGTCAATTAAAAAATCCATTTTCTCAAAATCAGATATCTTTTATTACATAAAAGATAGAAAAAATTACATGTTTGGTCCCTATGGTTTCATCTTCCTAAATAACAGGTTTAGTCCCTAAGTCATTTTAATTACACCACACATACCTATTTTTGAAACATGTTGTGACATTTAGTCCCTATTATAAGAAATAGGACTATCCGTAATAAAAATAATTACACATATGATCCTTATTTTTTTAAATAGGGACTAAATGGGCAACAAGTTTCAAAAATAGATACGTTTGGCGTAATTAAAACGACTTAGGGATTAAACCTGTTATTTGGGGTAAACCATAAGGACCAAACATGTAATTATTTCTAAAAGATATGTTAACTATTACAAAAATACTAGAAGGGTATTCACATGTTACGACGGCGGGTACCCTGTAATTAATTTTTTTGGTGAACAACATATTTCGATTACATGTTTTTCGTGATAATGACTTTATGTAGAGGTGTGCACGGTTCGGTTTGAGTCGGTTTTTGGCTAAAACCAAAACCTAACCGAAATGCTATATGAAAGTTTTTTTTTTTTTTTTTTTTTTTTTTTTTTTTTTTTTTTTAAATGTTTTTGAGTAAGTTGTTTGATGTTAGATTTACAGATGATGGTCAAAGATAATTAATAATTTAAAATAATTAATTTTTTAAATATAGGGCTGAGCAACGGTCCGGAACCGACCCGAACCGACGAAAACCGAACCGACCCGAGAACCGATTTCACAAAAAACATGAACCGAAACCGAACCGAATCGGTTCGGTTTTGTGTCTGTTTGGTCGGTTTACATGCTTTATGTGCGTGTTTGGTCGGTTTTGGGTCGGACCGAACCGAACCGAAAACCGACATCCGATAAGACATAGAACCGAAAACCGAACCGAAAATGGTCGGTCCGGTTCGGTTCGGTCCGGTTCAGCTCGATTTTCCGGTTCAGCTCGGTTCGATCGGTTTTGTGCTCAGCCCTATTTAAATATTATTTTTATATGTGTATATGTAACAAGCTATTAAAATTTTCTTATTTTAAGACTTTTCTAAACTCTTTATATAGTACTAGTATAGATATAAAAAAAATAATACTCGTGAAAAAATAAGGCAACTCATTTAATGCCACATTGTTTAAACTTGCACCCTATCCAATATTCCAAACACAAAACCCATTTAATACGCAATAAACAAAATGTTATTATCATCATGTGCACACCACACCATTTTTCCCGCAACGACCTCAAAGTCATCGTTACATCTCACACGTCTCCTCCTCCTCCTCCTTAAACCCAAACACTCGATTAAAACAAGGCCCCCTTGCCATTTTATCAAACACCTTACCTACACTCCCAATACTTTCCGCCTTTTTTGTTCTTCTTCCATGGGTTCGTTATCTAGTATTGGCGAGAGTTTGACCTATCCGTCGTTCAGGCGCGATGAATCTGTTGTTGAGACTTATCACGGTGTATCTGTTCCTGATCCTTATCGATGGTATCAATTTTTCATTTATTTACTTTTTCTGAATAATAGTTAGATTTATGTGGCTCATAGTTTTTAGGCTTAAATTAAAACATACATATATCGGTAACATAATAAAAGTTTGTTACATCAAAAGGTTAAAAATTAGTTCGTTACATTTTGGTGCAATTAATTCTATACAATTAACAAACTTTAATCAAATTGTTATTGTATGTAATAAACTATTTTCTTTTTTAACCTTTTGATGCGACAAACTTTTATTTTGTTACCAATGTATGTAAGTGACCTTTAGTAGGTTAAATGGTGGCGTGGCACGACGCCACTATATAAAATGGTCACTTACAGGTAACAAAATAAAAGTTTTTGGGTAAAAAGGGATTCAAAAGTTTGTTACATCAAAAGGTTAAAAAAGAAATACTTCATTACTTACAAAGTTACAATCATAGTTTGATAAAAGTCCTATAGAATTAATTGCACCATAATGTAACGAAGTTCAATCGAATTGCCATAATATGTAACAAACTATCTTTTTTTAACCTTTTGATGTAACAAACTTTTATTATATTACCGATGAATGTAACTGACCTTTGGTAGGTTAAATGGTGATACATCGGTAACAAAATAAAAGTTTGTTACATTAAAAAGTTAAAAAAGAAATAGTTTATTACAAATTATGACAATTTGATTGAACTTCGTTACATTTCCGTTCAATCTATTCTATACAATTAACAAACTTTAATCAAATTGTTATTGTAAGTAACGAAGTATTTCCTTTTTAACCTTTTGATGCGACAAACTTTTATTCTGTTACCGATGTATGCAAGTGACCTTTAGTAGGTTAAATGGTAGCGTGGCACGCCACGACACTATCTAGAAAGGTCACTTGCATACATTGGTAACAAAATAAAAGTTTGTTACATCAAAAGGTTAAAAAGAAAATAGTTTATTACATACAATGACAATTTGATTAACGTTTGTTACTTGTATAGAATTAATTGCACCAAAATGTAACGAAGTTCAACCAAATTGTCATAATATGTAACAAACTATCTTTTTTTAACCTTTTGATGTAGCAAACTTTTATTATATTACCGATGAATGTAACTGACCTTTGGTAGGTTAAATAGTGACGTGGCACGCCACGCCACAATATAGAAAGGTCACTTACATACATTGGTAAAAGAATAAAAGTTTGTTACATCAAAAGGTTAAAAAAGATAGTTTGTTACATATTATGACAATTCGATTGAACTTCGTCACATTATGGTGCGATTTTATATAAAGTCCGAAACTCTGATCAAACGTTTATTGGAAAGTTTTTAGAATGTAGACAGCATACCGATTTTAAGGCTGATTAAAGTTTAGGTTTGTGTTTAATGTTCTGTGTGCTGTAAAATTAAATTCTTGTACTTACTAGTTGCTATGAGCCTATGACTAATTTGGTATTGAATTTGTATATGGATATCATTATTAGTTTATGCTTTTTTTTTTTATCATGTTGAAAATGTATATTACTGTATTTGTGATAGATCAGAAGTTAAGCGATACACTGCCTGGATGCTTAAAATAGCTTATACTGAAGTGGCCACGCCAACTTCCTGAAAAGGGAGGGCTTGGCGGTGGGTTCAAACCCCGTGGATTGTCAGCCAAAACGTCTGGAAGCATGATTATCAAAAAAAATAATAATGCAATAAGCTCTCAAGCTGCATAAATAAACTTTAACAAAATTCCTGCTTAATAGGTTTTAGGTTTTTATTGCACATAAATGTAACGAACATTCACCAAATTGTCATAGTATGAAATGAACTATATTTGTTTCACCTGTTGTCGTAACAAACTTTCATTCACTTGGCAATGTATGTAATTGACCTTTTGTAGTAGTTAAAATAGTGAGTGGCAGCATACCAGAGTCACTATATATCCATATAAAAGCTCCCTTTTATAAATTGGTAACAAATTAAAAGTTTGTTACGTCAAAAGATAAAGGAAATAACCCATTACATACAATGACAATTTCATTAAAGTTTATTACATATTGGTGCAACTTTAGGTTACTTAACCTTTCCATATTGTTGTATTTGTTATAAAGTCTCGAAATTTTATCAACATTTTCTTGGAAAGTTCTAAACCACATATCTAACTGAACATTTACCATGGAATATTCACTTTTAGGCTTGAAGATCCAGACTCAGAAGAGGTAAAAGAATTTGTGAAAAAGCAAGTCGAATTGACCGAATCTGTGCTGAAAAAATGTGAGACACGGGAAAAGCTTCATGATAAGCTTACTAAGTTTTATGACTACCCGAAGTTTGGTGCTCCATTTAGAGAAGCTGATAAGTACTTTTACTTTCATAATAGTGGGCTTCAACCACAGAGAGTTATGTACATGCAGGTATATATGGTTATACAGTATACAGTAAATTAAGGCACCGGAAGTAGATATTGCTGTGCTGGTATTGTTTGTTGTCATAGCTTACGTCTTTTTTTTGTTGGTTTTGTAGGATAGTTTGGATGGAAATGCAGAGGTGTTGCTTGATCCAAATGGACTAAGTGAAGATGGAACAGTGGCGTTGAGTACGTATGCTGTTAGTGAGGATGCCAAGTATTTAGCGTATGCTCTTAGTTCAAGTGGAAGTGACTGGGTCACTGTTAAAGTAATGCGGATTGATGACAAGAAAGTTGTGCCTGATACATTGTCATGGGTGAGTGAGTGATTGAATTTGTTACTTTACTTATGAAGTTCGGTTTGGCAATAAGTGGATGACATATTTGCTTTGTGACAGGTTAAATTTTCGGGTATTAGTTGGACAAATGATAGCAAAGGCTTCTTCTACAGCCGCTACCCTGCTCCAAAGTAAGTGCAAAATGACATCTGATATTGTTTTTGATTTACATGCTCAAACTTAAAGTAAATTAGTGTCACCTATAATTCCCGAACGACATATTAGGGTTAAGCATTTGCATGTTGTCCTTCAAGATGGTTAAAATTGAATTTAGTCACAAGATGTGTAACATAAGCTTGATGGCTATATCTTTTTCTTGAATATTGATAGATGATAGTTTAAATTGGAAAATTGATAGGGAAGGTGAAAATTTGGATGCTGGAACAGAGACAAACTCAAGCCTTGATCATCAGCTCTACTATCATTTCTTGGGTACAGATCAATCTGAGGATATTCTATGTTGGGAAAACCCTGAAAATCCACAGTACACGCTTGATGCATTTGTAACAGAAGATGGGAAGGTAACCATCTCTACATTTATTGTGCATCTTATCTCAAATCAGTAGTTTTGGTTAGGCGATAAACTAAATTTCTGTATAAACTGTGTAATAGATGTTATTTTAGGAGTATGATTGAGTAACGATAAACCTTATGGTTTAAGAATTTAGTTAAGCTATGTTAAATCTTGTGATACATTAATTAGATGTATTTCCTAACAAATACTATATGACTTATGAAAAACGATCCGTGTTAAAAATTTTGCATCTCAATTTCCGATATAATCTAGTAGGTTCCTCTCTTCTGCAGTTTGTTCTTCTTTATATCAACGAGGGCTGTGATCCTGTCAACAAACTATATTACTGCGATATATCTACTCTACCTGGTGGGATTGAAGGGTGCCGAGAAAAGAAATCTCTTCTTTTTGTTAAACTTATTGACAATTTTGACGCGATGTATCAAGCTGTTGCAAATGATGACACCGTTTTCACATTCTTAACAAATAAAGATGCTCCAAAGTACAAACTAGTTCGAGTAGATCTAAAGGAACCAAACACCTGGACTGAAATCATTCCACAATCCGAGAATGATGTTCTTGATTCAGCTGTTGCTGTCAATGGAAATCAACTTGTAGTGAGTTATATGAGTGATTGCAAACACGTGTTGCAGTTGAGGGATTTGCAAAGTGGGTCCCTTTTGCATAATTTGCCGATCAGTATCGGTAGTGTGGATGATGTTAGTGCACGAAGAAAAGATAGCTTATTTTTTATTGCTTTTACAAGCTTCCTTACTCCTGGGACAATATATCAGTGTGACTTAAAAAGTGGCGTTCCAGATTTGAAAATATTCAGGGAAATTGTGGTTCCTGGATTTGATCAGACCGAGTTTCAAGTCAGCCAGGTATGTTTTTTCACATCATTTGCCATTATTAACCCTTAGATATGATTCTCAGCAATCTGTTTTGGGAGGGTATACATTATTTTTCATATAAAAAGCCATGATATTTAGGTTTTTCGTAGATTTAATTTTAGTATAGCTGTATAGAAGTATCTAGTTAAATTACTCAATTATATTCCTTTTTTTATTACTGTTTCAGGTGTTTGTGCCTAGTAAAGATGGTACCAAGATCCCAATGTTTGTCGTGGCTAGAAAGGATATAGTTCTGGATGGATCACATCCATGTTTATTATACGGATATGGTGGCTTTAATATTAGTCTGACACCATATTTTAGCGTCAGTCGTGTTGTACTGATGAGGCATTTAGGTGTAGTGTTCTGCCTTGCTAACATTCGTGGTGGTGGTGAATACGGTGAAGAATGGCATAAAGACGGGTCACTTGCCAAGAAGCAAAATTGCTTTGATGACTTTATTTCTAGTGCTGAATACCTTATATCTTCGGGTTACACTCAGCCTAAAAAGTTGGCAATTGAAGGTGGAAGCAATGGTGGGCTCCTTATTGGAGCTTGTACTAATCAGGTACTCATTTTTTTTACATGCTAGTGGTCGAATAGCCAGGATTTGTGATGAGAGCCTACTACTAATCATAGATGATTTTGGAATTTTTATGATTACAGAGGCCTGATCTCTTCGGTTGCTCACTTGCTCATGTTGGTGTTATGGACATGCTTAGGTTTCACAAGTTTACAATTGGTAAGCATGTTTGTTTGGATTTGTGTTTCAAATCTGATTATTACTCCATCCCACAAGAGGCGTCTCCTATAATTCACATATTTGTCCTCTTCTATTTGTTTTATAAAATAATTCTTAAATAACTAGAATTCATTAAAGACTAACATCTTATTATCTGATTATTACAACGTCAAACAACAAAAGCACATTCTATCACCATCTCCTAGTGTCCTAGTGTCCGCCTTGTTAGTTGATTACCCGTTTCTGATTATTAAAAATCACATATTCATATTTATAGCACACATCCAAACATTCCTTAATCATAGACGCTCCTTTTTTAAAGTTTTATTATGTTGAATATTCTTCCCTCTTGGCAGGCCATGCATGGACATCTGACTATGGCTGTTCAGATAAGGAAGAAGAGTTCCAATGGTTAATCAAGTAAGCTATTTCCTTCTCAATAAACTATTTATACTTGTGTTACTATTTGTCATATTTGCATATGTTTACTGAAAATTGTAAATTGTTTCTTTCAAGGTACTCGCCATTGCATAATGTCAGGAGACCATGGGAGCAATCTAATGATCGTTCTTCTCAATATCCTCCCACTTTGTTGTTGACAGCTGATCATGATGACAGGGTTGTGCCATTGCACACGTTGAAACTATTGGCGGTATGCATCTCATTAACTGTCACAACTTGTTATTTATTTTGTTTTCTTTCACTCTTTTATAATTGGATTGGAAGTAATTGAGTCGTCAAAATTTTGTAATAGTTTTTTACTTTTTTGAGAAACAAGCTACAGTCAATTTTGGGTTATTTGTAGAGTTATTGTGTTGGTTTTTGTATGTCATATGGTTAATTGCTGTTTCTTTACACATTTTTTTAGACCATGCAACATGTGTTGTGCACGAGCTTGGAGAATAGCCCACAAACGAACCCAATCCTTGGCAGAATTGACTGCAAGGCTGGTCATGGATCTGGACGTCCCACAAAGAAAGTGGTATGAACTTGAACCTTCAGTTTCTATAACCATTTTAGTATCGATATATATAGAGAAGAAAATATATTAGTATCGATATATATAGAAACTCTGAACCTTTAAAACTTGAAAAGCGATGAAATCTGTAGTCATAAGTTGGTTTGTTTGACCTTCGTATATCCATTTTGCAGATTGACGAATGGGCAGATTCATACAGTTTCATGGCTAAAGTGGTTGGTGCAAACTGGATTGATTAAATGACTTCCGTCAGTGAGTTAGTTTTGGCCATGTGATGCACAATCAAACCTGCATTGTCTAGCCATACTCAGAGAAGTTTTTGATCTTATTCTGGTCATGAAGTACATTCATTTAACTTTCTATCAGTTGTTTTCATCTTTTATATAGCCAGACTTGGTTCATTCTTTTTTGGAACATAACTGATGTTAATCAGCATTTATAAAAAACTAGAAACGACGTATTGCCGATAGTCCATGCACAATTTATTACTAAACTGGTTTAGGCGTATGCACCTGTAGTCTCGTAAAGTCATGAAGGCTTTTGTATTGTACCAGCTAGCAGCCTTATAATCTGTGCGCTCTATTGAAAGTTAGAATTACATCCTAATTGCATATCAATCAACTTTCACCAAAACTGAGTATAAACTGCTTGAGGCAGATCCAGCATTTTTTGGGGCATGTAGCCATGTAGCACTATAAATAGTCACTGCCATGGCCCACGGGTCGGGAGTTGCAGCCACCTGATCGCCTATATATAACACTACCATGTATTATTAAATTACCATCTACCCGTAAACATGTAATGTGTATTCATGCTACAAATGTTTTCGTAAACCATGTAAATCCTGTGTCATTTTCTTTTTCCCCCACACATCATAAATCCGCCGATGCCACTAGCAACCGCTTATTAATGTTTTTTTTTTTTTGTTTGGGGAGGGTAGAATCTTTATGCCCTAGTATAACACAGCATGTCAATCTAGGAGACAGTCAAGACCACGCACTAGATTGCTTCATGAATTTGAACTTGGTTCCCCCCGCCCCCTAAGTTTTTGTTAGCACATGCAACATGAGTGCATGCTAGTGATTCTTTTGGCTATTGGACTTTTGCCATCTAGTCACTAGTGATTTAAATGACAGCCACTTGATAAGGCTTATGGATTTGCAACGAACCAATGAAGAATTATGAGTCGATGAGTTCTTGCAAATGATGCAATGTTGACAATTTGGTTCGAGTTAGTAGTTACCGTAGTTCGTTTTAGCTTAACTAATCTTGTTCCCATTGGTTTTTGAAGAAAAAGTTATTCAGATCAATCAAAATGACAGAAGTAAGGACATGATTCGATTCATAATATATTGTAACATTTCGTTTATTACATATAAGAAGAAAAAAAAAAGTACACTTATATAAATTATAGATAAAGAAAAAGAATTGTGACCTTGAGATGAGGTCATAAAACAGTTCTAATGATACATCCAGTAACTAAATTTTCAGGCAGTGCTTATATAGCACCACAAGAATAATTTGCACAAACCAAAATGAATTCAATTATGCTAAAGTGGAAACTCATGTCTAAACTCAACCTTCAATGTTGACGCCTTCCGAATTAAAGAGGACGTGTGTGGCGGCCTGCAGCCTTTCCACATAACCGTGCATTCTTTGGGATTGGGAACTCGTCTCTGATAGACCCTGAGTTTGTGTAAACACGAAGGTAAAATTGTTCACCTAGGTATTGTCTGGCCCAATATTCTGTCCTCGCGTTCCACATTCCAACGTTATCAAGTGCAACGTAAATGGCTGACCATGATTTTGGGTAAACCTGAATGGTGCTTCGTGCAACCCCATCTCGAAGGTTGTAACCATTCCTGCTAGCTTGAGTCCATTGTCCTCCATCCATTCTGTATTTCATAAATACAACCACCTTAATAAGATAAAATAATAGCAAATCTGCACTTATGAAATGTTTTCCCGGCCGTATAAAAGCTAAAATTAACAATAAGGCAATTAAGTGCTTACCCGACAACAAAGAACTGATAGCCATCAAGGTGATAGCTAAGCACAATATCTGAAGGATTTTCAAAGACTATTTCAACAAACGATCTAAAATCAGCCCCCATAACTGATGTATCTTGATAAAGGCCGCCACCTGTTGGTCTATCGGATATGCTTCCAACACGGAAAACACCACCAATGTTGAAATAATCGGCAAGTTTAAGAGGAGTGTCAGCTGGGACGAAGGACACACTGTTGATACCGTATCGTTGTTTGCCATTAACTTGACCGGCAGTACTTTGGAGAATGATGGTTCTGCTTGTGTTTATCATGCCGTAGTGGTATGAACCTTGTGGGTTTGGTCTTGGTCCGCTAGCTGTAAGATTGGTCCTATAGGTTTTATAAAATGTGTCAATATATGATACACCCTGACAATAAATTGAGCACTAGAGTTGAAATTATGGCAAAAAACATGATGTCCCGGAAATAGTACTTGCGACCAAAACAGATTAATTAATAAAGACACACGAAAAAAAAACTGACCTGATGGAACGGGCCTGGTTAAGGGACCAATCGACTTGAATGGTGGGGCCACCAGGGATTGGGCCAGAAACTTTGCCCGCGGAGTTGGCATAATGAAGGACACCTGTTGTCGTAAGGATTGGAGTAGTGAACCGGGAGGACACAACAATGTAGTAGTCCTGGCCGGGTTGATCAGCTGTAAATAGTACTGAATATGATTGACCAACATGAACATCTAAAGATGAATATGTTTGTTGGACCGTATGTGTTCCCTCCACTTCGACTAATTTCATCTTGTGGTTTTGAATACGGAAGTTTAGGGAATTTTGTAGTCCCACGTTTGATATTCTAAGCCTGTATGTTTTTCCTGAATGTCGAGCAAGAACACAAATCAATAAAAATGTAAGATCGCTTGCCTTCTTTCACAGTTTTTATCGACGTTCAAGTGAGTAACGTTTACCTTGTTCAACATTGAAATATGCACCACCTGGTCCACGTCCATTGATGAGTATTCCAGCAGGGAAAGGTATTCTATGACCTCCGTCTAGAACTCTTCTCAATATCTGAAACGATTGAAATAACTTTGTTAAGTCTCGTTCAAATTAGGGACCATTTTTTTTTATCTTAATATCATAACCAATGGTGGACCCAGGATCAAGAGTCATCAGGTTCATTTTATGAAGAGTACCAAAAATCACAAACTAAAAATTAAAGACATAGTTCATTTTAAAAAAATCGTTATATTTGACGTAACTTTACACTACGCAAAAGAAATCCATGGAGTTCCCGTTCACCCCTGAGAACCCCCTCTGTCCGCCCCTGATCATAACGGTTAAGTTTCATTATATAATTTATATACTTAAGTATGGTTCACCTTGGATAATCTAATCCTGAAATTTTCTGTTTATATTTTGTTGTTGAACTTATGCATATTTAAGTTTCATTTACCAAATACTACAAAATTTCAAGAAAAGATATGCTGGATAGTGAGGTGTGGAAAAATGACAAAAGTCTCAAAAAGTGGTTAAGCAATGAGCAAACTTTGCACATGGATCATATGCAGGGTTCCCCACTAATTAGGACAACCTAAAAGCAATGAGTAGACCCAGCTGTATATTATCATTGACACACAATAAATAACCCATGTGTTTATAAACACTAAAGAAAGCCATTGTTATCACTTGTCCATTAGTGTAAGTTTATATAATTTGTCCATGTATGCATGAGGACCTACACATCCAAATATTAGTTTGTATTCCACATAAGTTTTGAACCAAATTTCACCTCACAACTTCTTGGTTAACACAATACTCATCAAAGGACGGAGCCAGAACCAAATATGAGTATATGACTGGGTGCACAAAATCTTTTAAACTGTAATACTGAAAACACATTTTGAAGGACGGGTGCATTTAAGATGCATTTAAATCGATGTTTTTTTCAAAAATTAACACTACATCGAACAAATTGATAGGGTTCCCGGGCACCCGCGGGAACCCCCTAGCTCCGTCCCTGCTCATCAGGGTCGTTTTTAAAAGAGTACAGGTGGTGCTATTGCACAAGATTACCGTTTGAAGAGGACCACAAAATTTCATGTACTTTTCTTATGATACTAAAGTTTAATTGGTTCATGCAGCACTAATACATATGTAATCTTTTTCTATGTTTAATGAGGGTCTCTATTTGGTAATAGCACATGATCACTTAAATTCACAAAACGGCCCTGACACTAATTTGTTAAGTCTTCCTTTTCATTGTTTGGTTTCATTTATTGTAAAAAGGGATAGAAATTATGTGAAGTTTCTACCAAAACTTTACAATTGCTAGGGGTGCATTTATTTATTGTAGTGCTATTTTTCATATAATGATGTGGAATAAATATGTAAAAAACTTTGGTGGGGTTATAATGTACTAGTAGGTGTGTGGGGTAAAAAATTTGTCATTTAGGCCCAAACAAGGTTGCAATAAAGTGACCGCTAGCCCAGCTGTAGTAGGCCAGTATCATTAAACACCCAAAATAGCGACACCCTTACCGACGACTTGAGTTACTGTTTGTAACGTGATATATCAAGTTTTAAATTAGAAAAACAAAAATGTATCTAACTAGAATACAAAGGGTCAAACATCAACAATGATTTCTTTTATAAACAAAGATGAAGTGAAGTAAGTAACTAAAAGAAGCAGGGACCGATCTACATGAATATCGGGTATGGCATGTGTTATATCCAGTTTAGGTCACGCAGGGTAATTTTTTTTTTAAATGTGTCATTTTTTGTTATGTGCAACTTTCGATTTTATGTTATTTTCTTTATAATGCAACATTTGATTTAGAAATTATAATAAAAAAAAATTGTGCAATACCCTTTCGAAAATCCAAAATCCGCCCAGTATACTTCAATTTTCTTGTTGGACTTTCGAGAAATGGGCAATAAGTAAAAGGGTAGAAATGTTAAGTAGCCTACAAAATTTGACAAAATAAAGTCTACCCAAAAAAATAAGTTGACTAAATAAAACCTCACTTAATGCAAAAACTTTATAAGTACAACAATACTACAATAATGTGCTTGGCTTTTGATAAGTTATAAAAGACTTAAAGTTAGTAACTTCGAATAAATTTAAGGCAAAGAATAAAATGTTAAATGAGGATTTACTTACAGTATGGTTAGCTTTGTACCAATCTCCGATAAGCACAGTGTAGTCACCGGCGGGTTCATCAAATGGGACAGGGATTCTAGGACGGCTTAAAATCCTGATACCTCCGAACCCGCCAGCAGCTTTATGGAACGATAAAGATGGGAAATAGTAAAAGCTTCCGATTTGATCCTTGACTTGAAAAATGTATGTGAAGTTTTTACCCGGCGGAATTGGACATGTTGTGCCGTAAACACCATCTTCAAATGAATTCCTTCTTTGTTGAATTCCGTTCCTACAAGGTCATGTTTTACTTAAACCCTTGATTGAGAATAATAGCGTAAAAATGCACATAAAATACATGCAGTGACGGACCCAGAAAAATAGGATGTGGGGGGCAAATTTTTTTTTTACGATAGCAACAAAATGCGAAAGAAAAAACTAGAAACGTAATGATAAATTGAGTATTTTTACTTAGACATGAAAGATTTATAAGGCTTTAAAGAGTTAAATGTTGGATTTTAGGTATATGCGTGGGGCATTTGAGTTTTTGGTGGGGGTCACTTTCGAAAAAAAGTCAAAATTAAATAAAAATTACACTAAAATATCAACTTTTTCGGCTAGCCATGGGAGCGCCTGCCCCCCACTCTAACATGTTATGTCCGTCCTTGAATACATGGGAATGCCAAGCTCACTTATGTCAGATAAGACTTAAACTCACAATCTCTATATAAAAACGCCTCTTTATTACGCCGAGTGATTAATGTGTGCATAAGTTAATATAGTATTTTTAGCAAAAAATTTCGTATAGCAAAATTGAATATGTTTCTAGATAAAAGAAGAGACCAAAATAATAGATGTCGGTAAGGTATTTAATAACATATCATATACACAAAAGAAAACAAATGTGAAGAAGCATATCCTATAAAGAATTTTTATTGTTACTTTATTTACCCAATGAAGATTATTTATAGTTTCACGTGCAAAATACAAAATCGACGTTATAAAAAATGACAAACACAAATATGCATTGCATCTGACCTGCTTCATGTACTTTTTTTATTTTTGTAATTTGTGTTTTAAATTCTTTCACTGAATTTTAACCAAAAAACAAATTTCAAAAACATCTTAAAATGTGAGCCAATTTACATGTTCACACTTTGTGGAGCCAATAAAATTTAGTCATAACGAAAAAGACATACTATATAGATATATAATACGGTAAATCATAATTAAAAAATATGACATAATTCAAAATTTCAAATTCTTACACTATAGAGATGATAATAGTTAAACTTTATTGGGGAAAAATTAAAGTGGTAGGTACATTTGAGCTAATCAATATTGCTCTTCAAAGCAAACAAGTAAAAGCAAGGTGAAATCGCACAAAAAGATATTACACAGTAGTTCAATTTACATTTTAAATAGTTAACTTTATTTTTCTCAATTTAAGGTATTAAAGTTATTTTATTTGTAATATAATGATACTTCACATTGTTTAATCATTTAAGCTGGAAAAATGACCGTTAGCATTTGAGCTTTTATGTTGGAACATACTAATCACTATTGCTCTTCAACCACTAAAAGCAATCTAGATATAATCTCAAAAGCTTTAAATCCGCGGAAAAACTTATCCGCGTGCACTCATAGATGTCGACTGATCATCCCACAAGGACCAACAATGTTCAATTTCAACAAAATTAATGAATGATAATAGTTAGTAGATCTTATACTATTAGCTAGGCAAAAAGTCACAACTTGTGTTATTCTCCATGATTAAGACTATCATTATGTAACATGCCAAAAGATCCATGGAGAAAAAAATGGAATTTGATTGGTTTAAACTTAAAACAAAATACAACTTTTTAGGCAGATGATTTTGCACGCTTCAATGTACAACCGGTTAAAACAATATATTAACACTGTACAATTATCTAAAACATACAGTATATTAGAGTGTCCTAATCAATAGTTGACACATAATGATTGGCACATTGCGATTTTTGTTGATATGTTACTTCAAATGATCTTACTAAAAATAGGTAAATATCGGCTCTATTTAATCTTGTGTTCTAACAAAAATCAACAAACATTCTTAAACATGTCATAAAATGTTCCATTAAGTAATGTTCAAGTTTGAAGAACTTTATGGTTTTCTTTTAAGGTATTGATTAGATTTGATTCAGTTTATGACAATTCATAATAAAAAAAGATTCTCAAATAGTAAGAAAGTATATTTATTAATTAAACTTTACAAAAACAGAATATTTGCATGTTTTTCTGCTGGAATCGGATCTTGTATGAGAATGTGCAAAAGAAACTTTTTTTTACTATCTTTTATTACACTAAAATGTGACACAAAATTTTAATCAAACTGTCATTGTATGTAATTAAGGGTGAGCAAACGGACCGGCCGGACCGGACCGACCGGACCGACACGGACCGAGACCGGACCGACCACATTCGGTCCGATCCGCGGTCTCGGCTTTTTGGCAAACCGGTCCGGACCAAAACCGACGAATTTGGCCTTGTTGGACGGACGACCGAAGGACCGACCGGACGGACGGACCGAGACCGACCGACCACATCGGTCGGTCTCGGTCTTGGCATTTCGCCGAACTCGGTTTTCGGTCCGGTCCGGTCTTGGCCGGTCCGGTCCGGTTTTCCGACCGTGCACACCCCTATATGTAATAGTATAATTTCTTTAACCATTCGATGTAACAAACTTTTAAATTTTAATCTAGAACCAATGTTTAAAAAACGGTTTCTAGTAGGTAAAATAATGGCATGACGGCACGCCATGCCACTATTTCACTTGCTATAAAAGACGAATTACATACATTGGTAACGAAATAAAACTTTGCTACTATCAAAATATGAAAAATATAGGTGTTTTTTTTTTTTTTTTTTACATACAACAATTTGATGAATTATTCTTTACCTTTTTGCAACACGTGCATATAACATTTTAGATCTAAATAGTAAATCCATCACAGGTTATGCTTTCATTTTTAACCATTAGATTCGTTTATGTACTTTTAATATGTAACCAGTTAAAAAAAACTGTACTAGATGCAACTTTATATGTGACGAAATTTATTCTTCCATCTTTAAACTAGAAAACAAATAGTAGTAAAATTAAAAAAAATAAGATTATATTTACCAGGAGATCAAAAATGGCTCAGGTAAACTGTTGAAGACATTGATAATAAGATTATCATTTGTAACAGAATGAATATCTGGTCCTGGAAATTGTCCATTAATCAATATTCCCTGCACACAAAAATAAAAAGTGTCACAAAAAACATTAGATCTATCAATAATTTTTTTATAAATTAGTTTCCACATTTGTTTAAAATTTTCCTAGTCTGATAGTAGTTCCCAAATTGACAAGACACATTACTATTACTGACAAAGCAGTTGACACGTCAAGGAGGGCTTTTCTTTGATAAAAAAATATGCTAGGTTTAAATTCAACTTTATCAGTTTTTTCGCCGATTTAATCTTTTTTTTTTTTTTTTTTTTATATTTCAAAAAAAAAAATCAACTAATTATCTCACAAAATACACACCTGAGACTATCTCACATGTCATGACTTAAACTCACGACCATTTAGTTAGGGAGTTTTTCACACAATAAAAGGTAACATTGAGACACTATATAAATCAATAAAGAAGAAATGGCAAGAGAAATTGAATATCGATGGATGTGCATTGCCGATGTGGAAAACAGGGCAGGGATTTTCTACAATGACACTGTAGACCAATTGAAAGGGATGTAGCGCCTTTGTTTTGGGTCAAAAATCTCACGGGTTCCAATCCTGTCATCCCTACCTATAGTTTTACTAATTTAAGTAACTTTTTTTACATACATGTTCCTATTAATGTTTCTTACACAGGCCACCGAAATCAACTAAACAACCTACTACCCACAAAAACATTAGTGTAAAAAAAGAAACGGGTCAAATGGGTCGAACCTGTTGACGAACTCCAAGTGGATAAATATCACCCAAAGTAACATTCCAGGTGAAGAATCTGTAGGGATCTTCAGCTCCGGTGAAAGCAACAAGAAATGCACCGACAGCGAAGCAAACGGCGACTTTGAGTTGCTGCATTATTATTATTATTGTGGCCGGTGAAATAATGAAAAAAGTTTTGTGGGAGAATGGGTTGGATATAAAGTGCGGTACAAAGTGTTGTTGTGAGTGATGGATATGTGAGAAGTAGTGTTTTTAGAGGGAAAAAATATATATAAAGTTTAGAATTTAGAATAATGTTTTTTTGTAGTACTATACAATGCATGTGGTGGTTCTTTTTTTGTTTGTTTTTTATTTTCGGTGGGAATTGTCTCTTTGTAAGGCTGGCTCCAATAGTCTCGATCGAGGGTAATCTGGCGATCGATTCCCATCGATCGTGTTGTTATGGGGGATCGATCGAGCAGCATTTTTTACATATCTTGGTCATGACCATGATCGACTTTAGCTTTGGTTTCTTTTTTGTTTGTGTGTGAATTTAATTAAAATAAAAGGTATATTTGTGGGGTATGTTTTTTGTAGTGTATGTCGCCTTACTGGGGCACCCAATCACCTGAAGGTCGCCGGAAAGAGAAAGCTGACATGACAGGGAAAATAGGGGGGATTGAGTCCCTTTACTGGAACCAGTCTAAACTCAAAGTGTGGTTAAGGGTGTAAACGAGTCTAATTGAACTGAATTTTGACAAGGCAAATCGATCGAAAACCGGATTGAACCGAAAATCGATTTGGCTCAAAAAACACCGGACCGAGGATCGGATTGAAATGTTTGATCCATATCCGGGTCGGTTCGGTCCGATCCAACAAAGCATAATTTTCGGTTGTGCCTAAGACCGAACCGAGGACATAAATTGGTTAAAAGGATGGACCGAGGACCGAACCGAAATATATTGGTCCGGTTCGGTCAGGTCCACGGTCTATAATACTCAGCCCTAGACTAGACAATATTATGTTGGGTTTGATATAGCTCGGTGAGTCAGAAAGTAAGATCGAGCCCACTCAAAAAGCTTGATTTATGCTTAATAATGTTTTTTAAACTAACTAAAATAGAAATATAAGATAATGTTATAAGTTAACTCGTGAAAGATTTGTTAAACTTTTTTAGATCGTTTTCTGGTCTTGAGCTCAAGCTCGAGACTCAAGAAAGCTCGACTCAAGCTAGCTCGAGTCGAGTTTGAGCCGAATTAGTATAAAAGAGTTGACTCGTGTGCAACCTTAGTTGTGACTAATTTTATGTTTAAATTTGTGTGTCACTGTTTCTTAATTTGTAAAAAGGGCCACTTTTCTAGATGCAACATAAACAACATTATTCAAATTTAGGGAAAATAATCATATCTTTTGTGGTTATAACGATTAATATTATTCAAAATTTTGTAAAGCTAAATAAAAGTTCATGTTTGAAATTAGGAAGTTAAGCTTTGAGAGCGTTCAGTGCAAAACATACCATTAGTCTTTCTATTATTTTATTTTTTTTGAACGGCGATATATTATATAAAAAGGACTAGTAAGACGCTAGAAAATTACAAAGGCGATTGCAACTAATCATTCCAAGTAATACAAAAATTAACTCTAAACTTAATCCAAGAAAAAGAAAAAAGACATATATAATAGAAAATATCACATTTCCTCATAGATTGAGAGTTGAATGTGATACTATTTCTATAACGCCAAATGGTCCAACAAGAAGCTGCAAAAATGGAGTAAGCGCAATCCTTCTTTTTCTTAGATGTGTGCCATGACTGAAACCAAGAATCCCACTCACCACAAGAGGAAAAGGATGGGAAAGCAGAGCCAGTCCAGGTACGCACAAGGCGCCAAACAGCATAAGCAGCGTCACAGGTAAAAAAATGAATGAGCATCTGATTCCACAGAAATGTTGCATACCGGGCAAGTAATAGAGTCAACTTCTAAACCTCTAGAAGATAAGTTTAACCGAATTGGAAGCCTATTTAAAAACAACCGCCACATAAAGATGTTTACCTTTCTAGGAATAGCCTTACACCACCGAGTGCTAGGGGATAAGGTAGGAAGAGTGAGCTCGTCTATGTGCTTCCTAACCGCATTCACCGAAAAAGAATCTTCATGGGAAGACTCCAAATGCAAGAATCATGAACACTAAGATCATCAGGCTCTATAGTAGCAATATCAAAAATAAGAGCATCAAACTCATCTTTGGTCCTACCAGCGTTAACCGGCCGACTCCAATCCCAAGCCCAAGAACTATTAGCAATGCGATGTTGAATCAAGCAATCTTTGTTAGATGATACAATCTGTTATATCTAATGTAGAGGGGCGTGTTGCCTAACTAGATGTCTTTACAAAATCGAATTTCTATTATTTTTAGCTATAAATTTAATCGAAACATATCTTTTATGAGTTTTGAACATACAATTTGGATCCATACTTTTTCTAATACTTTAAATTCATTTTTTTTACAAAAGTTTAACGTAGTATGACATAATTTAAGGGATTCAATAATGTCTTTTTATATGGGACTTAGCGTAGAAGCCTCATTCAAATGCGTGTAAAAATGTGATACGAATCATTCATGCTTTGTCGTTAAAAGGTTAAATGCTATGATTAAATAAAGTTGAAGATTAACATGGAAAAATATATACAGAATATATCCTACCTCAATTAAATGCATACCAATATAACAAAGTATAGTCAACGGATATTTGGATAACTCAATTAAATGCATATCATGTTCAAAAACATAAGAACTTTATGACTTTGTGATACACTTAGATAATAAAAGTTAATGTTTATGCGCCCCAAGGCAATAGAGAAAAGGCAGCCCTTTGGGAAACGATAAGAGTGTTAAAAGAGTCTAATAGGGGCTGGTAGTTCATAACGGGGGACTTTAACACGGTTAGACTGAAGGAAGAAAGAAAAGGCTCGAAGTTTAAAAAAAAGAGTGCGGCCGAGTTTAATGAATTCATAGATGAGGCCAGCTTATTCGAATACGAGATGAAAGGAAACAAATTCACATATTTCAAAGAGGACGAAAACGGAAAGAAATGGAGTAAAATTGATAGAATGTTAGTTTGTAAGGAGGTTCTCGACAAATGGCCTCTTGGTTGTTTGAGGGCGCTCCCAAAGTTTTTTTCGGATCACTGTCCTCTCCTATTATCGCTGGTGGATAAGAATTATGGCCCAAAACCCTTCCGGTTTTTCAACTCTTGGCTCGAACACACGGTGCGAGGAGCTTGTTAAGAAGTCGGTTAGTGGATGTAATTTTAAAGGTCCTCCTGATAAGAGCCTTCAATTGAAACTAAGGCGTCTTAGGTGGGATTTTAAAGAATGGAGAGACAAGATCAGAGACAAAGAAACGGAAGAGATGGAGATGTGTCGCAAGGAGCTCGAAGAAATTGATAACCTGATGGAGGAAAAGGACATCGACGATTTGAGTCTTGGACTAGATTTGAATGTAGAAGGAAGATTTTGGACTTGGAAGACAGGAAAGTTAAAGACTTGAAGCAAATCTCTAGATGCAAGTGGAACATTCACGGCGATGACAACTCCAAATTTTTTCACGGCTTCATCAACAACAGGAGGGTGTCAAACTCGATCCCGGGCCTCATGTCTGATGAGGAATGGGTATCGAAACCTAACCAAGTGAAAAAACTTATTTTTGATTTTTTCAAAAGCAGGTTTAAAGAAGAGTGGAGCAGTAGACCCTCGATTGAGTGTCAATTCGAAAGCAGACTTACGGAAGAGGAAAGCAAAGACTTAGAGGTGCCGTTCTCGAAGAAGGAAATTAAGGCTGCTGTCTTCGAATGTGGAAGTGAGAGAGCCCCGGGCCCCGACGGCTTCACTTTCAAGTTTTTAAAGCGTTTCTGGTGCTACTTCGAGGAAGACTTCTGGGAGATCTTTCAAAGGTTTTTTGAAGATGGGCTTATTGGAAAAGGTTGTGGATCGGCTTTTATTACCCTTGTTCCTAAAACTAAGGACCCGGTCAAATTGGCGGAATATAGACCCATTACTCTCATTGGGCTTATTAGCAAAGTCATCTCAAAAGTGCTCGCTACTAGGCTGAAGACTGTGATGGGCAAACTGATTTCTGAAAATCAAACAGCTTTTATCAAAGACCGTCTTATTCTTGATGGTCCCTTGATTTTAAATGAAGTGGTTAACTGGGCTAATAAGAAGAAACAAAAAGCTCTCTTATTCAAGGTGGATTTCGATAAGGCTTATGATAATGTCAGCTGGGGCTTCCTGATGACCGTGTTATCTCAACTTGGTTTCTCGGAAAAATGGTGCTCTTGGGTTCATGGGATCATCTCGTCGGCTAGGTCGGCGGTCTTGGTTAACGGCTCCCCTACCTTTGAGTTCCAATGTTCAAAAGGCCTTCGTCAAGGTGACCATATCTCCCCTTTTTTATTTCTCTTCATTATGGAGGGTCTATCTGGAATTCTAAAAAGAGCCAAGGAAAGTGGTATGTTAAAAGGGATTGCTCTCCTAACAATACGGCCCTATTCTCAGCCACTTACTTTATGCGGATGACTGTATTTTCATAGGGGAATGGTCGAAAGCAAACTTCTCATCTATTATTAGACTTTTGAGATGTTTCTTCTTATGTTCGGGTCTAAAGATAAACCTGAATAAGTCTCAATTGATGGGAATTGGTGTGGAAGATAGGGAGGTTAGGGAGATGGTCGCTTTAGCGAATTGTAAACATGGGCCTCCTCAATTTGATTATCTCGGCCTTAAAATTGGATCCAATATGAGTAGGGTTAAGAACTGGGATTTTATGGTGGATCTGTTCAAAAGCTGCGCTTTCCAAGTGGAAGGCGAACTCTATTTCCATCGGAGGTCGGGTTACTCTTATCAAATCTGTCCTTGAAAGCCTCCCTACTTACTTTTTTTCTCTATTCAAGGCGCCTATAAAAGTGATAAATGCTTTAGAGAGTATTATTAGTAGATTTCTGTGGGGTGGCTCGGAGGATTCTAGAAAAATTCATTGGGTCGCTGGGAAGTGGTAACTAAATCAGTTAGCAATGGAGGGCTTGGTATTCGTAGACTTCAAGAATCAAATGTAGCTATGCTTCGAAGTGGCTATGGAGATATAGGAACGAGCCTTTAGGTTTATGGAGGAAAGTGATAGATGCGCTCCATGACTCCTCTAGGTCCTGGTCCCCCCTGCCCGCCAAAGCAACGCTAGCGAGCCCTTGGTGTAAGATAGTTAAGACCATCTATGATACTAAGGTTGATGGAGTTGGTCTTGAAAATCTAGTTAAGGCTAAATGTGGTAACGGTGAGAATGTTAGATTTTGGCTTGATCCGTGGTTAAAAAAAGAGCCGTTGAAGTCTAGTTTCCCGAACTGCTTTAAGATGGAGAGGGATAAAAGATGTTTGGTTAATAAGAAATTTTGCCCTATCGAAGCGGTTTAACGTGTTAGCGAAGGTGAACAGGGAAGATGGGCCGGCCCAGTTCGTTGATGAAGTTGCGCCCTAAAAATGATCTAGCGTAGTGAGCCTAAACACTGATCGTGACAAGTGGGAATGGATCGGGAAGGAAGGGAAAGAGTTTTGTGTTCGCGGGGTTAAAGATTTTTGAGAAGAGAGGAAGATAGCAAATAGGCTGGTTTACAAAGGGGTCTAAGTGGGTTCCCTCCAAAATCAACATCTTTACGTGGAGGCTTGGTTTAGGTAGGATTCCCACCTCGGATGCTCTCAAAATCAGGAAGTGTAACTTGGGGTCCTCTTTATGTACTCTATGTGGAAATGAAGAGGAGACGGGTGATCACTTTGCTTGGATGTGAGGTGGCGTCACAAATCAGTTCAGGGTGAGCCAATGGTGCAAAGTCCCTCCTATATACCTTTTCTCCTCTGTAGACATTCTTAGCATTCATGAATGGGGGCTTCTCGACCATAAAAAGAGGAAGGCGTTGAAAGGGATTGTTAGCATCACGGCTTGCACATTTGGTCGGCTAGGAACAATTCGTTGTTCAACAACGCAAGGAGTGGTGCAAAAATCTTTCATGACATTATGGTTTTAGTTTTTTCGTTATACAAATAGGGAGTAATTGCTCAATCTCTTGGGAGAATTGGCAAAGTTTTGATATCTTGTAATCCTTTGTATAGTTTGTGCCGCTGCTATTGGTAGCGGTAGTTTTTTGTGAATGAAAGTCAATTGTCAAAAAAAAGATAATAAAAGTTGAACCAACTGGCTTAGCTCAGTTGGCCATCTTGGAGTCTTTAGGGGTTTTTGGGGGAGGAGGTCTTGAGTTCAAATCCTGCAAGGGGTTTGGATGAGGAATTTTTTCTTCAAGATAGTCCTTTAATGAAGGGGTTTGGGCCTGGTAACCCCAGGTTCAAATTTTGGAAAAGGCAACGGTTTTCCCCTATTAATTGTCGTGCCTTCGGGCGGATTAGTAGGGGGTTTTCCCCCATCGGATATTTGAAATAGGCATTTCCGCTTCGAGGAAGCTCTCTAGCGCAGACCCAGTTTAGACAACGTAGTCTATACCTCCCGCTGTCGAACCGCGACACGAAGCACTTAATAAAAAATTCACCTTTAAAAAAAAAAAGATAATAAAAGTTGTTTAGCTCAATTTATATTTGATCATAAAATTCACCAAGAAAAAAAGGCTATTAAGTACATTCTATTTAAAGTTCAACAAACATATCGACATCTCAAAGAAAGTGTTTGTATGCATTTGCTCACGACACATTTATTAGCATGTATCGTCTCAATAAGGCGTGTTTAAGGTATATTTGGCAAAACTAGTTGTAAGCTGTAAGCTATAAACTGTAAACTGCAAAGCTGTTAACATAAGTTACAAGCTGTATCTATTTTTTAATAAAAATGTTAGGAAAATTAGTTGTTAAATGTAATTCTAAGATGTAAAATGACATAAAATGACATAAAAAGACATATTTATATTGTAAATAAATGTTTGAAGGGTATATCAGTAATTTAAAGCTTTAACAACTTCAAAATGTTTAAAAAGCTGAATCAACTTTTCATGTGTCCAAACGAAGTTATTTGTTTAAAATAAAAACTTGAAGTTAATGTATCCAAACGGAGTTATATATTTTTAAATAGATTATTTTTATAAAAAAAAACTAACGGCCCTTAAAAAACTTCTGCCAAACAGGTCCTTAAACTCTTGTGGATGTTCGATTCAAATGTGTGCGACAATGCCAGTCCATAGGAGTTGTTAGATGGTCGATTTCACACAAGTTTAATTGAGATGTGATTTTGGAAGTTTTTTCAGATTGCATGATTGGTTGTACTACTTGTTATTATTTAGCTTTGTTATCAAGTTAATTGTCTTTGCTTAGCCATAGTCAATTTACTTTAATAATTTGTTTCCAATATTCAAACTTAAGTTGAAAAAAGAGGTAACTATAAATGTATAATATTAATTCAAATTAACATATTGTGTCATTAGCTTTATAGTTGACTACCTTAAACCGGTTAAAATTAAACAGGTTCAAAAATTCGTAAGATGCAACTGAGGACAATTTTCATACGCTATTTTTTCAACGTAAACGTTTTTGTGTTACTGTGATAACAGAAATTTCATGAAATAAGTTATGAGTTTGATCTAAACTCTTCTCATTTCTCGAAAAGCGATTCAACATTGTCTAAGATACAACCTTAGGAAATTGCAACATGGATTCAAAATTGAACATTGTCTACACAATTTTTTTTTATTTAAACATGTCAAACATCATAAAAAAAATGACAATAACACAAAAAATAAAATAAGAGGGTTAATAATTGATAGAGGTGTCGGTGGAGTGGAAGTATGTTATTGAGTATTGACTTTGGTTTGTGTATTGTATTGGTGGTGATAGTACCCTACTTGCCCATTTTCATTTTTAAGACCACTTGCATGTGATCCATGTTATTCTCTTTTCCCACCTTTTTTATTTAATGAATTATTTGAAAACAGAAAGAATAGTAAAACAAGTTCAAATTTAAAATGTTGAAAGAACATGGGTGTAGACTAGGGCTGAGCACAAAACCGATCGAACCGAGCCGAACCGGACCGAACTGAACCGGATCGACTATTTTCGGTTCGGTTTCGGTTCTATGTCTTATCGGATGTCGGTTTTCGGTTCGGTTCGGTTCGGTCCGACCCAAAACCGACCAAACACGCACATAACGCATGTAAACGCGGTAGAACCGACACAAAACCGAACCGATTCGGTTCGGTCTCGGTTCTTTTTTTTTGTGAAATCGGTTCTCGGGTCGGTTCGGTTTTCGTCGGTTCGGGTCGGTTCCGGACCGTTGCTCAGCCCTAGTGTAGACAACATTTGTAATCACACAAACCATGTAAACCAGAAGTTCTTTCTCAACCTAAGGGGTGTAATGTAGTGGTGGAGGTTTGTGAATTGTGACCTCTTCTATAAAGATTAAAGTTTAAACCTCTGGATGTAGCGGTGACATGGTCATCGTTAACTCAGTGACACGTCAATATGTTTTTTCACCGTCCACATCACCACCAATTTGGTATAATAAGACAACTAACTTCACCATCCAAATATACCCTACTTAAACACAATATACTCACACACGCACCCACTACCTTCTCCACAACTCGATCTATCAATAGACCGACTTCTCACAAAACAGGGAGACACCGCGCAGTTTGGAGGGAGTGTTGTAGCATGAAACGTTTTTGTTTGGGGAAAAAAGCGTGTCCAACTTACTACCATTACACATAGCCTCACAATTTGCAACATGCCAATCTTCAATCACATAATTTAGTTGATCTTGAACGAGAAAACTTTATAAGAAAAAATGATCATGTTCCTCATAACGTTCATTATAAGCAAGTCGTTGAGTCACTTAAAAATATGAACATTGATTTTATATATATTGTTCATACAGCAGGTCGGGTCGGTGAGTAAACCTTACAAAACTATTAACATTTCTAAGAGAAGTGCATTCCTTTTGTGGCTTGATTGTGCTAATCATAGAATAAATCATTCTCTTGTATGTCTTTTAGGCGGTAAATTTCTACCAAAAAGGGATATTGAAATTTTATTTGAAATTTATTGCAGTTTTTTATATATTTTTGACTAATTAGGTCGTTAAGATAGAAGCTCATTATTTGTGGCCAGGTCTTTATGATCCGGTTGGCATCAAAATGTATAAGATCAAGGTGTTCTTACCGATTTACACCTTTTGAAGATCTTATATATACTTTTAAATTTTGTAAACCAAAGATTTATATAAAAAATAGATTGTCATCATTTGGAACACATATTCTTGTAAATTACTAATGTGGCTGAACACAGACGCAACATATATTCACACGGATTTGGATTTTGTGCCTGCCTCTGAACATGCCACCGACTTTACTAAGATATTGGGTAAAAAATACTTAAGCCTTTTGTATTTTGATAAAACGAATAACACCTTGTTAACTTTGGATTATTATTTCAATCGTGTGTCTCATGTTTTATGCAAATAGTCTTTAAGTACTTATAATGTGAACCAGTAAAAAGACACATTTTAAACACGCCCTCGATCTACTACGCATGTCTCTTGACATGGCGACTCGAACATAAGGTTGCTAAAGCAGAAGTTTTAGGCCTCGTAAATTTTAAGGCCTCAAAACTGTTAATTATTAGAGATATTGATTGAGAATGTAATCCTCTTATTGCTTGAACTTCTGTAATACATCGACATGTATAAATACTCAAATTAGATCGATACATCTTCTAGACAGTGGGCTGAAGCCCATTATATATATATACTATAGAGCGAGCAACAGTGTTGCAACATTAATTGCTAACTTTCGCAAGTTGGCAAAAATAGTCCCAAGGTTTAAGTGTGGATTGCAAAGTAAGTCATGTAGCATTAATTGCTATCTATAGCAATTTTGCAAAAATAGTCCCTAAGGTTTAAGTGTCGTTGCAAAGTAAGTCCCAGTAGAAATAATTGCTATCTATAGCAATTTGGCAAAAACAAATTCCTAAGGTTTAAGTGTCGTTACAAAGCAAGTCCTTTGTAGCCAAGAAAATAGTCCCTAAGGTTTGAATTGTATTTGCAAAGTAGGTCCTTCAAAGACTAACCAAATAAAGTTTGTAGCATTAACTGCTATCTATAGCAATTTGGCAAAAATAGTCCCTAAGGTTTAAGTGTCCTTGCAAAGTAAGTCCTTTGTAGCCACGAAAAATAGTCCCTAAGGTTTGAATTGTCTTTGCAACGTAGGTCCTTCAAGGACTAGCCAAATAAATAGACAAACAAATTTTCCGGTCATTCATCAGTTCCAAATTCACGTCTACAAAAGCAATCCCGCTGCATCGCGCGGGTTTTCATACTCGTTACAAATGAAAGGGCTAATAAAAACAGATATATTTGTAGTATGTACATATTACAAGTTACATGTTTGATAAAACCAAAAAACCTAGTTACTTATAGAATTGACACGAAAGCTAAAAACAAAAAATTCATTTAAGGGTGTGTTTGGTTGGGGTATACTGGGAGAATTTCATGACATTTGAATTTGGAAATTATTAATACAAATAAGCCGTAAAAACGTTTATTTATATTTTACGATCTTCTAGTGTTTTGTCGATAACAAACGTAAAATTATTTTAACGAAACGTATAAAATAAGTAAATGGTTTGAGCCAATAGTTTACTAACACACATACGTTTTCACATAAAACACTAAACAAGTAAAAGTGGTTTTATGATTTAGTAATATATATATATATATATATATATATATATATATATATATATATATATATATATATATATATATATATATGTACAACAACTAGTGTTTACATATTGGGTAAATATATACATAACTAGTATGTATTATATAAATGGGTAGAAACTTAAAGTATTTGACTCATTGACCAAATACATTCAATATAGTTGGCTACAACCCAAAGTCCATGACCCATACCCATGGAGCATGACCCATAACCCATTGCATGACATCATGCTTAAGTCATATATGGATATTATCCATGACCCATGGACTAGATGCATTGCATCTTGTAGATACATTGAATCTACTTGATATCCATGATCCATAACCCATGACCCGTGACCCAAAACCCATGGGCAAAAAGGAGCGTCCCACGGATCCCCAGTAATACACTGGACGGATCCCTCAAGTGAGGGATCCGTGGGATCCGTGGAACAATAGGCTTTTTTCTTCTATAAATAGTGAGCTATTTCATCCTTTTGGGTTGCCACTCCCACACATACTTTCCCCAAGTATTGTAACCTTCTAACCACATATCCTAAGGATCTTTCTATGTAGTCTGTCTTTTGTTTTTGTGTGATTCTCTAGGTTCCTCTTAAAAGCGAGATCACAACCTCTTGAAGTCGAGCAAGCTTAAGTCCATGAGTTGCCATGCTTCGTCATCATCAAGACTACTGAGGTTCTATTGATTGATACTTCTTTCTTCCTTCATAGAAGTGTTGTCTCCAAGGCATTAGCGAAAGATGCCGAAAGAGTCAAGACGAAAGCATTAGTGAAAGGTGCTTAACGTCCGTGTCAAAAGCATTAGTGAAGAATGCTAAAGGAGTCAAGACGAATGCATTAGTGAAAGGTGCCAAGCGTTCGTGTCAAGGGCATTAGTGAAAGATGCCTAGGAGTCAAATCAAGTGGCATTAGTGAAGGATGCAAAGGTCGTATAATCGATGAGGTGCATCGTCATACAAATAGTGATAGTTTGTTTCCAAGTGTATTGATATCTTTGATGGTGTTGTAATAAGGAGTGGGTCTCCTTTGGGGTTAGGTGTTGTGTAGTGTTGGGTAGTAGTTCCTCCATTGTAATGAAACTCGGTACTTAGCCTAGTACCGGATAAAGGGTAGGCGAGGTTGTGATAGGTGTGGTTCTCCCTTGTGAAAGAACCCGGTGGTTAGCCTAGTACCGGATAAAGAGTAGGCGACGTTGTGAAGGCTTCTCCGCCATAAGGAGTTGGTGTCGTGTAGTGATTACGAACTCTCGAGTAGGTGACTCGGGGAGTGGAGTAAGGCAAGGAATGTGTCCTTGTAGCCGAACCACTATAAATACTCGTGTCATGGTTATGTGCTTCTTACTCTTTATCTTTCATTACACATTTATATATCTATCTATCAATGTCCAACATACACATCCAAATAGATTGACATAAGTCGATCTAAATATTTTAAAACATAATTTTAATTGGTAAAACTATTCAACCCCTCTTTCTAGTTTTCCACAGAATTCTTTCAAATAGTGTGTTTGGTATGTCAAATAAAGGATATTAAAATACTGCAAGTTGACACAATAAGGTAAATTAGAATGCTTACAAAAGTGAAGAATTTCAATTTGCTTGAAAAAACTTTTTTTATAAAAGACCAAAATACTATTTTTACATTTTTTTTAATCAAAGTAAATCCATGACTTATTAGGCTGGATACAATGGTCGGTCGTTCTTCTCGGTTGAGGACTAGGTTGTGGTCGGTTGAGCCATTGTGGGGAGGAGGGTCGTGGTCGGTTGAGGGGAGAGAAGGGCCTAACTCGGTTGAGGAGACAACCGACTCCACAAGCCTTAAATCCAATCGTTTGTAAAAAAAATAAAAAAATAAATAAAAACTGTAGAAAACTAGAAGGGGGGTTGAATAGTTTACCAATTAAAAACTTTGTTTTGAAACTTATTTAAAGATCAATTGATATTGATCTTAGATATGTTAATGAAATATGCAAGCAATATGTAAAGAGTAAATAAGGAAAGAAATGATCAAACCACAACAAGTTGTTTATAGTGGTTCGGTCTACAAGGACTCTTTTTCCTTACCCTACTCCACTCCTCGAGTCTCACACTCGAGAGTTTAACTTCACTAGTCAACAAGCTCCTTTCACCGGCGGAGAAAACCTTTACACTTACACTATTTCCGACACTAAGCTAGATGTCGAGTTCTTTCCAAGGGTACAACCACTCCCACACACAATGTATTTTGAGGACTAAAATACTAACCACTCACACTCACAAGATTATGATGGTTTAATACAACAATGAAGTATGGATCAACACAAGATCATACAACACTAAACAAACAAGACTTCCAACTTCTCGTTTGAAGCTTGAATGTGACTTGATCTTCTTTGCTACAAAAGAGATCACTAATATGATATGAAACTGAGTTAGAAAGGTTAGAGAGAAGATATGTATGAGAGTATAGTAGAAAGGGATAAGAAACTACTTGGTTTGGCATTGCTATTTATAGCCAAAATGGACAGGAGCGTCCACGGACCACGAAACCCTTAAAAGGGTTCCGTCCGTGTACCATTTTGGTACCGTGGGGGTCTGACAGCAAGATTACCAAAATCTTACCAAAGTCAACCATATCTATGTAAGATTGTGCAAGATATGAAGAGTACAAATCTACACAAAATATCTAATGAAATCTTCCAATGATTTCCATGATGCATCATATGATGTCATATGTTGTATTTCTATTTTTAGAAATATGCAAGTACTTAAGTAGTGTTTGGTTTTAAGAGCCTAACACATTCTAAAAACTATTATCATACATAATGATTAGAGTCATATAAAGATATCACTAATCATAAATGTAAATGCTTGAATGATGAATATATTGTTTGAAAAAGCTTGTTTTTATATCTATTAAACTTGACAAGCTTTAAGCTTTTATACAAATTAAATTTACTTTTGTCGTTAACAAAACTTAGGTAAAGATCAAAAATAAAAATAACGTTTAATGACGATATTTGTATTAACAAAAACTTTACGACTTTTACAACATTATAAATACCAACCTCAAACACATTTTTAAACACACAATTCAAACAACTTCTCATCAATATTCATCATGTCACAAAGAAAAACTCCCAACTCAAAAAACCGACGATCCCGACTTCCCCAAAATTCCCCGAACTTGAATTTCTCACCGGATCTACTGTTTGAATTAACCGGGGTATTCGTTTTCGAGCACTCGGTTTTGATTATAAACACTGACTACCACAACCCAACTACAATCAAAACCCATTTTACGTCAATCGTCCATATTTCCCACCGGGTCGTTCGAGTATCAATCAAAACCAAGCACTAAGCGGGTCGTCATATCATCCTAACATGGATTTCTCCCAATCTTTCGAACCTAATCAATCGTTTTCACCGCTTCATGGTGTTAATCTTGATATGGATTTTGAGCATTTTATGGAATTCCCTCCTCCTCGATACTACACGTCTCAAGAATACCCACTCAAGATGCTTGATGGGACAAGGTTCGGGGCACGGTTCATACCACGGTTCTATTCAGTATGAAGACGATGTCGAAGAGATGTCACCCGTCAAATCAAAGAAGGGTTCAAAACGGGCTACAAAGGAGAAGGGCAAGAATGTTGCAACCGAAAAGGCCAAACCATGGACAAAAGCGGAAGAGGTCGCGCTTTGTAATGCTTGGATACATGTGTTGAAAAATTCGGAAAGAGGGAACGCTATCAACCGGAGTAGGTTTTGGGATGAGGTTATAGCGTACTTTGAAAATGAAACTGGTTCAACAAGAACCTATGACTCCATAACGACCAAATGGAAGGGTAGGATTCGTTCTAGGGTTGGTTTCTTTTGTGCAATTATGGATAATATCAAGAATAATCACGGAAGCGGTGAGAATGACGAAGACGACTATGAAAAGGCTTGTATGCTAATACCGTGTGCTTCACAAACATGAGTTTACATTGAAGGAGTGTTGGAAAGTTTTGAGAGGGCATTCTGCTTGGAAAACTATTGAGATGCACTGCTTCACCACAACTAGTCGGAAGAAATCCAAGACTTCGGAAACCACCTCGGGGTCAACAAAAGGTCCTTTTAATCACCTAGACGTGGATGATTCTGAAGAAGAAGAGACTCGAGAATCACGACCAAAAGGTCGTGACGCAGCCAAAAAGAAAACACACGAGCCACCAACATCATTTGTTACTAATATGGCTAAGAACTTTTTCAAGTTCAAAAGTTCAAGTAAGGAAAAAAAAAGAATATGGAAGAGGAATACATAAAGTTGAAGCAAAAAGAGATGGAGCTTGCAGAGGTAAGGGCAAGGCAAGCCGAGAAGTTCAAAAGGGAGAAACTTGAGCTCCAACGTCGGCGGCTTGCATTGGCGGCAATCAAACCGGACGCAAAGATTTAATTTTCTACAACACACCCCGACACAAATATGCCACAACAACTACAAGAACTTCAACAACTTAAGGCGATCAAAGAACGTTACAATTTAGATTATTAAGTTGCGGTTTTTAATAAGTATTGTAACGTCTACGTTTTATTAGTTTAAGTTTTTAATTATTGTTGTAATGTTAAGTATTTTTATTAATGAAGTTTAATTTTGTTTTTAAAAATATTTGAATTAAAAAAATAAAAAAATAATAAAAAAATAAATCTCAGGTTACCACTTAGTAATCGTCGAAGTTCGGAGAGAGAAGTAATGTGGCTGAGATGAAGCCAGGTTCTACTTGTGTTCACTTTAAAAATATTGGAATAAACAAACATACGGATATATTTCAAAATATACTAAAACCTCCATAAATTAATAGTGTTGGGACCGAGATATTTTATTAATTTAACGAGATATTTTTATATCGATAAATTAATAATTTATTAATTTAAAGAAGTTTTACGCATGGACTTTTCAAATTTCCAATTATAATATACTAGTTACAATATATACTAGTTAGAGATGAAAAATAAATTAGAAAAACAAGTACCAATTAACATTTTATGAATTCACATTCACGAATTAATTGAATTCACAAGTTCAAATACGAGAAGATCACGCCCTAACTTTTTAGTGCAATAGGGAGATTTAAAGATGAACTCAATAAAGATTTGAAGTTCAATAAAAAAAAAACAAGTGACTAGATTCTTTTTTTACTAAACAATATTAGAATTTTGAAGTGTATCACATATATTTATATATATCTCTGGAATTTATTACTAGTTATTAATTTATAGTTTCGTTGAGACCAATATATATACATTGAAGTTTCAAAAAAATTATTATCTTATTATTCTATCGATTGTGGTTCAAATTTATACTGGTCCCAAGTTGGGACTCGATAAATTATTAATTTTATCGAGGTTATTAATTTATCGAGTATTAATTTATAGAGGTTTTACTGTACTATAAATTTACTTCAGTCAAACACGTGAAGTGGCATTTTAAATTCCGAAATTCTAAATCTTTCAATAATTGAAATTTCTTAAAATTAAAATTCCGAAATTTCAAATTAACGAACCAAACGTCACCTATCAGAAGATAAGTCTCAAACCAACTAATCTTGAATTTTACTATTCCATTTAACATTATAATAACTTATCCTTACTAAATAAGGTTCACAAATCATAATCATTATCTCTTCTCTTCTATCTGGTTTACTTTCATCTTGATTCTATAAGTTACGAATCACCCCAAATCGTGCTTAAAGTCTTGAAGAAATTGATAACACGATTCACTCTTATAAACTAGAAACATTTTTTTTTCCGGCTTTTACAATCTTAATTTGCTTGAAAATAGATTATATTGTTTTAACTCTTTACTTGTGCTTTATTTTAGTTGCTTTATAAGTTAATGAACGTTTATAATGAGCTAATTACTGAATAATGTCAACTCGAAAATGAAAAAAGAGATCAAAGTCTCAATTTGAAGTCTCGTTTTAGGCCTCTCAAGGCTTGAAGACGACCATAAGCGTCTATAATAAAATTTAAAGTCTCATTTTTTTTAAGAAACATTTAACTTTCCATTCAGTATCACTAGCAAAATATCATTTGTTATTTTTACATGATTATATTAATCGGCCAATGTGAAACTAATCATCGTTTCATACTTTCACCTAAGATTAATTGTAGTTCAAATAATTGAAGTTTTTCCAAATCTTGCAACGATTTAATAACATTCGATCTTTTACTAACAACATCTGCATTACCTTCACCTTTGTCTATAATCGCGTCCAAATAATTTAACTCCGTTTTGAATCTTTTATACTATTATTTCTAGCAGTCTTCTTTTTATCGTTATTCCACACCCCGTATCTTCTGTTTTAGGTATTTCAATTTTTTATTAAATTGATCATAGCATTAGACTCATCCATAGGTGCTTCATTCCAACCTTCTTCTACAAGCTTATCAAAACCCTCTACTTCCAACCAATAGTGGAAAAAATGAAAAGGAATAGGGCCATAATCAAACTGTGATTCACACAATAATATTGGACGATGATCAGATAAGTAGCGGTCCAAAGTAATTGCTGAAATATTAGGACATGAGTTCATTAAATTTTCAGAAATGAGAAACCGATCAAGCTTACTCATCTTTGTAGCTGATTTATGACATCATGTGAATGAACAACCACCAAGGGGCACCTCTTCCAAACTCGCATTTGATATGAACAAATTAAACACATCAGCTCCATGCTTGTTGAACACCGAACCAAATCTCTCATCTTTATTACGAACTTCATTAAAGTCACCCATAAGAACCACCTCACATTTCCAATTGTTAATCGAACTCAAAATTATCCCAGCACATCTTAACACTAAAAAGCTCACGATTCTCCATTTTAGTTTCTTGCAGTGATAGAAAATTCACCTTATTTTTCACACATAACTCCTTTACTCAATCTTTTTTAGCCTTTTGGGCAAGGCCTTGGATATTCAACAATAAAAAATTCATCTAAAAACAGTATTTGCACATGATAACACGATTCACTCTTATAAATTGAAAACATTCTTTTAGGCTCTTTCAATCTTAATTTGTTTGAATATTGATTATGTTGTTTTAACTCTTTACATGTGCTTTATTTTAGTTGCTTTATAAATTTATGAACGTTTATAGTGACCTAATTACTGAATAATTTCAACTCGAAAATCTAACAAGATCAAGGCTTCTAATAACTTCAACTCGAAAATCTAACAAGATCAAGGCTTGAAGACGACCATAAGTGTCTATAATAGAATTTGAAGTCTCAATCTTTTGAAGAAGAAACATTTAACTTTACATTTCGGCATCTTTAAGCAAAATATCAATTATTATTTTGACATGATTATATTAATCGGCCAACGTGAAACTAATTATCGTTTCATACTTTCACCTAAGATTAATTATAGTTCAAATAATTCAATATCACCACTATTCATATTATGTCATACTTTTAGACATTCCAATATCGTAAACAAAAGTTATTTATTTATTTATTTATTTATAATTTTTCGACATTAATACCTACCCCTCTGTCCTTTTCCTAACTTTCGCGCACATAATTTATTTAAAATAACTATTTTTAGTTAAAATGTGCATATATTTTTTTTATATAAAATACTAAAAATGTAACAAGCAAAAGTAATATATTTTTTGAGGCCAACTTTTTATAAAGCATCAATTATTATTTGAGGGAATGAGATGCACATATAATTTTTCTCATGTGGTGGCATTGTGGCAAGAAACAAAGAAAAGCACATGCCTAGTGTCAAAAACCATTTTCAATTATTTGGACACCTGTTTCTTTTTTCACATTTTTAAAAAGTTGATGGATCTAATCACTTTTAAAAAAAATTTATATATTTGCCACGAAATTGTAATTCACAGTATAATAAATTTTATGCATAAAGCCATAAAGGTTTATAAGAAAATGAATGAGTGTTTACAATTATAATTAAGAAAAAACAACTTATCTTGGTAAAACATGCACATCTTGTCTAATTTTTCTGCATCTATTAAGGATTTTCTTTAGCACGGTTTTGCGCCCTAAAAGAGAGGTAACAGTTATTCTTAATTTGTACCAAAAAATTCAACAAACTTTATATCACAATATCATATGCTTTTAAAAGAGGCTGTACATATATCTATGATGATATTCATTGATAAAATACAAAAAACTTTCAAATGTGGTCCAATAGTATCTAAACATTCGTACTTTAAGAATCATATACTATAATAAAGTTCCAATATTTAAGTCATAGAAATGTAGTTCTGGAAAAAAAAAAATCTCGAAACTAAAATAAGGATTAGACAATGAGCATTTGTTTCATATTTTCAATATACACATGGTGCCATGGGGGCCAAAGTTAGCCTATAACCACCCATGGTCATAACAGCCCAACCCACAATCATATTACTTACTGTTGCTCCAGTTTAAATAACCATTGTTGGGCTCATCTTTGGACTTACTAAAAACTGAATCATATTACTCAATTAAGGCTATTAATCGGGTAAACCCGGAATAACCCTTATTCAGGTCGGGTTAATCAGGTTTTGAGGAAGAAAAGTTTTACCCGTACCCGAATTTAATAAGCTATGGGTTATTCTGATACGGGTTATTCAGGTGTGGGTTAACCCGAATAAGCCAAGTTATAACATAAAATACAAATAAGTTGGTGAATTTTAATAAAAAGCCAAGAAAAGATACAAAGAAAAATTAAAAATCCGTTATCTTAAACCGAACCAGACCCTAATAAGAGATCGGGTTAACCTGAATAATGATTGTCAACCACTAAAACCCGACCCAAATAAGCTTATTCGGGTTCGGGTAAGGTCGGGTTCGAGTATTGTTGATAGCCCGGTTACTCATTGTATGAGTCAAAGAACTAAAAAAAAGCGCAATAAAATACCAAAGTTTTCCAGAAGTATGGTCGGTCTACTTTTATGTGTACCAAGAATGTGTTAGCCTCTAATATATTTAGATCAAAGATTATGTTACTTATTATGTTTAAGACAATAATTAAGTTTGTATTATGTTTGTTGGGTCGAATACAACCCACAAAACAGACCCATATTGACAGTTACATGGAAGTTAGATTATGGAAGTTAGAATAGGTAGTTAGTTAAATAACCGCCAAGCGGTTATATTAGTTAGTTATTGACGGTTAACATGAAGGGACACAACCCTTCATGGTGTCGTTTCATATCCTATAAATAGAGTAGGAATTCTATAATCAAACTCAACCTTTTCCAGTTAATAAATATCGTTTATAAAGGTTCAACCCATCTTCTGTGTTTTTCTTTTATTACTCCTTTCATTGATAATTATACATGTTGTTGTTTGGATCATTCGATCCTGGAAACACCCAACAAAACCTGTGAAACAGAATGCACTCTAATGCCAAGAGGCTTGACATGTATGGAAACAAACGATAGAACTCACACTTTATAGAAGATTTACAAAGCATAATTTGGCTCGGATGAAATTGATTTCCTCTGAAAAACTATCTTTGGATATGGTATCAGGGTTTTAGAATTGAAATTGTAAGCAGACCAAATGTTAATTGACAAACCAATGCCTAAATGTAATATCAACACGAACTTGGTCATCTTGCCTAGCATAAATCAGCAAATTTGTAAACTAGCCTAAAAGGCTAAAAGATACGTGACATGTTTAAAGGTATGCGATGTTAATGCAGCATTCACCAAAATGTACACATTGATCTAGTGAATACCGATGTCCACTCCATCAAGTTAGGTCGATAAACTTCGTAATTAAATATCTACTAAATTACTAAAAGAAGATTAAACAAGACACAATTTTATTAGAAATCCATGGTGTACAGAACCATACTAGCTAATTTATGTACAAGTCGCTATAAATAGAAACCTTACAGACTTGACACAAATTATTACCTACAAACCTTTCTAAAAACACGAAATACTACTTATTTAAAAACAACAATAAGTTGCAATGCAACTAACATACACAAATCTGAAGAAATCCAAACCAACAAACCATTTTTCTCATACTTGATCACACACCTTTTCCTTCTTTTCCTCTTCAGGTTTTGAGTTATATCCTGGAAGCTTTTCTTTGATCATTTCAAGAATACCCTTTTTCTCCTTGGGCTCGGTTTCAGCATCCACGTAGTGGTTGGCATTTGCTGCTGCCACTAGCTGTGGTGGTGGAGGAACGGCGTGTTCTTCTTCTGCCTTCTTTGTTCCACCACCCGGGAGTTTGTCCTTGATCATGTCAATGAACCCCTTTTTCTCTTCGGTGGCTTCAGAAGTTGGCTCCGGTGGGTGGACAACAACTTCACAAGAAGGTGGTGGTGGTGCGTGATAATCTGATGAAGGTGGCACCGCCACCATTTCATCGTACTTTACAATGGGGACAAATGTGTCCCCCTTGTGCTCTTCAACTTTCTTTGCTTCTTTCTTTTCCTTGTATTCTTCTATTTTCTCACCAATTTTCTCTTTGACCTCAATGACTTTCTGTTTGCCCTCTTGTATCATATCCGCGGTTTTTCCTTTAAGCTCTTCAATTTTCTCATTTTCGTCCCCCTTACGTTCTTCAGGTTTCTTAGCTTCTTTCTTCTCTTTGTACTCTTCAATTTTCTCACCAATTTTTTCTTTGACCTCTATGGCTTTCTCTTTGCCCTCTTGTATCTTAACAGTTGTGTTTTCTTTGAGCTCCTCGATTTTCTTTTTTCCTTCATCAATCTTCTCAGCAGTTTTCCCTTTGAGCTCTACTGCTTTCTCTCTACCCTCTTCGATCTTGACATTGATCTTCACCTTGTCTTCTTCGATTTTCTTCTCGACCTTTTCTTTCAATGTCTTGTCTTTCTTCTTCTTTTTTCCATCTTTGTACTCCTCGTCGCTTGACTATAAAATTCATCAAAACTAAAAATCTTAGCACAAAATAACAAGCATTATATCTAGCTAGTTTATTTCATATCCAAAAACTAAAATTTTTAAGTGTACAATATGAAACATTACAAAAAGCATACGTTTTTCCAATTATCTAATATAAATATTTCATATTAAAAACTCTCTTAATTATCTATAAATTTATATCGTAGACTTGAAGCTGCAACTTAGTTATAAGTCTAGGTAATTTTCGACGCTACATTTGTATAATATGTTTAGACGACACAAAAAAGAAGAATGGGAGCTTACACTAGAACCGCTGTCGGTGATGTGGAGTTTTTCCAACAGGCTTTCATTCTTCTCTTCTTGCTTCTTGTTTTCATCTTGCTTTCCGAAACAACTGAACAAGCCATGGTCTTCGGTCTTGGGGGTATGGTTGTGAACAATTTTGTCAGCCATTTTTGGAGCAAATGCAAGAACAACACAAAGTAATTAACTAAGTGAAAAAGTAGGATTTGTTTTGCTTATGTAATGGGAAGTTTTTATAATGTTTTGAATGATAGTGTGTTTGAAAAGGGATGCTATGAGGGGTTTTTATAGGACTTGGAATGCAACCATGCCGTTATATTTCGAGGGAATTTTATATGTTTTAAATGATGGTTCTTAAACTATATCATTATTTTTTTAAATTTCTTCCCCTTAACATCAAGTTATGTGTTTGGTAAACTACGAAAAATTAAAACAATGGAAGTGTCATTTAGTAACACTTTAGTTTCGAACAAGACCAGTAAGCATATACTTGGAGTTTGTTATGTTACCGGATCATTATTACGTTATTATTGTCTAGAGCCGTGCTAGCTTATTGCGAGGCCTAACACATTTTCCGTATCTATTGTTACTATTTATTATGTATCGACACTTATATTTGGATATATGAAAACATATGCATTCCAACATGGTATCTAGACCGTCGAGCCATACCTAAATCAAAAACTCTAAAAGCTGCTTATTTTTTTCAGTGCTTCCATGCTGTAACAAATCTCACAGACGCTTGTTCTTAATCTCACAACAACGACACAATCATCATGACTAACACTACTGTTCCACCTCCAACACAAACTCTTTCACCCGCCGACAAATTATTAGTTGTTACTGCATATGCATTCCAATATGTTAGTCGAGTTTTAATACATTCAAGTTTAAGTACAAAAATCACATATAGCCCCTCAATGTTAAGTCTAATTAAGTGGACACAAGAAGCCAATTTTTACTTAAATAATTTTGTACCATGTACAATTAAAATGTTTTCGATTGTACGTTGGCTGAAATATTCATGGACTGGCATTGACGGAACCAGGTTTCAAAGAAACTGAGTGCATAACAAATTTCAACGTGCAATTAGGAAAAACCGGAATTCTTTACGAAAATTAACATTACAAAATATAATTTCATCGAGGTCATATGACACCACAGGACACCCCTAGTTCCGTCACTGTGAGCTGGTAACCTGTTTGGACCGTACAATTTCGACACCTGTGACATGGTCATCGGGTATTGCAATAAAAATGAATTAAACATAAATTATCTTATTAATCCAAAATCAGATATGGCTAAATGCATTGTATTTTGCAACATACACTTGTCTTTTACACGAGTCCGTACTATACTTTTATGTTTCTCACGATGTTGTCTATATTATTGTACTCCGTATTATTCTTGTGGTACACATTGATTTATTAATTTTCAAATTTAGTATTTATAAAATATGATGTGGTTAATGATTTTTTTTAGATTTTTTTAGCTTAATATATACTGTAACTAGGTAGCAAAAATTGCGAGTCGGTAATCGGTCAATTGATATGCTTTGTAGCTTGTAGTCGGTGTATGCAACGGTTAATTGGTGATTAATTGGATTAGTAATTTCAACAAGTTTTTGGTTTTTTTCAAGTTTTTTGAGTATTTTCGACGAGTTTTGAGAATTTTCGGCAAGATTTGCCTTAAAAACACATTGTAATAGTTATAAACAACAACTTAAAGTGATTAAAATAAGTTTTTAGCGAGTGTTGAGTATTTTTTTACGAGATTGCAGGTTTCTAGAAAGTTTGACTACCGTTTATAACCGATTTGCACAAATTGAAAAGGTTGCGGTGATTAGTTGTCTTTGTAGGTCTTTTTTCGCAACACTCCTGTAACTACATAAGCACACGAGATGGAGCACTTATAATATGGAATGAGATGATGATGTAATAGTGGACATATCGCTTTTTTCGTTGGTATCAGATGTGTTTTCAAACCCTTACAAATGCTAATATGCTATAAGTCTGCGCTAGGCACTACTAAGATTAGATACCCAAGATATAAGCTCATATAAGGTTTTTGTTCAAAAGTATCATAATAATCAGTGGTAAACATATCAATCTATCAATTGCTAATGGCTCTTGCAGATGTATCTTATTGCAGGCTTAATTACAGGGGTCATTCATGGTCAAATCATAAGTTGTCTCAGGTTAAAGAAAGTTTGGTCTTTGGTCTTGCTTATATAAGAAGAATGAGGGCCTTTGTATCTTATCTTCCTACATAATCCTCCCCCTAATCTAGGGTTATCACACAACTGTGTGTGCAGTCATTGTCTTACATTATCTCTTTATTGATCATTGTACTGATCTTCTTTTTTCTTTGTAACAGTCTGGTTATTGTCTCATTGATAGTAACCTGACCTTGTAAACTTTGAGCATTATTGTTTGGCTCAATCTATGCCAACCACATAGTTTTAAAAATCGCGCCTAAGGTGCGTCTAGGCTCTAAATCCCACGAGGCTCTAGCCTTTGGGATTTTTTTAGATCGAGGCTCACGACATGCATGAATCCCACAAAAATCGCGTGCCTTGGAGATTTTTGCGCCTTGGAGATGTAACGGGTTTTTGGGCCCTTTTTCTAAATATTAAGATAAGATAAATGGGGCTTATAAGTTATATACAGGGGTCTTTTAAGTCATATGGTGAGTATTTGTATGATTTGTAAATTTGAATTGATTTATGTTTATTTTATTGATTGAAATTTTCTTTAAGAAGTTACTTTATTTCATTAAGTATTTTCTTTATGATATATTATCATGAAAATGTGGCATTGTGCCTTGAATATTAATACATTACTTGCTTGATATTTTGGGTTAAATTGTGAGCTTTGTTAGAAGTAAGTCTATAAGTGTAGGACACAAGTATATTTAGTCTGATATGGATTTTAATCTCTATATAGGTCATCGAGCCAAAGAGTTGATTCATTTTAGAAGTGACAACTGATCCATTTTAATCTTTTAAGTGGCAATATGTGCCATGTATTAAGTATTTTAATGTTATTTTGTGTTATTTAAGCGACATAAATTTTCACATACGTTATAAAAACTTAATGTATTTAGTGCGCCTCGCATTCATGAATCCCGCGTCTTGAAATACGCCTCGACTCTAGGCTCCTTGCCCCCTTTTGCGCCTTACTGCGCCTTGAGCCTTTCAAAACATTGGCCAACCATTGAGGTTTTGGTTTGAATAGAAGTGTTATTGTGATTCTGTTGTTGCTGATACTTTCTCACATGGTATCAGAGCGTCAGGCTTATAATCACGATTGATTCACTCTTCTAGGGTTTCTTCCTAGAAACTTGGGGATATCTCTTCCTGATCCCTCCGGCAACAATCAAAAGTAATTATGGGTTTCAAAAGGTGGTCAATCTCAATTACCTTGCTGTATTGGGTACTAATTGAAAAAATTAGGGTTTTCTCCAAAAACTCTAATTTTCTGTGGTTTGGGGTTGTTACTACTGGCATAATCGCTGGTTACCTCCTGTTCACAATTAGCCCTAGACTAAGTGAATCTAGGGTAATTGTGATTTGTTCTTTCCGCTGCATATTACTCTGTAAGTCTACTTTCATTCTCAAACAACAGTACTTAAGTCTTTGTGGGTGCAAACGGGTAGACTAACATCTTGATCTGCCACCTCTGAGTGGTATGAATACCTGCTCTGGTTTACCCCAATCCACTGGCTTGGTACTTGTTGTTTCTTAATTTCAAGTCACTTATTTTACTGTCTCATATTGGTATCTCTGTTTTAGATATTGTTAGTTATTTTGTAGTTGTGCTATTGTTTTTTGTTATGCTCTTATCTGTGTTATCTGCTTTCCTTATTGTTTGCATTATGGCTAGTGGTGATGATAATTGTGGTGGTGGTTCTTCCACTGAAATAAGCTTGTCTTTTGGTGATGCTTTATATTTACATCCTAATAACACAAATGGCACTCCTATTGTGTCCATCAAACTTACTGGAACAGAAAATTATAAAATATGAAATATGGCCATGACCTTTGCCTTAAGGAATCATAATAAGTTAGGATTTATTGATGGTACTTGCTTAAGAGATGACTCCAACCCTATTCTTGCCAATCAATGGGATACCTGTAATTCTGTTGTGGTCACTTGGATTCTAAACTCTCTTAGTCCTGAATTGTTTTTTGGTGCCATCTATGCTAAAACTGCTTATGAAACGTGGAATGATTTTAAAGATACTTATGATAAGGTTGATGGTTCAGCTATCTTTAATTTGCATAAAAATATAAACTCTCTTAGTTAAAGTGGGTCCTCTCTTGTTGATTATTACAACAACCTTAATTCTTTATAGAAACAATTTGATTCTATGATTAGCTTACCTCCCTGCACTTGTGAGGCTGCAAAACATTTTGAAAAACACAATCAGCTAATCAAATTAATGCAGTTTCTTATGGGCCTTGATGACAACTATGTGCCTATTAGAAGTAATATTCTAACCAGAGACCCTTTACCAAATGTCAAAACTGCTTTCTCTGTTGTCTCTGGAGAAGAATCCCACAGAAATGTTTCATCTGGGAATAGCTCTGTTAAACCTAATGCTACTTTGCTTTTCTGCAAAAACTTTGAAGGTGGAAAATTTTTTGATAACAAAAAAGGGTTTAACAACAACAACAATTTCAACAAAAGTTCTGGTTTTAATGCTGGCAATAGTTCAAACAACAGAGGACCAAACTTGAATCTCAAATGTACTAATTGCAAAAACACGGTCACTGCTGTTGATAGGTGTTATGACCTTGTTGGTTACCCCTGCTGGTATGTTAAAAGGAACTTTAATGCTAAACACTGTCACTAGTAATAATGTTTCTCTGATGCTAATCATGTCAACTGATAATAGAGCTAGCAACTCTCTTGTCTCTCATCTAATAAAATGACTCTCGGACTTATGAGTCTTCTTAATGACAACAATGTGTCTTCTGCTAATGCCAACATGGCAGGTAAAAATCTTTCAGGAAATTTCTTTAATGGAAGTGTCAAGTTTAATATAAACTTCAACAAATTTTTTAATAAAAACACAAAATCTTTATCTGGAAACATCAGTCTTGGTTGGATTGTTGACTCACAGTGCAAATCGACACATATTGTATTTGCAAAATTTTTAATCAATGTTGTAGATATTTCAAATCTTGGTCTAACTGTTGGACATCCCAATGGTACTCATGCCTTAATTACAAAAATTGGTGATTTAAAAGTCAATAATGACCTAACTCTTTTTATGTTCGTTGTTCACGAGTATAATGTCGGAGTCTGCTGTCTGTTCATAAGATTGCTAGAGACAATAAGATGTTTGTTGGCTTTAATGAATCTAATTGCTATATATACAGGATTTACATCAAAAAAGGATTGTGGGGATTGGTAAACAATGCAATGGGTTATATATGTTCGATATTGATTCTACATGTAAGATTATTTCTAATAACTGCATATATGTTTGTCATGTTTCTAGAAATCTCTGGCATCAAAGACTTGGTCATCCTCTCGACCAAGTACTGCATATACTTAAACCCACTCTTAAACTTGATAGTTCATCTGAATCTGATCATCTTTGTGATACTTGCAATAAAGCTAAACAAACCAGGAACCATTCCTCTGAGTGAACAAAAATCAACTAAAATTTGTCAACTTGTTCATCTAGATGTATGGGGCCCATATAAAGTCACTAGCAGAGATGGTTACAAATATTTTTTAACTATTGTTGATGACTATTCAAGGGCAGTCTGGGTTTATATGCTTAAGGGAAAGGATGATGTTTATGTTTCCATTGTTAACTTTGCTCATATGTTATCTAATCAATTTGAACACAATGTAAAGATATTCAGAAGTGATAATGGGACATAATTTGTCAATAACAAACTTCAACATTTCTTTCATGACAAAGGAATTTTACATCAAACTTCTTGTGTTTACACACCACAACAAAATGGTATTGCAGAAAGGAAACATAGGCATCTCCTTAATGTGGCTAGATCCCTTATGTTTAAGGGGGAATCACCTCTATATCTCTGGCCTGAATGTGTTCTAACTGCTGCTTATGTTATAAACAGGTTGCCTACTTCTGTGTTGTTTGGCAAGTCCCCCTTCTCCCTTGTGTATGGGCATGACCCTTCACTCTCTCACCTTAGAGTCTTTGGCTGCTTATGCTATGCCACTATTCTCAACATCTCTGACAAATTTGGTAGTAGGTCTGAAAAAGTGTTTTATTGGTTATTCTAATGAGAAAAAAGGTTATAAGCTTTTAAGTTTGGAAACAAAAAATATCTTTCACTCCAGAGATGTCAAATTTTATGAAACTGTTTTTCCCTTCAAAATGAGAAATGCTTTGTCAAAACCTTTTGTTGAAAGTTGAAACTTATGTGTCTAAAGATTTAAATCACAAAATTTTTTTTGACTTACAAATAAGTCCCAATGATGAAGGGAGAGTGACTTCTTATGATGAGGGCACAATGTTGGGTCATCCTATTAGGGATGATGAACCTGTTGCAACTTCCATAGATGAAAATACACACCTTGAGGGCACTGTATCACATGAATCATATCCTGCTGATACATCTTCTGATTCTGATCAGAATCCTGAACAAGAAGAAGGCTTGCCAGCCATTACTGCTAGAAGGTCAACCAGAGTTTCAAAATTGCTCAACAATCTTAATAACTTTATTGTTGAAGGTAAAGATAAATATGGTGTTGAAAAAGTTGTTAATTACTCTAATCTAAACAAAGATAATTCTTTGCTTTGCCTCTAGTCTAAATAAAAGCATTAAACCTACTTGTTATGAAGAAGCAACCCTTGAAAATAATTGGGTTGATGCTATGAATTCTGAAATTGAGGCCTTAAATGAAAATCATGCTTGGGATATAACTGATCTGCCACCTAATAAAACTCCCATTGGTTACAAATGGATCTTTAAAATCAAATATAAAGCCAATGGTGAAATTGATAGATATAAGGCTAGATTAGTTGCTAAAGGCTATAACAAAAGGGAAGGGATGGACTATGATGAAACCTTCTCACCTGTTGTGAAAATGTCTATTGTTAGATGTCTTATTGCCTTATCTGTGAAAAACAAATGGCCTCTTTTCCAACTTGACGTTAATAATGCTTTTTTGTATGGAGACCTTGATGAAGATGTCTATATGACAATTCCTAAGGGTTTATGTGATGAAAACAATAAAAATAAAGTTTGTAAACTTGTCAAGTCTCGGTATAGTTTAAAACAAGCTTCTAGAAAATGGAATGAAAAACTTGTTAGTGTATTAAAAGAAAATAACTTTGTTCAGTCTGCCAATGATCATTCTCTGTTTACCAAAACTTTCAATAACAAGTTTATTGCTCTTCTTGTTTATGTGGATGACATTGTTCTCACTGGAAACTGCATTGATGAGATAAATCAGTTAAAGATTTTCTAAAATCTAAATTTCATATCAAAGACTTGGGGAACTTAAAATATTTTCTTGGTATTGAGGTTTTAAAAACTGGTAATGACATTTGTCTCACCCAAAGAAAATATTGTCTTGAACTCCTCAAAGAATTTGGACTTCTTGGGTGCAAACCTGTGTCCACTCCTATGGAACCCAACTCTGTTCTACCATACATTCCCACTGCTGATGATCCCTTACTTGTTAACATTCTTGGTTATTAGAAGTTACTTGGGAAACTTATCTATCTCACCCACATCAGGCCTGACATCTCATACTCAGTTCATTGTCTGGCACAATATATGCATTCTCCCTTGAAATCTCATTTGGAATGTGCACTCAATGTTCTGAGATACTTGAAAGGAGCTCCAGGAAAAGGTCTAAGTTATAATTTTAGTAACTCTGACAATCATCTTGAAGGGTATAGTGATGCAGACTGGGCCAAGTAAAAAACCGGAGATCCGTCGCGAGGTTATTGTGTTTTCTTTAATAACATGATCTCATGGAAAAGTAAAAAAGCAGAACACTCTTTCAAAATCTTCCAGAAGCAGAATATAGATCAATGTCTCTTTGCTGTGAAATTATTTGATTCAAAAATCTTAAAAGATCTAAAGGTTGATATCAATCTTCCTGTCAACCTCTTTTGTGACAACAAATCTGCTCTGTAACTTCTTTGTCAATCCTGTTTTTCATAAAAGATCAAAACACTTTGAGATTGATGTTCACTTCATCAGAGAAAAAATTGCAAAAGGTATTATATGTGCCAAAAAGATTGGCTCTTCAAACCAAACTGCACACATATTTACCAAAAACCTTCCTGTTTATTAGCATAAATTCTTGTGTGAAAAATTGATATTGTTTGATATGTTTGCCAAACAGATTAAGGGGGAATGTTCAAAAGTATCATAATAATATGTGGTAAACATATCAATCTATCAATTGCTAATGGCTCTTGCAGATGTGTCTTATTGCAGGCTTAATTACAGGGGTCATTCATGGTCAAATCATAAGTTGTCTCAGATTAAAGAAAGTTTGGTGCTGGTCTTGCTTATATCAGAAGAATTGAGGGTCCTTTGTGTATCTTATCTTCCTACATAATCCTCCCCATAATCTAGGGTTATCACACAACTGTGTGCAGTCATTGTCTCACATTCTCTCTTCATTGATCATTGTATTGATCTTCTTTCTTCTTCATAACAGTCTGGTTATTGTCTCATTGATAGTAACATGAGTACATGACCTTGTAAACTTTGAGCATTATTGTTTGGCTCAATCTATGCCAACTATTGAGATTTTGGTTTGAATAAAAGTGTTGTTGTGATTCTGTTATTGCTGATACTTTCTCACAGTTTTACTATCAAATCAAATCTTTATAGAATGTGAGATTATATATGTTGATAGAGTCAAATCGGTTCTCTAAGTTAAACTTTTTACCTAATTTGCAATGAATAAAACCAGGACATGAAAAAGTTTTGGATATTTTTTCTTTTGGAGTAACAGTATGCAAAAAGGGCAAAATCATAGTCGAATCTATTACTACGTAATTTGGTCGGTCATGAGACCGAAAGATACTTGAAACTCGATTTTTATTTTTATGTCCTTGTTTCATTGGATGAGCAACCGACACGTGGTTTGGAACAGGTACTATGATGTTTGTGGTACCAGAATCTACCAAGTTCATGGAATGTGTAGACAATGGTCAATTTTAGTTTGTGTCGTTTGACTCATAAAAAAATGTACCTGTCGGAAAAGGTCGGTGTCATGTTTATGAAGAACTCACGTGACGTACTTTTCGACAAATACTAGATTCTAATAAGTAGCACTCACTGTGCGTTTTGTTTCTTGCTAAGAATCACAATAGATATGGGTGTTAGTATAGAGTGTAATGGTAATAAAGGGTATGAAAATCACCCACATACATAACATATGAAGAAACCTTCACATTTGGGTATCCTCAATCCATTGTGGTGGCCTTATAACCAACCAAACAACATTAATGACTTTTAAAATTATAGACTCATACCCATACACTTCAACCAAACAGACCCTTACTATTATTCTTTGAAGGAAAATGTGAGAAATGCAAGGTGAAGGGGCTCAATTTTTTTCTGGTAATAATATACAATTCTTTGTTTTATAAGCTCGGTAGTAACATATAATTATGTTATGGATCGTTATTTACTTATTCACCAACTAAAAAAAATAAATTAAAATTAGATATAGTTGATAAATGTTAAGTAAAGCAGAAACTTTTTGTTAAAGAGACAAGGTCGTCGTATAGATTTAGATATCTTTGTTTTCTAATCGCAATTAATATCACTTTAACGTAAATATCTAAAAGTTAATGTTATGATTTATCTCCATGCCATTTGTAAAAGTTTATTGAACAATATATGAGTACACTAGTATATCATGCAAAGATTCAAATGTGTCAATATTGAATCACTTGTAGCAAACAAGGGTTAAAATTGTTAATTTCGTAAGTTCTATTGCAATAATTAGTATATAAAAATAAATATTAGGAAAAAAATGACAACAACTTAGACTTTGAGGGTCCTTGGCTCAAAATAACCATTTTCTTCTTACGATCAAAATAAAACACTTATCTTGTAACCTGCACTCATCTATTTTTTTCAACTTATTAAAAATAAAATTCCAGGTGTAGATTGACGAAAACATAATGACTTCGGGTGTTTTTTGACACCAGCCATTGTCCACCTCACGAGGAATAGCTCCGACAACTCTTTTGACCTAGTGGTATTAAACATAAAATAATATCAACTTATGTTGCGAATGAATCAACTAGTTTTTTCGTTTTATATCACTTTATCATTATTTTTAAGCTTAAAATTGATTAAATCAGTCTCTAACTCTCGATGCTTTCATCTCTCACTCTGCACTTGTTGATATCTCGTATTCGGCCTTGAAAGGTGGGCTATTTGGGCCAGTTGGGGGTGGCCGAGCACTCTTCAGCCCCCGTACTAGCTCTATCCCTGCAACTATGGTTCTAGCCCTAAAAAACTACATATAAGAGCATTTACAATACTAAAGACTTCTAGGTTTGTGGCAGTTTTAGTGTCATGTTATCATAATTATCGTTTTAGGGTGGTTGTAATCTTTAGAGTTATTGTAGTGCGATTGTCATAGCGTCAGAATTTTAAAATTGCTAGTTTTATATTTATAGTTTGACTTAGGATCAAATGAGAAATAGAACTAAAATAAGAATAGTATGAAAAAATCACAATCACACATTTCAAACTCATGCTAAAATTACTTCTCATTTTTCTCATTTCAATTTATCTTCACACTATAACACTTCTTTTCTTTTTATTGCCTTTTCAAATAAGAAAAATAATCTACGAGATTTGTCACTCATATCGATTTTTACTATGGATAAACTTTTTACAATCATATTAATCTTTTGAAAAATGACATTAACATTAACTTATGAACAATTTCAATGGACATCTTTGTTTCATATGGACATGAAAGACAATTTCACTATAACTTTGTAAATTTTCCATATGAAAGACAATTCCACTATAACTTTTTTTTTTTTTTTTTTTTTTTTCGAAGAAAGGTGAATATATAATAGTATCAACAACTCATTTTTACAAATCAACTGCAAGTTAGAAGTTTGAACATGCCCAAAACCTAAACAAGCAAGGAACAAATAACAAAACCATACAACCATTGAATACACTTAAAACTGTGCTGAACAAAACCAACATCCTCACTAACATTCACCTATTATTTATCAAAGTATTTCTATCTAATGACTACATTTCTCACTAAACCAACAAACTGTATTACTAAGGTGTATCAACTGCCTCACACCATAACATACAAAAGTAGAAAATAGGAGGCCTCATCATAAGTAAATGCTCCATACATCACTATTGGATAATATGTAAAGGTGACTACATTTCCAAATGCTGTGATATTTACTTAAAACCAAACTTGGAGCCCTCTTCACAAGTCAGCTAAAGAAATAATCACATCACTAGGCATCATCACCAATAGAGACTATATCAATATGATTTTTCATCCATCCTTGTTTTAGCGGTGTAATGCTAGGACCAAGAAGTCTCGTCTTTCACGACTTTTTATTTCTAGCAAATTACTACCGAACCAGTTCATTTACCCTTCACAACAGGAAACCTACTTTTTGAAAAATCTATTCACCTTGTCACATTATTGGATATCCAACTAAACAACATATCAAGGCTGCAAGCATTCAAGATACAAGGCCATCTGTTGTAATGAACTACAACCACACCTCTTCATATAACACATGAAGAGTTGAGAGTCTGGTAATAACCACTGAGTGCAGATTTTTTTGAACCTCAACTTCTGCAGATAAGGAAACATCAAAAGAAATCCAAATTGGTTTCCTTTTTAGATGTTTTAAGAATGATCCAAACAGGCTCCACCATTATCAAAAGGACATCCGCTCATGATGAGCCATACAACCCAAGAGACTAAGCAGGAAACTACCTTATTACTACAAATCTAATCTACTGAGAGAAATTACCATCAACCATATTGCTGTCCCTTCTAGAGACACACATATGAATTGACAAAATTCTCAAAGCTAACGAAGATATACAATCAAATTATTAGCCATCTGCTTTAGCCAATCAAGGATATTGCTTACCAGCTAATCATAACTTTGTAAAGATGGATATAGGTAGGGCTGTAAACGAACTGAACGTTCATTAAACATTTCATGAACCGTTCGGTAAAAAGTTCGTTTATGTTCGTTTATTTATTAAATGAACGAACATGAACAATATTTTACGATCGTTTAGTTAAATAAACGAATATGAACAAAAGTCACGTCCGTTTATTTATGTCCGTGAACGTCCGATTATGCGTTCGTTAACGTTCGTTTATTTTCATTTATTTATTTATGTTTGTATATCATATTTTTTTATTGTATAATTTTAAAATTAGTTTGTCTAAACAAAAAACACTTATAAACAATATTAGATGCATAATTTAATAAAGTTTATGTTTGTTTGTATGTGTTTATTTATGTTCGATCGTTTATGTCCGTTTAGCGTTCGTTTAGTGTCTTAATGAACGAACATAAACGAACATGAACAACTCATTTTCTTAATAAACGAACATGAACAAGAAATTTCGTCCGTTTAAGCGTTCATGTTCGTTTATTTGTCCGGTTAAAGTTAAATGAACGAACATGAACAAGGCTTCGTTCGTGTTCGTCCGGTTCGTTTACATCCCTAGATATAGGTTTTATGTCTATTCTTGAACCTCCTATTACGAGACTTATGAAGTGAAAATAATGTTTTTAAGGATCAAAATTCTCTCAAGTTAGTATAATCATGACCAATAATATTCTTTCACAAACAAAACTGTAAGATCTACTGTGAGACTCGAAATTCCTTTATTTGTGAGAAAACATGAATGCCCGAGTTAGTATTAACGATAAATAATCTCAATCAATGCTTTATATATTGTACCATTTAAGAAAAAAACAACTCAACCACCTAAGATGGCTAGATGACAACTATTTCAACTATTTTGATGTACACTTTATGCATGATTTTCATAAAGTAGAACTAAGACCTATATTTAGCAAAACCATTCTTTAAAAAGTTACAGAAAAACTATCATTGAAATGAAGATGGTGTATTGGCTGAAAAACTTTATGCAAAAAAAAGGGGAAAAAAAAAGAAAAAAGAAAAAGGAACAACTGTTTATTTGGTCCGCTCATTTTAGCTTGAACCATCCTTATCGTGATTATGCAACAAGCCGAGTGAAGACATTGATAAGCTAGTGGTGTACATTTGGGGGTGGCCAGGGAAGGGCCGGAAACGGTCCCTGGATTAATTAACCCGGTGAGGCCGCGTACATCTTAGTCAAAAGGCTCGCCCTCCCCGGGTAACCTAAAACGGGAAAAACCACATCCGTTTACTACCTTGTAAATCAATCTCATCAAATTGACTCCACAACGATAATTTCTAAGTACGGAAACTGGGCCAAGTTACACAACCATCCCTCCATGATTCTGGCTTATTTTAGGTTGAGGTGTGGTTAAAAGTTTGAAACTGCAGTGATTCAAACCCGCACTTCATTTGGAGAAAATCCTAAGTGTTCAAGCCTTGACCCCTATGAGATTTACAAACTAATAGCAATTGGTAAGATAATGTCAGGTTTTTATAAAGTAACTTCAATTTCAATGTTTAATATTCAATTAAGTTATAACCATTTAACTCGTACCATAATCCGCACTCTTAATTTTTAATGACACGCTGCAAATCTTGATGAAAAACAGGTTATTCAGCAAAACATGTTATGCTTCTGAAACACAAAAGAAGAATAATGCCAACAGCCGTAACTCGTGAACAGGACATGTAGATCTTACAGACTTCTTGTATGTATGGACTATGGAATTTAACTAAAATGCAAAAATGCCTAATATCTCATGCAATATGGTTATAAAAGATCCTAATATCTTATGCAATTAAAGACCATTCTGATTCTTAACTTCTAATAAGAGCACAATAACTAAAGTTTACTCGTGAGTTTAATTTGAATATGGGCCTTGATTCAGCTAAAAACTAGTTAGGTGATAAAAATGATAAGGATCAGATAGATTAAGTACCTTTCCGACATACAAAAAAAAAAAAAAAACAATATAAATTAGATTTTAACCGTCATAGAGTAGAGCCGTTCATAAACTTATATGATCAAGCTACCATGAATATCCATGTATAACACTAAAGTAGCTGCAATAGTAGGCTTTACAAAGCACACTCATGCCTTTTTAGTAACGCCCAAATAAGTCTAGAATGACAAGCTATAGCATACATCAGTTAAGTAGCTCTGTTCTTCTTGGTTACAGAGGCCCCTGATTTCTTGATTTTAAACGTTGATACAATTTAAAGGCCTTGAGTTCAAATACGAGCATTAAAACTCAAAAGTTGGAACTCACTTATACACGGAATAAACTCACCAAACTTCGTAAGACCTTATAACTCCAACAATCAATATTGCTGTGTTTTCTTATGCTCATTCATATCATACCCCAAAAATACTTTCTTTCATTCAGCCAAACACGATAAGGAAATGAGTTCAATGCTATTTTTATGTTTTGTTTTGGGAAAAGCACTTTTATGACCACGATTAATAAGCTTATATAACTAAGCTGCGCAACAATAACAATTTATAGTCTCCATCTACCATTAACATCCAAGTTTAGCATGAGTAAAGGCTCCAGAGACAATACACAACTGTACATGTAAAAAGATACACGCGTGTGCGACTTGATTCAGTAATCTACGTATGACTACTTCTATGATAAAAAAAATTCCCTTTGCAACTATGATTAGAAAAAATTTACGCTTCATGTAGCTCCATTTGAAAAACGTGGTATAAAATACTTTAAATACGCGAAGTTCTTAAATATAAAGAATCTAAAAAATATCCTTTTTTATATTGACATTTACCGTTGGTTCGTATTCAAAGTATTTAAGCCAGGCTTTAAACATGGATCTTTGAACAAAGTGCAAGGATTTCAAAAACCTGAATCCTATAGTAATTTTCAGTTGCACTGATATTCGATCATCTTTTATAAGTACGCTAAAGACCAGACAAAGACACCCATGCTAGAAAGAAAATAAATGGCCTTAAGGGTAACATATAAGGAACATCAATACAAACTAAAAGTAACAGATTAACAGTTCATGACATTTAAATCCAAACGGCAAGTTAATAATGGATTTTGAGATATCCCAGCTACATCAAGGTGCTGCTGTTCCACTCTAGTCATATTCCAACTGCATGGTTTTTACATGTGATAGGAGCCACGCGCTGCATATATTGGTCAAAAACACGTTTACATATTAAAACCTCTAAGTGGTAACTGCACCACGAAAAAATGTTCTTTCCTCGCTGATATATTTGGTTTTAAAAGATCCTACGTTAGACAGGGCAAACAGAGGCCTTCCACTTTGATCCTTAAGTTCATCTAAGAACAAAACAAATAATACTAACTTATCAGTAGTCTTAAATCCATCGATGTGGATTCTTAACTTGAAATAAAAGCACAGCATACAACACTAACTTAAAAATTTGACACTCATGAACACACAAAGTCGAACACAAACTCACCAAGCTTCATAGGACAAAAAAGTAGTACAGTATATAATTAAACACCATATTTATGGCTCCCAAAACTAGCACAAAATTTCCATCCTTCAAAAGCATACCACAATGATAAATCTCATTAACCATATATAAATTGTTTATCAGACCAGAATTTGATTAGAGTTGCAAGCTTTAACAAACTAGCAAAGCAGCGCTTAAAATCAGATTATCTATTAAAAGTTATAACATAAATCAACCACTGATAGAGTTTACAGATAACATTATCTCTTTATAATTAACCTGATGGAGCAACCTTTAACCCGCTCGGGAAGTCCTTGATCTATTCCTCCTTAAAGGAAATATGCTTTCAACATAACTCCTAACATGATCAAACCGAACATTTTCAGAGTGAAGAAACAGATCACGGCTAGCATAGTTGACCGGTTCAACACTTCTCCTTTCCATGTCATACATAGGAATCGGAACATTCTTCCTAAAATACGGATTCAGCAAAAAAGGACCATCTAATAAGAACCACGACTCGCAGAATCCAACACTTTCTCTAACCCAAACACGGTTTTCATAATCCTTTAACAACCAAATACACATTTCACCACTTACCGCCTCACGATCATAACAAACAACTCCTAACAACCCATGCACCTTCATCAAGAAAGGCTGGTTAGATACAACCGTATTTAACCCCTTTTTACACACTCGTTTAGACGATCCTTGAGGAATGTCATGAATAGCACCACTAGGAAGGTTAATTATCTCAAACATCTCCGTCCTCAAATCAAACGCTAAAATCTCATTCCTACTTTGTAACATCACATATATCACACTATTAACACAAACACTATGTTTTGTCCCGTAACACCAACGATCACCACTAATATCAAAAGGAAGGTCTACATCAATTTTCCTCCAAGTAAACCTCGACAACTCATACAACATTATCTCTATTCTACTCGGTCTAAACGGCTTTAACGACTTAATATCAAGCATCCTAATGTTCAAAACCTTATGCTCATTTCTAACCTCATCATACCCGAAAAAGTAACATATATGCACCTTTCCATAACGATAAGCCAAAACCGAAACAGGAACATTAATTTTCACAGTTTCACGAGTACTAGGATTCGTAACATATGCATAATCATTCTCAACAAATCCATTACCAGAATTAAACAGAATCAAACCATTTAAATGCTCACATTCCGTCGTCTCCTTGTTCGTTATCGTCGGAGCGGTGAACGTCACAAGGTGTGTCACGGCGGCGAGTGAGCTAGTTGGGGCGGCGCGTGGACCAGACATGACGGCGCGTGAGGTTGTCACGGCGGCGCGTGATAAGGAGAGAAAGTGGCGGTGGCGCGTGAGGGTGTTGTAGGCTGAGATAAAGGTGTTTGAACCATGGGTTTTGGTCGAAAAGTGCGCGTAATGGAGTTTCGCGAAGGATGGCTGGTTGATGAGAGTGAGCCATGGTTTGGAAACAGACTGGAATTGAAGTAAGGTTTTGACAGGGAGCTTTGAGAGGATTTCTGTCACGATGTCGTCGTTGATTTCTGTCGGGATTGAAGAAGTTAAGGAAGCCTGGTTTCCCATGTTGTTTTTTCTTAAGGAGAATAAAGAGCTACAGAAGAAGGTTCCAAGAATAGTTTTGTTACATGTCTTAAATGTGTGTGAGAGTGAGTTTAAGTGTGAGTGAATAATGGAGAGTTTGACTTGATACAACACTCTACAGTCTTTGGTTTTCTAACCGCATGTTAAATGCATGCACGTGGAAGTAGTTATACTTGTAGTTGAAGCTAAGTAGAATATGATATTTTTATGGTGGGTGGTGGCTTACCATTAACGGTATGTTTGACGAAACATAGCAGTAGCAGTTGGTTGTTTGTTATATAAAGGTGTGTTTGGTAATGTAGTTGATCTGTAATTATAATGTGTAAAATGACATAAAAAGACATACAGATTAACATAAAAAATCTTAAAATAAGTAAAAGGAACATATATGTAATTTGAGAGCCAAAAACACTAGCTGCTATATCTAAATGTTTTTTAATGAGAGTAGCTACACGATTGAACTGTTAGTTGCTTGTTTTCAAACAAACATTACATTTAAACTGTTAGCACCTAGTCGTTAGTTGTTTCAAAATGCTCACTATTGCTTGTTGCCAAACCTAAAGTTGATTTTTATTTTTGATACATGTCGCTAGATTCATGTTGTTTTTTTAAGGAGAATAAATATGTGTGAGAGTGAGTTAAGTGTGAGTAAATATGGAGAGTGTGACTGCTTTGGTAGAGTGTTTGAACTGATACAACACTTTACGGTCTTGGGTTTTTTTAAAGCATGTTAAATAAAAGAAACAAAATGAAACAAAATTATAAGCTTTTAAGGTATTATTTTTATTATGTGATAATATTCATATGAGGAAAGTTCAATGCAGAACAAAAAATATCTATAGATCAAACAATCTCATCTCAACCATTAATTTCACTTTCATCCGACGGTGAGATTTATTCACATCCCGTCATTTTAAATTAGATGGAAGGGTAGTGTTGTAATTATCCAACTCCACCTACTTTTTCCACACTGATACACACACTTACACATGGTTACATACACTCTCTTTACCCCTCTCTCTCTCTCTCTCTCTCTCACCAAACATCATCTTCTTAGATCTAAACATTTCATCTTTTTACCAAGAATTATTAAAAACCGTCTGATTTTTTTGGTTGTTGTAACTGCTGTAGTAACCAACTATCAAGAAAAGCTTCCTGCTTGAGCTTCTAGTCGTCATATAAGCGCTTCAAGAAAAGATTTTGAGGATATATTGCTTAATGAAATATTGAAGAATTTCATTGCTTCTCGAGAATTGGCCACCGTTTGAAAAATAATTGGTTTGTTTATGTACTTGAATTAAGGAGTATTTTTGAAGGATAGATCTAGAAGTTAGATCAATTCTTTACGTATCATGAGTCTTTGTGTCTCGAGTATATTATTTAGTTTATCAAATGTTAGTAAGGGTTATATTTTGTATAATAAAAGTGCACTTGTTCCTAATATTTTAGAATTTAAATTTGGTCTAAACTTTGAAGTGACATAGTTGAGTAATTTTGCGAGGAATTGAATAATTAATACTGTTGTGGATTTTTGTGTTTTGTGTTTTGGTTTTGGTTGTAGATGATGAGGTATTTCGTGGATCTGGGGTTCACATTTTGTTTCCTCTTTAGATTGGGATTTGGTGGGATGTAGGACCTGTGATTTGTCTCGTGTAACGCTTTAGAGATATTTTAATGGGAATCATGTTAGATTAGATCTTGACTCAATGGTGTCAAGTAAAGCTACTGATTTAATGCTTTAGTCAAGTATTGCGTATTTTTTTATGTGTGATAAGTTGTAAATGGTGGATTCGTGTAGTATGTCAAACAAGCAATTTGCATTTCTTTTTGGCAAATAGCTTAGAAAACATGAGTAAAGCAAGTATCGTGTATTATACAGAATCTCATGGGATTATACAGAATCCTATGGGATTTATACAGATTACCCATGGGATTCTTTGATGAATCACTTGTAATTCATAAAGATTACCCATGTGATTCATACAGAATCCCATTGAATTCTGCATAAAAAACATCTATCCTTAAAAAGTTGTGACATAAAAGTATAAAACAGTGATTTACTCATTTTTACAAATCACTGACCCACCAAAAAATCACTTAAACAGTGATTTACTCATTTTTACAAATCACTTAAAAAGTTGATATTGTTACCAAATGGTTATCTTTTATCAATGTGACCCACCAAAAAATTACATGAGATTTTGTTCAAATCATATGTGATTTTACCTTAAATCACATGTGATTTATCACAAATCACATGTGATTTACCGTAAATCACATGTGATTTTACCTTAAATTATTTTTTGAAGGTGAATCACATGTAATTTACTCGTTTTTAAATTAAAACTGAATCTCACGTAATTTACATTTGTTTATAACATAGCAAAAAAAAAAACATAATCGCACGTGATTTCAGGAATTTATTTTATAAAATGAAAGAATAAGTTGATTTGAAATTAAAGATCACATGTGATTTATTACTCTGAAGATCGAATGTGACTAACATTCTTTATTGCTTTGCTTGTTGCATTTTTGCGCAAGTTGATTTATATATAAAAGTGAACTCTAAAAAGAAAGATAAAAGTGATTTGTAACTAACATTCTTTATTGCTTTGCTTGTTGCATCTTTGCGCAAGTTGATATGCAAATCATATGTGATTTATTTCAAATCAAATGTGCTTTTACGTTAAATTCTATTTTTAAGGTGAATCATATGTGATTTACACACGAATCATAACAAGAAATAAATAAATAAATAAATAAATAAATAAATAAATAAATAAATAAAAAATAAGAGAGAAAATCAAATGTGCTTTTACCGTAAATCACATGTGATTTTACCTTAATTTTTTTAAAAGTGAATCACATGTGATTTACTCATTTTTAGATTAAAACTGAATCACACGTAATTTATATTTTTTCATGACAGAGAAAAAAAATAACATAATCACACGTGATTTCAGGAATTTGTTTTATAAAATGAAGAAATAAATTGATTTGAAATTAAAGATCACATGTGATTTATTACTCTAAAGATAAAATGTGACTTGTATAATCACATGTGATTTTTTTTTTGTAAACTGTGTTTCTGACTCGACATTGCGAGCGGCTAAAATCACATGTGATTTTGTGATTTATAAAATCGAACAAGATTTTTAAAATAACAAATCACAAGTGATTATACAAATCACATATGATTTATACACAAATCATAACAAAAAACAGAATCACGTGTGATTTACTCATTTTTAGATTAAAACAGAATCACGTAATTTATACACGAATCACAACAAAAAAACATAATCATTTTTACAAATCACATGTGATTTTTTTTGTGGATCACATGTGATTGTTTTTGTGGATCACGTGTGATTCTTTATTAATATGATTCTTTTGGTGGATCACTTGTGATTTAAAAAAAATAACAAATCACATGTGATTTTTTTTACGGATCACGTGTGATCTGTCTGGACGGAAATTTAAAAAAAAAGTTCGTCGAAAGTATATAAAAGTGCATATCTATAGAAAGATGATTTTTTTCTCGTCGCGATGGTGTATTTTTTGTAGCTTGAAGATTTACCGTTTGCAAGATATATCATTTTTAAAAAAAGGGTGGAAAATAGGTTTTTTTATTAAATGAGTTAGATTGACTATTTTGCCCTTTATTTGTTAATTTTTGTTTTAATCTCATCTATTAGATAAAAAAAAGATGGATGGTTGAGATCTTATGATTTGTTCTTTTTATTGTTCTTGTTTTGTATTGATCTCACCTCATATTCATATTTGTTAAGATCTCGATCATGATCTTAGTATTTTACGATTTTACGATTATATAAAGCAAAAACAATTAGGATCTTACGTAGGATCTTAGCAAGCTTATGATCTTATAGGATCTCGATCTTTACCATAGGATCTTAAGATCTAATCCGATATGATCTTACATTTCTCGAACCGCAAACTAAAACAATACAAAGTTATAGATTATCTTTTAAGAATTTAAAAAACAACATGTGATTCTACTTAAAAATTCAATATTCATAATTTAAAACAACATTTTTATGAAACATTCATATAATTTTTTGTTTATGATATATAATAATTTGGAGATTTGAATAATATACAAAAACTATTAAGAAATGACTTTGTAGTAGGATCTTGGGATTTCGATGCGATCTTACGATCACGATCTTACAAAGACGAAAACGATCCTAGATAGGATCCAGATTATGAAAACTTAATATTAATGTGTGTGTGTGTGATTTCTCAAATCATTACCTTAATAATTTGATGGTCTTCAAGTCATTCAAGGGGAGAAAAAAGTGATTGCTTAAATGAGAAAATTTCATTGAATGACATTTTTTTGCATAAAAATTCATTCTTCCACTTTTTATTGGAGATGTTTTAAACATAAACAGAAATTGAAGTTGAGCTTCTTTTATATCTTTTCGTTTTATAACAAGTGTATAATCACATAGTTTAAGAAATTTATTTATTTATTTTTTATTTTTTATTTATTATTATTTTTTTTTTGATAAGATCTCATATTTATTTTAATGAATAGTTTTGATTAGCTGAAATTTAAAAGCAAACACTTTATGACGAGTATGTTTTATGAGAATTGTTTTCTTACATTTTCATAAACTCACGTAAACTTATTCCAATCACACGCAAGTTAGTTAAAGGAGTCGCGTGGTATGTTCTTTTATAAACTACGTAGTGTTTGATATGCTGTAATCAAAGTAGGAATGGAAAAAATTACTACGACGGAATGAAAAATTCTTGTTTATTTACAATTCTGCAATGTAATGATTCATTATAAGGAATATCCCATTACATCAAACACTATTATTTTAACTCCTTAAGGGTCTCCTCTATTTATTTATTTATTTTTTTCATTCTACCTTGTAATGGAAGCAAAATTACGTAAAATCCATCATTAACTAACCACATTAAATAAATTTCATATCATCAATGGTTATTTTAGTCTTTTTTTTATCGATTTCATTACGTCGTATCATAATAACCAATCATGATTAATACGGTAATGAATCATTGCAGTACATCCTTTATTCCATTACATTTTTCATCCCATTCATTTGATATTTCATTCCGTGCTACCAAACGAACCCATAGCATTCTAACTTAGTAAAGTAACAAATAAATACTTCATTATTCCCACTTTGAATGTGCACAAACAAAACAAACTTGAATTTATGATAGATGCATTATTTTACTCTTAAATGCAATGAATATTGTAATTAACTTTGAAGCTTTAAGTTAATGAGAGTAAAATCAGATAAGTAAAACCAATCAATTATAACCAAGAATTTTAGAAACCGGACAATTCATAACTCATAGAAGAAGAAGAGGAATATCTTGCTAGTTTTATATCGTGTTGTTTTCGACTTTTCGTTGTTTGAACGTTTCACGATAATTGCCTAATTGGGACATGTCTATCGTTGATTCGCAAAATTATGTTTGATTTGATTAGGTTTACGGTCCAAATGTAAGCGAACTCAAAATGCCGAATAAACCAATATTAGGGCTCATTTGGTATACATCATTTGAAATGAAGTAATGAAATGATAGTTTAGGGTGCGTTTGGTATGTTGTCATGAATGACAATGGGTATGTGTTTGGTAGTAGTGGTGGGTCCCTCATCAATGAAAGATCCATTCCTACCTCTTTAGATGTATATGGAGTATATATTATATCTATCATTCATTACGATAGTGGTGAGCTTCTTCATCTTAAACAAACACCTTTAATCACTTTTATAGTAATAGTGTCATTCCAATAGTGAGATACCAAACACACCCTTAATCTAGTTGTTTGGTTGCATGTAGGTCCCACTATTACATATGAAATTATTAAATGAAACACATAGAGTGATAGTAGTCAAAATTGGGTGTAGTATCACTTAATACCACACATATATATATATATATATATATATATATATATATATATATATATATATATATATATATATATATATATATATATATATATATATATAGTGTATCTTTATTTTGAGAACCCTGTTAAGTGCGAGAACTGCGAGAACCCTATTTGAACCGTTAGATTGTTTGATCAATGGATGAAAATATTGTGGCATTTTCGTAATAAACTAAAAGATCAATAAATGTCTAAAAAAGCCAGGAGGGGCATTTAAGGTATTTCAAAATAACTATTTTCACATATATAGAACTAATTCCCTTTTTCTCTCAAATATCTTCTACTGACAAACTCACAAACCCGATTCATATTTTTTCAGCAAAACCATCAAAATTATTTGCTACATCTTTCCATGAAGATTTATCAAAAACCAAGATATCTAAGCCTCACCGGAATTAAAAAAACAACCGATCTAAAAAACAACCTATATAAAACCGATCTAAAAATCGGTTTTTCAAAATAAAACCACCCCGAACCTCCATGATCACGAATGAAAACCATATCACCACCAGCACCGCAATACATATCCGTCACGGCCGGCTGTCCGAATGGATCCGACCACCAACTAAGCCACCATTACCAGGTCTGTCATTGAGTGCGTCCTTTATTTTTTGTTTTTCTTTTATTAGTTTCCTATTTTTTATTCTATTGGTAAATTAATTTTGTTTCATCATCAATAAATCAAATAAAAAATTCAGATAGCGCAAGATTGTTGTCTGATCGGTGCAAAACCGTCAAGTTTAATCACTCAAGTTAGCCACTTGTGAATAGCCAACCGTAATAAACTCAAAACAACTCAAACACCGAATGCAATTTAGATCAGAGGAATATAGGGGGTTCCTGGGTCGTTAAGTCCCACGGAGGATGAATTGGTGTATAAACACTTGGTCAGATGATAGAATGATCACTAAGGATAGTGATCAGTAAGGATTTTGATGGATAATTACTTAAAGAAAAGATTAATAAATTGCAAATGACTTAAATGCAAATTAAAAGAAATTAAAAAGTTAAAATATATTAAATAAACGCTATCACTATTTTTACAATGATGTTTTAGTGATTTATAAAATAAAATGACTTAAATAAACTATTTTAACTAAAACGTAAACTTAAATTACCTAAAAACGTGGTTTAAAATGAAAACGACGTTATGTCTAAAAATTACGAGTAAGCAAAAACGTAAAATTTATGAAATAAAAGTCCTACGAATGTAAAAACAATTTTTTACGTACTATATGACAAAAGAAAATTTTAGAAAAAGATTTATATTTTTTTGACTTTTATATTTTTTATTATGAATTAAATAAGATTTTACACTAATTAAATGATTAAAAATACTAAAACTATTTAGAAAAATCTGAAACTTTTTTATAAAATACTTAATACTAATACAATTTTATAAAAAATACAAAAACTAAAAAACTAGCTCAAATAAGCTATAAATAAGCTATTATGTACGAATAAGCTATATGAGACAAAGAGTGGTTATGTATTAAATTGTGTAAGAGATGACCAAGACAAGACCCAAGGGCGATTGGCTATACAGGTACACACTATCACTCTCAAGGTTGGGAGGTCTCAGGTTCGAGCCTGCCTCCCATCCTTTTTGCAAAACATTTTATTTTTCGATTTTTCTTTTTGAAACTTATTAAGTACTATGTAATAAGCACTTTTGTTAACTACAACTTTTTCTCAAAATGATTAATAAGCTCAGTATTGAGCTTATTGTCTTGACAGTTAACAAAAACTAAAATAAGCACAAGTTTAAGCTAAAATGGTTATTAAACTAATGAATAAGCAAAAGCTAAACTGAAAATAAGCTAGACAAATGTAATAAGCTAATTTGAAAACTGAAAAAGTTCAATTACTTGGAAATAAGCAGTACAAATTCCAAATAAGCACTTTGATATTATCTGTTTACACAGTGAACTACTTGGTTTACTAGGCACCTTTCTAACTTATTTTTAAGCACTAATTAAGCTAAGAATTGAAAACAAGCACTGCAATCAACAAGTTGACCAAGTGAGCTTTCCAAAGAACTAATTTGCAAAGATTGGCTTATTCAAATAAGCTTGTGAGAAGCTTATGGAAAACTGATGAACACTGAGTAACTGGAACACTTAGACTAAAATGGACAGAATTAGAAGCTATTAGGAGACCAATCAAACAAGCTAGAAATTGAAAATTTATGCTTGTTTCCTTGAGACAGCTAGGTGAGCTTCTCAAAAAGCTAAAATACACAAGATTAAGCTAGCTAATGAGCTCTGTAAGAGCTTGTGAAATGGGGTACCAAATCAGTACACGGACATGTTTTTCGACAAGGTACTCACAATAAGCTAATTAAAAAGCAATTAAAAAGCTGATTAACAGAGAACTAGTATTTTTCTAATTTAGATAAGCAACTGAACTTTAGTATCCCAAGAGCTTTTAAGCTAAATCTTAATACTAAGCACACAGTGAAATCCTAAAGTTTATTCAAAAACGACCCAATGAAATTTTGACTTTTTGATAAAAACCAAAGGAGTTGACTAAAATGAACTTTGATTTGATCCTGATCACTGAATATGTTGTTTTAAGGTGATATAAGACTGATTTGAGCATCCTTTTCAACTTATAAACAAAAAATCAAGATCTTGGATCATAAGAATCCAACAAAGGAACACATGATTTGATCAAAAAGCTAATTTTGACTTTTTGCTTATGAGCAATGGTTTTTATGACTGAGATGAGCTAAGTAGACCCAGTTAAACAGATTCCAAATAAGTACAATGACTAGAGCACTGTCAAACACAATGAACCAAACACCTCTATATATGACTGTTTTGAAGTTTTTCAAAGCTTATCAAAGATTTAAACTATGAACTTGATTCACAAACTTAAATTATCATATATTAGCACTAAACAAACATAAAACAACAACAATAGCAACATAAAACCAAGAATCTAGACTTAAGCTAGTTTAACTGTCAAAATGAAATTTTTACTAAATACAAATTTAAAAGAACAACTAACTGATTTTAATTTCACTTAACTATGACTAATGAACATGATCAAACAGAAATTTGAGCTAATAACCGTCTTACACAAGAAATTGCCAAAATGAATCAAAAAGCTTACAAGATGGATCAAAGCTCAAACTGAGAACTGAGGCTTAAGAACAGATCCTATAGCTTACCATTAAGCACTATACCCAAGATAATCCAAGCATTGCCCTTCTTCAACCTCTGATCACCATCTTCCTTGTTTTTTATTTTTTAACTAATTTTTTTAGTATTTTTAGTGATTTTCTGATTTTGACTACTAAACTGCTTTTTAAAGTATCTAATAGCTTTAATAAGCTATCTTAGGAGCTTATGTGACTTATAAGTCCAAGACAACAAATGATTAACAACATTCATCATTCATGAGATTTTTTAAAACTTGAAAAATTGCATAACTTGAAAACAGAACTTGAAACTTGAAATTGATGTTAACAAAGGTTTTATTTCACATTAATAACTTGAAATACAGAGCTTAAAGCTTAAACAAACACTGGAATTTTAAATTTTATAAAAACGACATAAGCTAAATTATATTTAAAACTAGATAGATTCTCCATTGCTTCTTTCTCTTTCTTTATAGACTTGTTGAGACTCCCACATGCTTCTGAAACTTTCCCACTTTAAATCTTAGCCATTGGATGAGTCAAACTCATCTCAGCCTTCAAATCTGTTTTTGGCGCCAAAATTGATAATAGTGGATTGAGGCAGGTTCAGAGCAATTAAAGAACTTTGGGATGTTGTGGAGGTGTAAGGGACAAGAAAGGTGAAGTTTTCATGGGTTTGGTGTGATGTGGAAGAAAAAGCAGGTTTGAGAGTGTAACAGTAATACGTCTATGGTGGGGAAGCATTAAATGGTTGTGGGCTGGTTTACAGGTGGAAAGGGGATGGTATACAGGTGGAGATGGTGAGGTGGAGTGAAAAACAAGTGGTGAAAAACTACCTGGTTTTGGTTTAACAGGTGGTGGGAGAGACAGTACATGAAGCGGGTTTAATTTAAACACAGGTTTTGGGTTTAGGATATTATAAGTGGGGGTCCAAAATGGGGGGGTCACAGGCATAGGCTGGGGTTCTTTTTGTTTTGGCAGGGTTCTAAATACACAAAAGGGTCTTAATGGTTTTAGTTAAGTATAAGGACCAAAGTTGTAAATCTGCCAAACTTGAGGGACCAATCTGCAATTCTCCAAAAGTTTATACAAGGACCAAACCTGCCATAAATGAATAGTACAAGGACCAAGGTTGATTATTTTTCATTTTTTTAAAATGTCCAGGGACCATTTTTTGACAATTTTCAAACTCCAGGGACCAAACTTGTAATTTCTCTCTAAACTTATCATAAAGGACCAATTTTGTCATTTATTAATAATACAAGGGTGTTGTTTGAATAATTTCTATTTTTGAACACCCAGGGACTATTTTTGACATTTTTGTAAAGTTGAGGGACTAAAGTTGTCATTTTGTGATTTTTGAACTTTAAAGGGTTTGTTTTGACAACTTTTGAATCTCATGGACCTTAAATGACATTTTACAAGTATTTGAATTACCAGGGACTAATTTTGACAACTTTTGTAATTTGGGGGACTAAAACTGCCAATTATGCAAACTTGATACGTTTTTCATCAGATTTTGATGTTTTTGCTTTTAAAACATATAAAACACTTGTTTGTGATATTTTTATCATTTTGATGTGTTTCTGAGTGTTTTCAGATGTTTTTGGCATTCTAAACAGTATAAAAATGATGAGTATTTAGATACTCATCAATCCCCCACACTAAGATATTGCTAGTCCCTAGCAATGATTTGAGAAAAATTAATGGATTTTATCTCTTTACCAAAAGCCATTACTTCTGGAGTAGCCAATTGTTTTGATTCAAGTAAGAACCTTGGTATACTGATAACCAAATGATTTTGAGCAAATCACCAGCTTTCAACGGTTTTGATTTGTCTTTACCAGAAGCCGTTTGCTTCTGGACTAGCCAACTCTTAGATAAATTATCAATATTATCTTTGGTGAGTGATTACCAATTATGGTTTTTCCACAGCCTTTACCACAAGCCATAAACTTGCGGGCTAGCCAACTCTTCACTAGTTTAAAGATATGGTGAGCTGAACACCATACAATTTTGGGCAAATTGCAAGCCGTCAACGGATTTGAGATATCTTTACCAAGAGCCGTTTGCTCCTGGATTAGCCAATCCTTTTGTTTATTAGGCAAGGCGGACTGATAACCATAATCTGAGTAAGTGAAAAACACTTACTCCAAAAAAAAATTTGGCCAAAAATGGGGGAATTGGGTGGAATAATTACATGATAAAATTCGTGAGAATTCCCCCCCACACTTAGAAATGAATATTGCCCTCAATATTCAAAGTACCGGCGGTTATGCCGAAACATAGAACATAAAAGGAAAATACTACGGCCATTATTTTGTTTTTGATATATACACATTTTTTTTTTTTTTATATGTACATCAGTGTGGGGAAACTCCCCCACACTAGGGTGGTAGAAAAGGGGTAAGAAGACATAAACATGGGTGAAAACCCATATTGTGTGTACTACTTGTTTTGATTCCCGAGTCACTAGCTTGACTAGATCCCCGCATTCATTGGTTCATGGGGAATGTTTGTAGATCCGGGACAATCACGGGTGGAATGTCCTCTCCAAAGTAATGCTTCACTCGATGACCATTTACTTTAAAATTTGGACCATCAGGCTGAGATAACTCAATGGTGCCATAAGGATAAACCTTAGTGATAGTAAATGGACCAGACCAACGGGACTTAAGCTTTCCCGAGAAAATCTTCAATCTTGAATTGAAAAGAAGGACTCGATCACCAACGTTGAAAACGCGGTTCTTGATTTTAGAGTCATGAATCTTCTTTGTCTTTTGTTTATAGATCAAAGAGTTCTCGTATGCTTGATCACGAAGTTCATTTAGTTCATTCATTTGAACTTTTCTGTGATCACCGGTTGTCTGTATATCGAAGTTTGCATGTTTTAAGGCCCAGTAAGCCTTGTGCTCTAGTTCAATCGGAAGATGACATGCCTTTCCGTACACTAGCTTGTAAGGAGTACACCCGATGGGTGTTTTGTAAGCACGGAAGGCCCGAGTGCGTCATCCAGGTTTATCCCACCGGGATGCACGATTTTCACCTGCTGTCCTTTCAAGGATTCTTTTAATACCACGGTTTGAAACTTCCACCGGCCCACTTGTTTGGGGGTGGTATGCAGTAGATAGACGGTGAGTAACACCATAATTTTGCATGACTCGATCAAATTGGTCATTACAAAAATGTGTACCACGATCACTGATTATAGCACGAGGAGTTCCAAACCTGGCTAAAAGAGATTTCAAAAATTTCACAACTACTCGGGCATCATTTGTAGGTAAAGCTTTCGCTTCAACCCATTTTGACAAATAGTCAACAGCCACGAGTATGTATTTGTTACCTCGAGAATATGGAAATGGCCCCATAAAGTCAATACCCCAGATGTCAAATATCTCACAAACTTGAATGGCATTTTGTGGCATTTCATTTCTTTGAGAGATATTTCCATGACGCTGACAAGCGTCACAGGTTTTGACAAAATCGTGGGCATCCTTATAGATGGTGGGCCAATAAAACCCGGAATCAAACACCTTTTTGGCGGTGTAGTTTGGACTATGATGGCCCCCGATGGGTCCAGCATGGCAAGCTTTGAGAATGTCAAGAGCTTCTTGTCCATAAACACACCGTCGGATGACTTAATCCGCACAGATTTTGAATAAGAAAGGGTCGTCCCAGAAATAATGTTTAACATCCTTGAAGAATTTATTCTTCTGTTGGGTCGACATCCCTTTCACAATGAAGTTACCCGCATGGTAATTTGCAAAGTCAGCAAACCATGGGGTAGAAGAGTTTCCACGAAAAGAAACCGCATTGAGTGTCTCAAGAGGAAATGTTTCATTTATTTCCTTTTTCTCGAAAACATCTTGGTGAGGGTTTTCTAATCTGGACAGATGATCAGCAACCAAGTTCTCCTCCTTTTTATCACGTATAATGATATCAAATTCCTGGAGGAGGAGAACCCAACGGAGCAATCTCGGCTTTGCATCTTGTTTTGCAAAGAGATATTTAAGAGCCGAGTGATCCGTATACACTACACATTTGGTCAAGATTAAGTATGGCCGAAACTTCTCAAATGCATACACCACGGCTAATAGCTCTTTTTCTGTGGTGGTGTAATGGGTTTGAGCTTCAGTCATAGTCTTACTTGCGTAGTGAATAGGCTGAAAATGCTTAGCTCTACGTTGCCCTAAGACTGCACCGATAGCAAAATCACTTGCATCGCACATGAGCTCAAAGGGTAAATCCCGGTCGGGAGCAACGAGAATGGGTGCTTCAGTAAGCTTTTTCTTCAATGTTTCAAAAGCTATGATGCACTCGTGTGAGAAGATAAAAGGAGCATCCTTTTCAAGAAGATGGGTCATTGGTAGGCGATTTTAGAAAAATCTTGTATGAATCTACGATAGAAACCGGCATGACCTAAAAACTCCTAATACCTTTGACGGTAGTAGGATGAGGTAATTTAGCAATAACATCGACTTTTGCTCTATCTACCTCAATCCCATTTTTTGAAATCTTATGGCCAAGGACTATGCCTTCTTTGACCATAAAGTGGCTCTTCTCCCAATTTAGACAGAGATTGGTGTCTTCACACCGTTTTAGCATTTTATCTAGATGGGAGAGACATGTTTGAAACGAATCCCCAATGACCGAGAAGTCATCCATAAACACCTCCATTGTTTCCCCGATCATGTCGTGGAAAATGGCCATCATACATCGTTGGAACGTGCCAGGAGCATTACATAAGCCAAAAGGCATACGTCTGTAGGCAAAAGTTCCGTATGGGCAGGTGAATGTAGTTTTATCTTGATCCTTTGGATCAATGGGGATCTGAAAGTAACCCGAGAAACCATCAAGGAAACAATAGTATTCATTCCCTGCTAATCTCTCAAGCATTTGGTCCATGAAGGGTAGAGGAAAATGGTCTTTACGGGTAGCGTCATTCAACTTACGATAGTCAATGCACACACGCCATCCCGTAACCAGACGAGTTGGAATTAACTCGTTATCTTCATTTGTGACAACAGTTATGCCATCCTTTTTAGGAACACAATGAATTGGGCTAACCCAAGGACTATCTGAGATCGGGTAAATCAATCCTGCATCAAGAAGTTTGATAACCTCCTGTTTGATAACATCATGGATTTTGGATTTACTCTTCTCTGATGTTGAACTGCTGGCTTGAAGTCATCCTCCATCAAGATTTTGTGAGTACAAAATTTAGGGTTGATACCCTTAATGTCGGAGAGTTTCCAAGCAATTGCTTGCTTGTGCGACTTCAAGATCTTTATGAGAGCAGACTTTTCATCTTTACTTAAATCTCTAGCAATAATGACTGGTAATTTATCATCACCTTCAAGAAATGCATACTCGAGATGAGGCGGTAAGTCCTTAAGCTCAACCTCAGAAATTCTTCATTTCTCAACTGACTTGATTTCCTTGTTATGAAGTTCGACGGGAGGGAGTGAAAATGATGATGGATCATCATTAAGCAATTTCTCAATGAGAAGTATGTCCCCCTCAATGTCGATGGGAGCGTGATCAATTTCCCATGGAACAGAATCACTAGATAAGTAAGCTTCAATCTCTTCTAAGATGAAGTCACTTTCCTCAAATGGGATAAGAGAAGGAGTAGAATTGGCGATGATGGGTTGAGATGAATGAGTGAGATTATCACTCGAATAATTATGATCATAACCAAGAACTTCTTGAGAGTACTCTTCAGAAGCAACATCAATGATATCTATTCGGTTAACCGACTCAGAATCATAGTTTGCAGAGTACCTCGAAGTTTGATCAAGGTTAAAGGTGACAGCTTCATTACCAACACGTAATGTGATTTCTTGCTCAAATACATCAATGAGAGCACGGCCCGTTCTCAGGAATCCTCGACCAACAATAAGAGGAACCCGATGATCGGCATCAAAATCAACAACCACGAAGTCAGCTGGAAAATGGAACTTTCCTACTTTCACAAATACGTCCTCGACAATGCCAAGAGGACGGGATATTGTACGATCTGCAAGCTCGAGAGTCATGCATGTAGGAGTAAGTTCCTGAAGAGAAAGTTTCTTCCATATGAATAAGGCATCGTTGATGCTTGCACCAAGATCTGCCAGGGCAAAGCATTCAACCATTCCTGGAAATACACAAGGTAAGAGAAATTTTCCAGGATCTCCAAGCTTTTCGGAAGCTTCTTCGGATAACTGCAGAGCAGTTTTCGTTAAGAGGAGTTTTAGCCATTTCAAACAGCTTTTCCTTGTTGCTTAACATGTGTTTGAGAGTTGATGCAAACTTGGGCATCAGCATGATAGCATCCGCAAAGCTTATGTCAAAATGTAACTCTTGGAAAATTTGGAAAAATTTGTCCATTTGATGACTAGCTTTTTCACGGAGCTTTTGCTCATTCAAACGTGATGGATAAGGAATAGTAGATTTGGATTTGGTATTTTCAACGGGAGCTACAGGTGGTTCAAAAACAACTCCTGGATTGGATTTGGGTTTTGGGACAGCCTGAGGATGGACATTGCTGGTACTTCCGTTATTAGTAGGAAGTTCCTTGTCCTTTGTCGCCTCAGGTTCACTTTCCACTACCTTCGGGAGAGAAGAAGAAGAGGTAGTAGGAATAGCGAGTCCATTGTATGAAACACCACTTCTGGTTGTGATCGCCTTAGCATCGCCCCTCGGATTAGCGATCGTGTTGCTAGGTAAAGTACCTGAGCCCGAGGGTCGATCATTTAAAGACTTTTTGAGATCAGCAATCTGGCTGACCAACAACCTGTTCATTTCATCTTGGGATTTCATGAACTGCTTTAATAACTCATCAGATGATGGTACTGGAGGATGTGGAGGGAAATTCTGAGGTCGGATGTTTTGATTATGACCTTGTTGTTGAAAATTCCCTTGATTAGGATTCACATTCCCCTGAAACTGATTCCCTCGATTGAAATTGTTTTGATGAAGGTTCCCTTGTTGTTGGAAACCTTGATTGGGTCCAGGATAGAAATTACCTTGGTTTTGATAACCTTGGTTCATTCTAGGTTGATTCTGATTCCGGTTAGGATTCTGGTTAAAACCGGGTGGTGCCTGATAAGTGTTAGCACGGTAGTTTGGTTCATTCTGAGGACGGTATTGATTACCTCCTTGATGTGAAGTACCGGCTATAGCATTGGCTTCAAACGGACTACCATCGGTGGCAGTACAGTTGTAGTATGCATGAGGAACACAACAAGTAACACAAACTTCAACTTTCTTCACTTCACCATGTGATGGTGTTTGAGTGAAAGTGACTTTCTTCTGGTTAGCAAGAACCAAAGCCTGAACAATATCCGTGAGTTTGTCAATCTTAGCATCGGTGCTAGATGTACTCACGGGTTTTGAAGTAGAAGGTCCAGCATTAGACTGAGTCTGATATGTCTTTGTGTGGAAAGGGCGGACCTGGGACTTGTTTTCAATGATTTGCAAGGCTTCTTTTGTGGTCTTGCTAAGGAAATTACCTCCCGCGGAGGCATTTAAAGAGTCTTGGTCCCCTTGGTGCAGACCATTGTAGAAAGTATCCATTTGCATTAACTCGGTAAAACCATGATGCGGACACTTGCGAAGCAACTCTTTGTAACGATCCCATGCCTCCCCGAATGATTCATCAAATCTCTGAGAAAATTTCATTATCTCATTCTTAAGACTTGTGGTTCGGGATGGAGGATAGAACTCGTTAACGAACTTGGTGACTAGATCCTCCCATGTCCCAATAGAACGAGGGGGTTGTTTCTCGAGCCAATTCCGGGTGTGACAACCCGTACTTTCAGGTCATTTCTTGACACAATTTATGCCTCATTATTTCAACATTTATCGTAAACTTGGTTTACTTGTTGCAAATTCGCGTAACCTTAAAGGTTTAGCGGCGAATTCATGATCATATCATCACGAACATTTCATATGGACTAAGATTAGTCTACATTTCATTTGCATCATTTGCATCACATTAGTTCATGCATGACATTTCATTTCACATTTAAACGCGTAATTTTTATATTAAATAAACGTTATCGCGTGAGTTATTATTTTGAATATTTAATCCGTTACTTTCAAAAATGATCCCGACATATTTTTATACTTACATTTAGTTTATAAAAACTATATTTTTGCTTTACCTAGTGTTTTAAATTTATTTGGTACATAAATCGTTAAAGTTATATTATTACGGCACTTTTCTTAAAAACTACTCGATAATTTTTATATCACTCAAATTTTACAAGGAATGTATTTTTACAATTTTTATTATCTCATTACATTCTAATTTGATCTATTAAAAACTTACTTGTACCAAAAATCTACCATTTATCTCCACTTATACATTTTTCCTACACAACCTTTTACTTACATTTTTATTTACAAAGTATATACAAGTAAAGAGAGAAAAAAAATATATATTGATGAAACAACATTCCCCAAAATCCGGCCCATGGGGAGGGTTGACAATTATTGTTGGTAGAAAATTTGTTACTTGTAGTGATTTACACTTCACCTTAAATAACTTACTTCATTTCATTCAAGCAAAAATAATTCAAGTCAAGTAAAATATTTCTTCTCTCCTTGTTCTCTCATCAAAACCGGCCATAGGTGTTTCAAGAAGGGATCATCATTTTTTTTTTCAAGTTCAAGTATAACAATCTAGTTATCACTCTTTATTAGGTTTTGAAATAAAAACCAAGAGTGTTTAGGTTTAACCTTGTTACTTGCACCTCATCATATTCACTTGTAAGCATGTTTCTTTCATTTTTCATGTTTCCTTTTCATTTCATATGTATCTCTTCATTTTTGGTACAAACATGCAAGACATATGTGATTTATACCATTTTACATGATTTTTAGAGTTATTTATATATATGGTCATCCCATAATTATTCCCTTGGTATACATTGGTCTTGATGATGTCTAGGAACCCATGACACCCTAAGAAGGTGTATGGTAGGATTAGATTAGTTTTGGAGTTGATTTGAAGGGATTAGAATAGGTTTTGTCCGAGAAAAACTATTTTCGATAACTATAAATTATGTTCTGTCCTTGTTTCATTTTTCTGGAAAAACCGACTGTAGGCAAGACTTTTTGGCCTTGATATTTAGAAAATATACTTTAAAACGAATCCGTGGCCTTTTGAACGGATAAAAACGGAGTTATAACGAAGTCGTGGTGAATTTTTAAAGTTGGGCGACGAAATATATTATTTTCAGAAATTTCAGCAACATGTTTTTGGTTTATTCGAGTCAAAAACGAGCCTTAAGCTTCACAAATTATTTCGACTTGTCAAAAATATATTAGTATACTTTGATACGAAGCTAAGGACGTATTATACGTAGAAAACGGATTTGAAACGACAAATATATGCACGTTTTCATAAACTTGCCGTAACTATTATTTTCTGGAAATTATATTATTTTACGATACAAGTGTTAAATTAGCTGTAACGACCATGTTTGAGGCTGTTTTTAACCATGATATAGAACTTTTTGGAACAAAATGTCTTCTAGTAAAATCAAGATCACCGGCCATATTTTTCAAAACGACAAGCCGTTTGTATAGCGGAGTTATAATAAATTATTTACGGATGTTTACACTTGGCCGAAACTCACTTTTTACATAACAATTAGCCAAAACCACCATCTTTAACCCTTATTATCTTTATGTTCGAGACCTTTTGGACGAAAACTCCTGAACTGAAACTTTTAGATTTCGATACAAACTTTCCAAAACCGTCGAGTTCGTTCTCTAACGATCGACGTACACTAATTTACGACTAGTTTTTCGGAGCCATTTTTGTTAATTTCATGAAAATTTCCGACGACATTGTTTTACGACGAAAAGTGATAATTTCACTATAAATCATTATAAAACCATTGTAGGATGACATTTTGACGTAAAAACTTGTAATGTGATTTTTGATTGGTCAAGACGTCAAACGAGTATTTTTCGACGATAAGTAATATTTTCAAAACTCGCAAATGGTATAAATAACATACGAAATGCATGCATAACATTACATTGCAACTCATTACATATCATATCATTCATAATAGGTCATTTTCGAGATTCACGCTATATTTCAGTGTATCCACTTTTGTCATCGTAATCATTGCAACAGGTGAGTTTTCATAGCCCCTACTTTTATACGTTTTGAATTACTTTTGGGGGAGATACATGCTCAAACTATTTTCAGTTACTTTCATAAGTACTTTAAATTTTTAAGGATAACTTCTATCATGATCACCATTGTTTCAAAAACCGAATGTTGTACTATATTAATTGTTCTTGTTTGTGTGCTATAGTTCTACGTCGTATAACGTTCTAAATCAGTTGACTACTGATATGTATTGATTATGTGCTATTGTTCTACGTCGAGTTAAGTGCTATTGATTATGTGCTATTGTTCTACGTCGAGTTAAGTACTATTGATTATGTGCTATTGTTCTACGTCGAGTTAGGTACTATTGTGAATTCATTTGACGATTTCTGTTTGAACATACACTATACATATTTTGGCAGTGGGTTGTGAACACACAGGTTGCAAGTTTTGTATGGGCGGGACTTGGAACTGAGTGGATTTACAATGCCTTTGCTGCATAAACGATTTCGATACATTGAGCCATGCACTATTTTGTGAATTCATGCATATTCTGGCAGTGGGTTGTGAACACACAGGTTGCAAGTTTTGTATGGGCGGGACTTGGAACTGAGTGGATTTACAATGCCTTTGCTACATAATCGATTTTGATAGTCTTTACATTTCAACGATTTACAATGCCTTTGCGGCATAAACGATTTCGAAAGGCTTTACATTTCAACACAAACTCTATGAACTCACTCAACCTTTGTGTTGACACTTTTAGCATGTTTTATCTCAGGTATCTAAGGCATTCACTTCATGGCATGCATTTGGACACATCATGGAGTCGTGGTGACGACGCGTCTCACTTGGGTTTTACATACTTTAAAACATCGTTTGAATTGTAACAACTTATTTCCGCACAAAATGATTTTCAATTGGGACCTATCTTTGTAAACTCTGATTGTTTTATTAAATCAAACGATGTATTTTCCAAGCGACACTTTAGGTCGTTCAATATAACTGTGATTGTGATGCTATGACAGTCAATCCCCAGGAATTCCATTCCGCTGCAAAATAGGTAATTTGGGGTGTGACAGATTGGCATCAGAGCTTCAGTTATAGAGAACTAGGTTGCATCATTGACCCTAGACTATAACTACATCATCATAGCATCTCATCATTTCATCATAAGTGCATGTTCACTTTACATGCGGTTTATACGTACATTTTTCGAGTTATTTACTTTCATTTCAAATCGATTGTCACATGGATGCCCTTAAATACCCATCCCATTATCCTTTCCTCATACTCCAATGTGGAGAATGCCCTGTCATTCCCTATCACAATTTTTACATCAGTTGACTCAACACCAAACAACATATGAGTCGATTAGTCCAAGCATTGCATAGTTACTCCTAAATTATACATAGCCTGATCACCTATGTCTAATTCAGGAAGAATCATGCAATGAAGGGAGTAGTAGGCTTATATGTGTAAGCAATTCCGTAATCGAGCCAAATTTTCAAAAGATTTTCTTCAAACCACTTGTTTCCAGTTTGATCCGCGTGACAGTTCTTGTTTGATGAGTTGCAAAGATCGAGCTAGAGACAAGTTGTTACCTAAACCGATTTAGCCTAATCGTATGACAGTTCTTGTTTGATGAGTTGTGGGATTAAGTAAAAATCGGTTACCAAAAAGTCTTTTGAGGGTTTTGCTCGAGAATGGGAAGGCTTGCCTCATCAAACCCTAAACCCGAGAGACCAACACGAACTGAATTCAGGGACTGAATTCCTTTTTGGATGGGCGAATGTGACAACCCGTACTTTCAGGTCATTTCTTGACACAATTTATGCCTCATTATTTCAACATTTATCGTAAACTTGGTTTACTTGTTGCAAATTCGCGTAACCTTAAAGGTTTAGCGGCGAATTCATGATCATATCATCACGAACATTTCATATGGACTAAGATTAGTCTACATTTCATTTGCATCATTTGCATCACATTAGTTCATGCATGACATTTCATTTCACATTTAAACGCGTAATTTTTATATTAAATAAACGTTATCGCGTGAGTTATTATTTTGAATATTTAATCCGTTACTTTCAAAAATGATCCCGACATATTTTTATACTTACATTTAGTTTATAAAAACTATATTTTTAGTTTACCTAGTGTTTTAAATTTATTTGGTACATAAATCGTTAAAGTTATATTATTACGTCACTTTTCTTAAAAACTACTCGATAATTTTTATATCACTCAAATTTCACAAGGAATGTATTTTACAATTTTTATCATCTCATTACATTCTATTTTGATCTATTAAAAACTTACTTGTACCAAAAATCTACCATTTATCTCCACTTATACATTTTTCCTACACAACCTTTTAGTTACATTTTTATTTACAAAGTATATGCAAGTAAAGAGAGAAAAAAAATATATATTGATGAAACAACATTCCCCAAAATCCGGCCCATGGGGAGGGTTGACAATTATTGTTGGTAGAAAATTTGTTACTTGTAGTGATTTACACTTCACCTTAAATAACTTACTTCATTTCATTCAAGCAAAAATAATTCAAGTCAAGTAAAATATTTCTTCTCTCCTTGTTCTCTCATCAAAACCGGCCATAGGTGTTTCAAGAAGGGATCATCATTTTTTTTTTCAAGTTCAAGTATAACAATCTAGTTATCACTCTTTATTAGGTTTTGAAATAAAAACCAAGAGTGTTTAGGTTTAACCTTGTTACTTGCACCTCATCATATTCACTTGTAAGCATGTTTCTTTCATTTTTCATGTTTCCTTTTCATTTCATATGTATCTCTTCATTTTTGGTACAAACATGCAAGACATATGTGATTTATACCATTTTACATGATTTTTAGAGTTATTTATATATATGGTCATCCCATAATTATTCCCTTGGTATACATTGGTCTTGATGATGTCTAGGAACCCATGACACCCTAAGAAGGTGTATGGTAGGATTAGATTAGTTTTGGAGTTGATTTGAAGGGATTAGAATAGGTTTTGTCCGAGAAAAACTATTTTCGATAACTATAAATTATGTTCTGTCCTTGTTTCATTTTTCTGGAAAAACCGACTGTAGGCAAGACTTTTTGGCCTTGATATTTAGAAAATATACTTTAAAACGAATCCGTGGCCTTTTGAACGGATAAAAACGGAGTTATAACGAAGTCGTGGTGAATTTTTAAAGTTGGGCGACGAAATATATTATTTTCAGAAATTTCAGCAACATGTTTTTGGTTTATTCGAGTCAAAAACGAGCCTTAAGCTTCACAAATTATTTCGACTTGTCAAAAATATATTAGTATACTTTGATACGAAGCTAAGGACGTATTATACGTAGAAAACGGATTTGAAACGACAAATATATGCACGTTTTCATAAACTTGCCGTAACTATTATTTTCTGGAAAACTATATTATTTATACAATACAAGTGTTACATTAGCTGTAACGACCATGTTTGAGGCTGTTTTTAACCATGATATAGAACTTTTTGGAACGAAATGTCTTCTAGTAAAATCAAGTTCACCGGGCATATTTTTCAAAACGACAAGCCGTTTGTATAGCGGAGTTGTAATAAATTATTTACGGATGTTTAAACTTGGCCGAAACTCACTTTTTACATAACAATTAGCCAAAATCACTATCTTTAACCCTTATTATCTTTATGTTCGAGACCTTTTGGACGAAAACTCCTGAACTGAAACTTTTAGATTTCGATACAAACTTTCCAAAACCGTCGAGTTCGTTCTCTAACGATCGACGTACACTATTTTACGACTAGTTTTTCGAAGCCATTTTTGTTAATTTCATGAAAATTCCGACGACATTGTTTTACGACGAAAAGTGATAATTTCACCATAAATCATTATAAAACCATTGTAGGATGACATTTTGACGTAAAAACTTGTAATGTGATTTTTGATTGGTCAAGACGTCAAACGAGTATTTTTCGACGATAAGTAATATTTTCAAAACTCGCAAATGGTATAAATAACATACGAAATGCATGCATAACATTACATTGCAACTCATTACATATCATATCATTCATAATAGGTCATTTTCGAGATTCACGCTATATTTCAGTGTATCCACTTTTGTCATCGTAATCATTGCAACAGGTGAGTTTTCATAGCCCCTACTTTTATACGTTTTGAATTACTTTTGGGGGAGATACATGCTCAAACTATTTTCAGTTACTTTCATAAGTACTTTAAATTTTTAAGGATAACTTCTATCATGATCACCATTGTTTCAAAAACCGAATGTTGTACTATATTAATTGTTCTTGTTTGTGTGCTATAGTTCTACGTCGTATAACGTTCTAAATCAGTTGACTACTGATATGTATTGATTATGTGCTATTGTTCTACGTCGAGTTAAGTGCTATTGATTATGTGCTATTGTTCTACGTCGAGTTAAGTACTATTGATTATGTGCTATTGTTCTACGTCGAGTTAGGTACTATTGTGAATTCATTTGACGATTTCTGTTTGAACATACACTATACATATTTTGGCAGTGGGTTGTGAACACACAGGTTGCAAGTTTTGTATGGGCGGGACTTGGAACTGAGTGGATTTACAATGCCTTTGCTGCATAAACGATTTCGATACATTGAGCCATGCACTATTTTGTGAATTCATGCATATTCTGGCAGTGGGTTGTGAACACACAGGTTGCAAGTTTTGTATGGGCGGGACTTGGAACTGAGTGGATTTACAATGCCTTTGCTACATAATCGATTTTGATAGTCTTTACATTTCAACGATTTACAATGCCTTTGCTGCATAAACGATTTCGAAAGGCTTTACATTTCAACACAAACTCTATGAACTCACTCAACCTTTGTGTTGACACTTTTAGCATGTTTTATCTCAGGTATCTAAGGCATTCACTTCATGGCATGCATTTGGACACATCATGGAGTCGTGGTGACGACGCGTCTCACTTGGGTTTTACATACTTTAAAACATCGTTTGAATTGTAACAACTTATTTCCGCACAAAATGATTTTCAATTGGGACCTATCTTTGTAAACTCTGATTGTTTTATTAAATCAAACGATGTATTTTCCAAGCGACACTTTAGGTCGTTCAATATAACTGTGATTGTGATGCTATGACAGTCAATCCCCAGGAATTCCATTCCGCTGCAAAATAGGTAATTTGGGGGTGTGACAGATTGGCATCAGAGCTTCGGTTATAGAGAACTAGGTTGCATCATTGACCCTAGACTATAACTACATCATCATAGCATCTCATCATTTCATCATAAGTGCATGTTCACTTTACATGCGGTTTATACGTACATTTTTCGAGTTATTTACTTTCATTTCACATCGATTGTCACATGGATGCCCTTAAATACCCATCCCATTATCCTTTCCTCATACTCCAATGTGGAGAATGCCCTGTCATTCCCTATCACAATTTTTACATCAGTTGACTCAACACCAAACAACATATGAGTCGATTAGTCCAAGCATTGCATAGTTACTCCTAAATTATACATAGCCTGATCACCTATGTCTAATTCAGGAAGAATCATGCAATGAAGGGAGTAGTAGGCTTATATGTGTAAGCAATTCCGTAATCGAGCCAAATTTTCAAAAGATTTTCTTCAAACCACTTGTTTCCAGCTTGATCCGCGTGACAGTTCTTGTTTGATGAGTTGCAAAGATCGAGCTAGAAACAAGTTGTTACCTAAACCGATTTAGCCTAATCGTATGACATTTCTTGTTTGATGAGTTGTGGGATTAAGTAAAAATCGGTTACCTAAAAGTCTTTTGAGGGTTTTGCTCGAGAATGGGAAGGCTTGCCTCATCAAACCCTAAACCCGAGAGACCAACACGAACTGAATTCAGGGACTGAATTCCTTTTTGGATGGGCGAATGTGACAACCCGTACTTTCATGTCATTTCTCGACACGATTTATGCCTCACTATTTCAACATTTATCGTAAACTTGGTTTACTTGTTGCAAATTCGCGTAACCTTAAAGGTTTAGCGGCGAATTCATGATCATATCATCACGAACATTTCATATGGACTAAGATTAGTCTACATTTCATTTGCATCATTTGCATCACATTAGTTCATGCATGACATTTCATTTCACATTTAAACGCGTAATTTTTATATTAAATAAACGTTATCGCGTGAGTTATTATTTTGAATATTTAATCCGTTACTTTCAAAAATGATCCCGACATATTTTTATACTTACATTTAGTTTATAAAAACTATATTTTTGCTTTACCTAGTGTTTTAAATTTATTTGGTACATAAATCGTTAAAGTTATATTATTACGGCACTTTTCTTAAAAACTACTCGATAATTTTTATATCACTCAAATTTTACAAGGAATGTATTTTTACAATTTTTATTATCTCATTACATTCTATTTTGATCTATTAAAAACTTACTTGTACCAAAAATCTACCATTTATCTCCACTTATACATTTTTCCTACACAACCTTTTACTTACATTTTTATTTACAAAGTATATACAAGTAAAAAGAGAAAAAAAATATATATATTGATGAAACAACATTCCCCAAAATCCGGCCCATGGGGAGGGTTGACAATTATTGTTGGTAGAAAATTTGTTACTTGTAGTGATTTACACTTCACCTTAAATAACTTACTTCATTTCATTCAAGCAAAAATAATTCAAGTCAAGTAAAATATTTCTTCTCTCTTTGTTCTCTCATCAAAACCGGCCATAGGTGTTTCAAGAAGGGATCATCATTTTTTTTTCAAGTTCAAGCATAATCACAATCTAGTATATACTCTTGTTAAGATTTTGAAATAAAAACCAAGAGTATTTAAGTTTAACCTTGTTACTTGCACCTCATCATATTCACTTGTAAGCATGTTCTTTCATTTTTCATGTTTCCTTTTCATTTCATATTCATCTCTTCATATTTGGTACAAACATGCAAGACATATGTTGATTTATACCATTTTACATGATTTTTAGAGTTATTTATATATATTGGTCATCCCATAATTATTCCCTTGGTATACATTGGTCTTGATGATGTCTAGGAACCCATGACACCCTAAGAAGGTGTATGGTAGGATTAGATTAGTTTTGGAGTTGATTTGAAGGGATTAGAATAGGTTTTGTCCGAGAAAAACTATTTTCGATAACTATAAATTATGTTCTGTCCTTGTTTCATTTTTCTGGAAAATCCGACAGTAGGCAAGACTTTTTGGCCTTGATATTTAGAAAATATACTTTAAAACGAATCCGTGGCCTTTTGAACGGATAAAAACGGAGTTATAACGAAGTCGTGGTGAATTTTTAAAGTTGGCGACGAAATATATTTCTTTTTTTCTGAAATTCAGCATACTATTTTTGTATTATTCGAGTCAAAAACGAGCCTTAAGCTTCACAAATTATTTCGACTTGTCAAAAATATATTAGTATACTTTGATACGAAGCTAAGGACGTATTATACGTAGAAAACGGATTTGAAACGACAAATATATGCACGCTTTCATAAACTTGCCGTAACTATTATTTTCTGGAAAACTATATTATTTATACAATACAAGTGTTACATTAGCTGTAACGACCATGTTTGAGGCTGTTTTTAACCATGATATAGAACTTTTTGGAACGAAATGTCTTCTAGTAAAATCAAGTTCACCGGGCATATTTTTCAAAACGACAAGCCGTTTGTATAGCGGAGTTGTAATAAATTATTTACGGATGTTTAAACTTGGCCGAAACTCACTTTTTACATAACAATTAGCCAAAATCACTATCTTTAACCCTTATTATCTTTATGTTCGAGACCTTTTGGACGAAAACTCCTGAACTGAAACTTTTAGATTTCGATACAAACTTTCCAAAACCGTCGAGTTCGTTCTCTAACGATCGACGTACACTAATTTACGACTAGTTTTTCGGAGCCATTTTTGTTAATTTCATGAAAATTTCCGACGACATTGTTTTACGACGAAAAGTGATAATTTCACTATAAATCATTATAAAACCATTGTAGGATGACATTTTGACGTAAAAACTTGTAATGTGATTTTTGATTGGTCAAGACGTCAAACGAGTATTTTTCGACGATAAGTAATATTTTCAAAACTCGCAAATGGTATAAATAACATACGAAATACATGCATAACATTACATTGCAACTCATTACATATCATATCATTCATAATAGGTCATTTTCGAGATTCACGCTATATTTCAGTGTATCCACTTTTGTCATCGTAATCATTGCAACAGGTGAGTTTTCATAGCCCCTACTTTTATACGTTTTGAATTACTTTTGGGGGAGATACATGCTCAAACTATTTTCAGTTACTTTCATAAGTACTTTAAATTTTTAAGGATAACTTCTATCATGATCACCATTGTTTCAAAAACCGAATGTTGTACTATATTAATTGTTCTTGTTTGTGTGCTATAGTTCTACGTCGTATAACGTTCTAAATCAGTTGACTACTGATATGTATTGATTATGTGCTATTGTTCTACGTCGAGTTAAGTGCTATTGATTATGTGCTATTGTTCTACGTCGAGTTAAGTACTATTGATTATGTGCTATTGTTCTACGTCGAGTTAGGTACTATTGTGAATTCATTTGACGATTTCTGTTTGAACATAAACTATACATATTTTGGCAGTGGGTTGTGAACACACAGGTTGCAAGTTTTGTATGGGCGGGACTTGGAACTGAGTGGATTTACAATGCCTTTGCTGCATAAACGATTTCGATACATTGAGCCATGCACTATTTTGTGAATTCATGCATATTCTGGCAGTGGGTTGTGAACACACAGGTTGCAAGTTTTGTATGGGCGGGACTTGGAACTGAGTGGATTTACAATGCCTTTGCTACATAATCGATTTTGATAGTCTTTACATTTCAACGATTTACAATGCCTTTGCTGCATAAACGATTTCGAAAGGCTTTACATTTCAACACAAACTCTATGAACTCACTCAACCTTTGTGTTGACACTTTTTAGCATGTTTTATCTCAGGTATCTAAGGCATTCACTTCATGGCATGCATTTGGACACATCATGGAGTCGTGGTGACGACGCGTCTCACTTGGGTTTTACATACTTTAAAACATCGTTTGAATTGTAACAACTTATTTCCGCACAAAATGATTTTCAATTGGGACCTATCTTTGTAAACTCTGATTGTTTTATTAAATCAAACGATGTATTTTCCAAGCGACACTTTAGGTCGTTCAATATAACTGTGATTGTGATGCTATGACAGTCAATCCCCAGGAATTCCATTCCGCTGCAAAATAGGTAATTTGGGGGTGTGACACCGGGCTTGTCCCTCTAGAGAAAATGGGAACAGAAGAAGCTTGATAGCTTCATGTGGGACATTCTTGTACTTGATGGTAGATGCAATCTTGTTAAACCATCGAATGTGTGCATGAGGATCATCCCGCTCAAAAACATAGAATTGGCTTTGGGTTACCAGATTAAGTAACCCGGTTTTGAGCTCAAAAGTATCAGCCACGATGGCTGGGACAACAATGGCATCTCCGTAACCCTCGATGGGTGCTTGGAGAAGCTCATTCATGGGCTTATCTTCTGCCATTACGGCAGGTGGTGGTGGTGGTAGACGTTCCTCGGTCACGGCTGAAGGAGCAGAACGTCCTCTACGTCTACGAGGAATCTTGCCAAGCTCAGAAAGTGGACTTGTAGAGCTGGAAGAACGAGTGCGCATGCACTAAGTATAAAAATCAATTTTTTTCAAAACAAATGCGAGGCAAAACGACAAGTGAACTTAACCAATAATCACAAATGAAATGGCTTCTTTGAAAAAGGTACACCAAATCAAAAGGACACAAAGGCAAGTTTTAAATCTGTGGTTCGGGAACTTATTATGGTCACACCCCCAGTTAGTAGGTGTACTGCCTTGATTTGCGGTGGTTGATTTTTATGTATATATTAAGTACCACTGAAAAGACGTAGGTAATGATTTGTGCAAAGGGGTTTAAAACTATTGGAAAATATTTTTGATATCGTCCCGTTTAACCAAATCGTATTTCTTTAAGAATCACCTTAAAAGAAACACAAGCTAGAAAACGTTACGATTGTTTTGTTGTTTTATATTGTTTTTGGGTTTTTAACACTTTAGGAAAAGTGTTAATGAACTTTTTGATTTATATTTAACTTTACAGAAAACTTTTTACAAACTGTGGTATATGTGCAAGTACGGGTCTGAAAATGCTTAAAACACGCTTACAGCCTCCCCGGCAGCGGCGCCAAAATTTGATCGGTGCAAAACCGTCAAGTTTAATCACTCAAGCTAGCCACTTGTGAATGGCCAACCGTAATAAACTCAAAACAGCTCAAACACCAAATGCAATTTAGATCAGAGGAATATAGGGGGTTCCTGGGTCGTTAAGTCCCACGGAGGATGAATTGGTGTATAAACACTTGGTCAGATGATAGAATGATCACTAAGGATAGTGATCAGTAAGGATTTTGATGGATAATTACTTAAAGAAAAGATTAATAAATTGCAGCGACTTAAATGCAAATTAAAAGAAATTAAAAAGTTAAAATATATTAAATAAACGCTATCACTATTTTTACAATGATGTTTTAGTGATTTATAAAATAAAATGACTTAAATAAACTATTTTAACTAAAACGTAAACTTAAATTATCTAAAAACTAGATTTAAAATGAAAACGTACGTTATGTCTAAAAATTACGCGAGTGCGCAAGCAAAAACGTAAAATTTATGAAATAAAAGGCCTACGAATGTAAAAACAATTTTTTTACGTACTATATAACAAAAGAAAATTTTAGAAAAAAGATTTATATTTTTTTGACTTTTATATTTTTTATTATGAATTAAATAAGATTTTACACTAATTAAATGATTAAAAATACTAAAACTATTTAGAAAAATCTGAAACTTTTTTATAAAATACTTAATACTAATACAATTTTATAAAAAATACAAAAACTGAAAAAGCTAGCTCAAATAAGCTATAAATAAGCTATTATGTACGAATAAGCTATATGAGACAAAGAGTGGTTATGTATTAAATTGTGTAAGAGATGACCAAGACAAGACCCAAGGGCGATTGGCTATACAGGTACACACTATCACTCTCAAGGTTGGGAGGTCTCAGGTTCGAGCCTGCCTCCCATCCTTTTTGCAAAACATTTTATTTTTCGATTTTTCTTTTTGAAACTTATTAAGTACTATGTAATAAGCACTTTTGTTAACTACAACTTTTTCTCAAAATGATTAATAAGCTCAGTATTGAGCTTATTGTCTTGACAGTTAACAAAAACTAAAATAAGCACAAGTTTAAGCTAAAATGGTTATTAAACTAATGAATAAGCAAAAGCTAAACTGAAAATAAGCTAGACAAATGTAATAAGCTAATTTGAAAACTGAAAAAGTTCAATTACTTGGAAATAAGCAGTACAAATTCCAAATAAGCACTTTGATATTATCTGTTTACACAGTGAACTACTTGGTTTACTAGGCACCTTTCTAACTTATTTTTAAGCACTAATTAAGCTAAGAATTGAAAACAAGCACTGCAATCAACAAGTTGACCAAGTGAGCTTTCCAAAGAACTAATTTGCAAAGATTGGCTTATTCAAATAAGCTTGTGAGAAGCTTATGGAAAACTGATGAACACTGAGTAACTGGAACACTTAGACTAAAATGGACAGAATTAGAAGCTATTAGCAGACCAATCAAACAAGCTAGAAATTGAAAATTTATGCTTGTTACCTTGAGACAGCTAGGTGAGCTTCTCAAAAAGCTAAAATACACAAGATTAAGCTAGCTAATGAGCTCTGTAAGAGCTTGTGAAATGGGGTACCAAATCTGTGCACAGGACATGTTTTCTGACAAGGTACTCACAATAAGCTAATTAAAAAGCAATTAAAAAGCTGATTAACAGAGAACTAGTATTTTTCTAATTTAGATAAGCAACTGAACTTTAGTATCCCAAGAGCTTTTAAGCTAAATCTTAATACTAAGCACACAGTGAAATCCTAAAGTTTATTCAAAAACGACCCAATGAAATTTTGACTTTTTGATAAAAACCAAAGGAGTTGACTAAAATGAACTTTGATTTGATCCTGATCACTGAATATGTTGTTTTAAGGTGATATAAGACTGATTTGAGCATCCTTTTCAACTTATAAACAAAAAATCAAGATCTTGGATCATAAGAATCCAACAGTGAACACATGATTTGATCAAAAAGCTAATTTTGACTTTTTGCTTATGAGCAATGGTTTTTATGACTGAGATGAGCTAAGTAGACCCAGTTAAACAGATTCCAAATAAGTACAATGACTAGAGCACTTTCAAATACAATGAACCAAACACCTCTATATATGACTGTTTAGAAGTTTTTCAAAGCTTATCAAAGATTTAAACTATGAACTTGATTCACAAACTTAAATTATCATATATTAGCACTAAACAAACATAAAACAACAACAATAGCAACAGAAAACCAAGAATCTAGACTTAAGCTAGTTTAACTGTCAAAATGAAATTTTTACTAAATACAAATTTAAAAGAACAACTAACTGATTTTAATTTCACTTAACTATGACTAATGAACATGATCAAACAGAAATTTGAGCTAATAACTGTCTTACACAGTAAATTGCCAAAATGAATCAAAAAGCTTACAAGATGGATCAAAGCTCAAATTGAGAACTGAGGCTTAAGAACAGATCCTATAGCTTACCATTAAGCACTATACCCAAGATAATCCAATCATTGCCCTTCTTCAACCTCTGATCACCATCTTCCTTGTTTTTTTATTTTTTTAACTAATTTTTTTAGTATTTTTAGTGATTTTCTGATTTTGACTACTAAACTGCTTTTTAAAGTATCTAATAGCTTTAATAAGCTATCTTAGGAGCTTATGTGACTTATAAGTCCAAGACAACAAATGATTAACAACATTCATCATTCATGAGATTTTTTAAAACTTGAAAAATTGCATAACCTGAAAACAGAACTTGAAACTTGAAATTGATGTTAACAAAGGTTTTATTTCACATTAATAACTTGAAATACAGAGCTTAAAGCTTAAACAAACACTGGAATTTTAAATTTTATAAAAACGACATAAGCTAAATTATATTTAAAACTAGATAGATTCTCCATTGCTTATTTCTCTTTCTTTGTAGACTTGTTGAGACTCCCACATGCTTCTGAAACTTTCCCACTTTAAATCTTAGCCATTGGATGAGTCAAACTCATCTCAGCCTTCAAATCTGTTTTTGGCGCCAAAATTGATAATAGTGGATTGAGGCAGGTTCAGAGCAATTAAAGAACTTTGGGATGTTGTGGAGGTGTAAGGGACAAGAAAGGTGAAGTTTTCATGGGTTTGGTGTGATGTGGAAGAAAAAGCAGGTTTGAGAGTGTAACAGTAATACGTCTATGGTGGGGAAGCATTAAATGGTTGTGGGCTGGTTTACAGGTGGAAAGGGGATGGTATACAGGTGGAGATGGTGAGGTGGAGTGAAAAACAAGTGGTGAAAAACCACCTGGTTTTGGTTTAACAGGTGGTGGGAGAGACAGTGTACAGTGAAGGCGGGTTTAATTTAAACACTGGTTTTGGGTTTAGGATATTATAAGTGGGGGTCCAAAATGGGGGGGGGGGGTCACAGGCATAGGCTGGGGTTCTTTTTGTTTTGGCAGGGTTCTAAATACACAAAAGGGTCTTAATGGTTTTAGTTAAGTATAAGGACCAAAGTTGTAAATCTGCCAAACTTGAGGGACCAATCTGCAATTCTCCAAAAGTTTATACAAGGACCAAACCTGCCATAAATGAATAGTACAAGGACCAAGGTTGATTATTTTTCATTTTTTAAAATGTCCAGGGACCATTTTTGACAATTTTCAAACTCCAGGGACCAAACTTGTAATTTCTCTCTAAACTTATCATAAAGGACCAATTTTGTCATTTATTAATAATACAAGGGTGTTGTTTGAATAATTTCTATTTTTGAACACCCAGGGACTATTTTTGACATTTTTGTAAAGTTGAGGGACTAAAGTTGTCATTTTGTGATTTTTGAACTTTAAAGGGTTTGTTTTGACAACTTTTGAATCTCATGGACCTTAAATGACATTTTACAAGTATTTGAATTACCAGGGACTAATTTTGACAACTTTTGTAATTTGGGGGACTAAAACTGCCAATTATGCAAACTTGATACGTTTTTCATCAGATTTTGATGTTTTTGCTTTTAAAACATATAAAACACTTGTTTGTGATATTTTTATCATTTTGATGTGTTTTTGAGTGTTTTCAGATGTTTTTGGCATTCTAACAGTATAAAAATGATGAGTATTTAGACACTCATCATTGTCGCCGATTTTTCAGATGGCCGTCGAACTGTGGCCGCCGATCTAGTCATAGTTGTTGGTGGAGGGTCAAGCAAAGACGCGTATATTAAATATGCAGGTTTGTTCGTTTGATGGTGGATGGTCAAGCGGTTGGAGGAGGACGGCGGCGACTAGGATGACGGCGGACTTTTGTGGTTTATATCGACGGGGAGGATGAAGACGGCAGGCTTTTGGGTTTTATGTCAACATACCCAATCCAGGTTTGTGTTTTGTTTTTTTGATTAAGTAAAATATGTGTTTATTATGTGAATAAAGATTAGGCTAGCACACATGTGTTTTTTTTATGTTAAATAGCATGTGGGTGCCTCTGTGTTAAAGTTTATATGTGAATAAAGACTCGCAAGTGATGTAAATATGATCTTGTTCAATCTGTGTTCAATATGTGATGTAAAATAAATATCGAATCGGTTTATTTTGATCTTGTACACGGAATCTTTTTCAATATATGAGGTATATATTCAGTTTATTTTCGATATGTTCTATCTATTCGGTTTATTCAATATGTGATATAAAATAAATATGATCCGTGTTGGGTTTGTTTCAATCTATGTTCGTTTTATGTTGCTAATGTTCGTCTTAAAGAAAATATTTAAGAGTAGTTTGGTAGTTGAAAAAAGAAAATGTAGAAGAATCTCCAAGTTCGACTTCTCTATGGGTTCGAAACATGGTAAATGCTAATTTAAATGAGAGTCACTTTAAAACATACATGTTTGTTTTAAAAACATGTATTCACTTTAAAACATCCATGTTTTTTTCATCTTCTTGAGAACCATAGTGAATGCTTCTAAAGATGTATGTTAAAAACATGTATGTTTTACAACATGTATGTTTTAAAAACATGTATGGTCTAAAAAGAACTTGTGTTATTAAACATATTTGCTTTTAAAAATTTATGTTTTTGATTTTTTTTTATGTTTGATACTTTATTAGTAGTAGTTAACTGTTGGTATGATTTTATTCTTTCATTCATTCATATCTAATAATTTCAATAAAATTATAAAACATGTATGCTTCATAGCAATTATGGTTCAAAACATGCATGTTTCATAGCAATTATGGTTCAAATATGCATGTTTCAAAATTGTGCATATGCGTTATGATAGTTATAAAATTGTGCATAATTATCTTTGTGCTAAAAAACAACCTATCACTTGTGAAATCAAAAAGCATGAACTCATATTACATCTACTGCCATGATGCATACACATGGATGGGTTCGGTCTGTGGTGACTGGTTCCCTCATAACAGGGTGGGGACATGCCACAAACTTTTGTCTTCCATATTATTTTGGTTGATAACAAAAGCACCCACTAACTTTTGTCTTCCATATTATTTTGGTTGATAACAAAAGCACCCACAATTATCAGGAAAAAATTAACATCACCAAATGCATTCAATACATGTTTTATTAGTAGTAGTTAACTGTTGGTATGATTTTATTCTTTCATTCATTCATATCTAATAGTTTCAATAAAATTATAAAACATGTATGCTTCATAGCAATTTATGGTTCAAAACATGCATGTTTCATAGCAATTATGGTTCAAATATGCATGTTTCAAAATTGTGCACATGCATGTTTCAAAACATTTATGTTTGACAACAAGTCTGTTCTCAAAACATACACGTTCTCATGAACATATATGTTTTGATAGTTATTTATGATTAAATATGTTTGATATACACAAGATTGTGTATATGCGTTATGATAGTTATGATTAATTTTTGTTTTTTATTTGTTGGAGGTTTAATTATTTTTGTGCATGCTTGTTTCAGATTGATGAAGATGATGATATCATTAAAGACTATGGAGTGGATTAATACAAATATACATGAAGATAATTTGCGACTTTTGAAGAAATACGATTATTGCATATGTGTTTTTTGTACTTGTAATTAAATGAAATGTAACATTTAAGTATATGAATCTTGTTTTTTCTTTTATAATAGTTTATGTTTTTTAATTTATGCTTCAAACTTCAAAAAAATAATAATAATGCTAGCAAAAAAACATACATGTACTTCACAAAAAAAACATACATGCACCTCATTTAAAAAACACACATGCACGTGCTTTAAAACAAACATGTATCTCATTAAAAAAAAAAAAAAAAAAAAAAAAAGAGCCGAAAATTTAGGAATGCTTAAAATCGGGATTTAATAAAAAAAATATAAAAAAATGTATTTTACTATAATACCCTTTTGGATTAATAATAATTTTTAATATTTAAAAAAATCTCATTGGTTTAGAGGGTTCTCATAGTTCTCGCACTTAACAGGGTTCTCAAAATAAAGGTCCCCTATATATATATATATATATATATATATATATATATATATATATATATATATATATATATATATATATATATATATATATATATATATATATATATATATATATATATATATATATATATATATATATATATTATTTTAGTTTATTTTTCTCTCTCTTCATTTAATTCAAACCCTATACTAAATTCAGATCCAAATTTAAATCTAAATTTCAATTCAAATCTGAATCCGAATCCTAAACCCACCTACAAACCAAACGGGCCCTTAATGGATTAGATGTTCCGGTAATCAATCCCGAACATGAAATGCAGCTATAGCTAGAATCAACGATCAGTTACAACTTACAACAAACAACATAAGATTGTAATTCAATGTACCTTTGTAGTGATATCACAATAATTAAATAAATCATTTATTTGAGTATTTGTCTAAATCACTTAGTGGAGTCTTTGTCAAGATGAATCATTAAAGAGTATACTAATACTTAAAATTGGCATCTAAAGATACATCTTCCACTAAACTAAAGCCAAAGCTATAAGTTTGGCCAAATAATTTAATAAATGTTATTTATAAATCACTTAGATATGTTCGTTACACAAATAGTCCTACTAACGGCTGTTACTTAACGGTTGTTAAATAACGACATTCTATCATTTTTAATTAAGAAGGTCTATATAAAATGCAATGCAGCGAAGACTTGATAACATGCTTTTTTGTATATTCGCAACCGCTTGATTATATTGTTCACGCTCAAAATACTAAACATATCTAATAATAACACACTTAGCTCGAACGTTAAATAATACTTTTGTATGCAAATACCCCGCTGCGAAGCGCGGGCTAAAACCCTTGTATGCAAACAGTTCACATTAATGAGACGTGCATATGATTAAACTGTGGAAGAATACTTATCAAATTTAGACCAACATGAAAAGAAAAAGTTGTTGACTAGAAAAAGATGATTGGAACCCATAAAGGAAACTATGAGCTGGAAAATACTATTTACACTTTCAAACATCATTCGTGAGCACACACATGGTTGGAAAGTAATCAATCAAAACAAAAACTTCTAACAATGATTATAAGACAAACAAAATAATAAGTTTTTTCATGTTCAAGTTACGAAAATTGAACTTTTAACTCAGATGTACGTGAGCTAACCGCGTACAAATGAGTGTTATTGTGAATAGAGCCACTACAAGAAAACGTGGTTTATAGGACCCTTTCATGGGACGTTTTTCAAGAGAAGTCCTATAAAAACATCTAATATGACCAAGCAAGTTTTGCGTCCTATGATAATGCAACATATAGGACGCTTAGACGAATAAGTCTTATTAGCTATGTTTTATAGGACGCTCATTCATTGAAGTCTTATTATAATTCAATTTGTTAAGACGCTTGGCATGAATGTCATATTATATCTTGTTTATAGGACCTTTAGTAGTGGGGTCTTATAAGAGTTTAAGTTAATAGGACATTTAATACATGAGTATTATTACCTTAAGCTTTATAGGACACATATATGTTATGGTCTTATCATATTAAAACGTAATAGGACCATATATATTTGGGTCCTATTTTGTTAAATTATGGGACCCTTAACTTAAAACGTAATACTAAAAATTACCGGCTGGGTAACCATAAAAAATTCAAGGGCAAAAATGAACTATTTCGTCGAGATTTGTGGTTCATTTGAACTTTAATGTTTATCTTTGAAATTTTTGGGTTTGTGTTTCTACAAAATATTGAGTAGCGTTTGCGAATGCCTTTGAAAAACATGATAAAGTAATGTGTGAGATTTTGAATTGAAATACACTAGTATGTAAATGAAGACAATTCTTTGGTATTCGAGCAAATAAACAAGTATTTGTAAGAAAAAAGCATGAATTCAAATTTTAATTAGATGTTTTTATTATAAATGAAATCCCAACCTTGTTATATCGTGGGCCCCAATATGTCATGGTGAAACATTCGTAATTGATTTGCAGGATATCCCATCATGGAAACAGTTAGGTGACAACGCTTCTTTATTACGCGACCCTTCGCAACTGGATCACGTCATATCCGAGAACGTTCAAGCAGAAATCTGGTGTACAGGAAAACGGACCAAACGGGTGTCATCATGATCGAAATGAGACGTGAGTGAAGACAATGTAATTTTCGGGAAGAATGGAGGTGCGGGCGAGGATATATAGTCGATTATGTGACATTGGGTTGTAGTAGGCTATTAAATAAAATGATAAATAGGTGTGCAGTGAGTGAATAAGGTATAAACGAAAAAACGTGATTCAATATTATAGTTTTAGCAATAAAAAAAGCTAAGTCAAGTTCGAAAAACATGTCATTTTGGGTCACGGTTTTGAAGAACTCAAAATTATGACTCATTTAATTGAAAATTTATTATGAGTATGGGTGGAAATGAGCCTAAGTTTCAACGCATTTACTAATCGAGCTCGAGCCCGAGCTTTATATACAAAGCTCGATTGGGCTTGCGAGCCTAAACGACAATAGGATATTTTAAGTACTAAACATATATAAAATGTTATGATTTTGTATTATGTGCAAGCTTATAAACGAGTTCAATAACAAGCGTATTAACGAGCTTAAAATAGGCATATTACGAGCCTAGCTCGAGCAAAGCTTTAATTTTTCATTACCAAATCGTATAAACAAGCCGAGCTTGAGCCAAGCCCAAGCTTGTATAACATAATAGAGCCGAGCTCGAACTTAAAAAATAAGGCTCGAAACGAGCTTAACTCGAGCTTGAGCTTTATAAAACTTTAACGAGCCGAGCTCGAGCTCTGTCAGGCTTAGGTTTGGCTCGACTCGTTTCTACGCTTAATTATGAGTACTATCTCTATTACTTATAAAGAATGAATGTTTAGTCTTGGAACTTAAAATTAGGGGTGTAATCGAGCCGAGCCAAGCCCAAGCTCAACAAGGCTCGAGCTCGTATCGAAAGATAAAAGGCTGGCTCGAGCTCGGATCGATTGCTCGTCAAGCTTTAAGATCCAAGTTTGAGCTCGGCTCGAACAGGCTTCGAGCAAAGCTTGAAAAGCTCAAAATAATATATATGAAAAGCTCGAGTCTATGCCAACTGGTATTTGCAGCGGGACTGAGCTCGAACAAAATAGCAAATATATCATTCCGTGTCAAAAACGAATTGCAAATTACAGTTGCGAAAAAAAAAATATAGTCTTCACACAGAACTTGTACATGATCTCGAATCACAAACTAAAAGAGAAATACTTAACTGTTTGAAAACCAAATTAGATATTTTTAAGAGTAATAAAACCAACAGTAAAATTATCATAACCAAGGCTAGAATATATTTTATCCTTTATGGAGTTAATCCTTATAATTAGGTTAATATTCAAAACAACCCTTATTTACATACATAAAAATAATATGAAAATATATCTATATTAAGGCTCGAAAAGCTCAATAACCGCTCGAGCCGAGCTATCAAAAGCTCGAGCTCGACTCATTATATGTTTTAAGCCAGTTTACTAAAAAAGCTCAGCTCGATTGAGTCGAGCTTGAACTCGAGCTCGAGTTGCTTGATAAAAGTTTGGCTCGTTTACACACCTACTTAAAATTGGGTATTGTTAGTGGATTGTTATACCTTTGATTAAAAATCGTAACAATATCTACCACCAAGTTAATATTTTAGATATCGTTTAATTCTTAACATTTTATCATTTTTTGGCTTTAGTCAATAGACTTTTTCTCGCATTGGCTACAAATTAAACCCATAAGTTTTGCATAAAAGGTCAAACCAAAATCACAATTTCTCAAATATAATTATTTTTCTCTATACACAGTACACCGTCGTTTTACACGAGTATTCGTTTAGTTTCATAAATGATTTAGAAGGTAAAAAATAAAGATTACGTTGATTGAAAATTTGATTCAAGTCCCCAAAAATATTTTAAGTTCCGTATCCCCTAAAATTGCCCGCCCAAATTGACCTATTCTCCCAAATCTTTTTCTCATCATTATTCTCTCATCCACTAGTCAAACTGTTTCACCCTTTTGGTGCCTTACAACCGCCAGTCCACTACTACTCATTTGATCATAGATTTAGGTTTTCTAATCTTTAACAAGTAGAACACGCCGATTTTAATCCCAATATGGTGAGGATGATGTTAATATTTAGATATAATTGTTAATGTAATTTATTACCTCTTGAAGATTATAAAATTCTTCGATCTTGATTTCAATTAATGTTAGTGTCTTTATTAGATTGATTCTTTGTATGCTATGGAAGTTTGTGGTCTTTGTTTTAATTTTGCATTCATGAATGGTTTGCAGGCTCGTGAATTGAAGGTGGAAAATTGATTGAAAAATGGGAAGCTAGTAATATGGTTTGCCTACACAGTCAAAAACTTAAATAAAGGTAATACCATAAAAACATATTTTTACTTCAGCTAGTCAATACAAACTTTCATAGTCATTAGTCAGTGTTAATTTGTTGAAGTATCATTTTGTAATATAGTATACAGTAAATGATAAGAATCAACCATGCTTATATATCTACATGTTAGCACTAATCATCAATATCGTACAACACATACACACATGTAATTTTGGTCAAGTTTGGTTATCTTTATATGCTTAATACAGTACATCTGTTGCTTTACATAAATAACACATATGACATACTCCAAGGAATCGTAGAATTTATTTTGTATTTTGGTAATTTTGAACCTAATAAGTTTATAGACATTTTAAGGTATATGTATTCTAGTGCAGCCCGTTAAAGTATATTATCACATCCTGTTTTTATGCTTCAGTTGTTTAGACTTGAATGTAAAAGATTTATCGCTCTTGGGGTTGAAGTCATTCCGCTTGTCGTCGATATAAGCTCGAGTGAAAGTCTACCAATAGACGGCTTAGTGCCACAATAGTATAGTATAATCCAAGAGGCAAGGGTCGAGAGAGAATGATTCTCATGGTACAAATGCTCCCTATACATCACTACAAGGTCTCTTTGTAGCTAACGTACTCTAATCCTTACTGGTATGTGTCTATTAGAATTGATATTCTGTACACTTAATAATTTAACTATGACACCTAAGGTTGGACTTCAAGTTTGCATTTTGAACTTTGGTATTGTTTCAATACAATGGATCAGGTATTTCATGTTTGGATCCAGATGAGGTGCTTGTGAGTGAATTGGTGTGATATAGATGCGCAAGTTGCTATAGAAAGGATATATGTTGGGTGAACTAATATGGATTGTTTGTCACTATTGAAGATGTTGTTGGCGCAACTGCTGCATGGTTCTTGCTCTTTTGTTTCGGTATGCTAACCTTGTGAAATCTTATATATAAAATAAGGCTTATTGAAACTAGACTTTAGTGTAAATATGGGTTGTTTTTTTGTAGGTAGCGGGTGAGGCCGTGAGGATGATGCATGATTACCAAGACCATCAGTCTCTAGTTTTCTTCCTGCTATGTAAATCAAGGCCATGAGCTTCTAATTTTATTTCCTAGTTCTGTTATTGTTACATGATGTGCTGATGACTCAAGATGATGAGCTTGTATATTCCTTTTCTAACATGCTCTTATTAAATATTGATAAGACTTTTTTCTTGAATGCTATTAAAACATAGATGTAAAACTTCTCATGGACATGAAAACTTTTCATGCTTATCAATTTATAGTCCTTTTTATTTAGTTGTGACAAATTTAGTCTGGTCATTTGTTTTGTGAATTTTGTTTTTGGTAGTGTTAAAGAGGATACATAGATATGAGTATTTTATAATGTCTGTTATTAGGAAACTAATGATATAAATTTAACATGTTTATTCGACAAACAATGTACCATTTTACAACACCAAATTCGGTCCTAAAAACAAACCTTTGTATTAGGACCCTTTTCTTTGTACTTATATGATAGTTGATGCACTACATTTCCGTCCTATAAAAATATATTTTAGGACTCATAAATGTGTCTTCAGATATAATAGATGGATTATGGATATACACATATTAGAACACATTAAATCATCCTATTATGTAGTCTATTGGGACACCATTTTGGTCGCAATAATTATCTTTATAGGACTAAAGAATGAGTTTTATAATGTTGGTGTTTATTAGAACACTCATAAGCGTCCTAAATATCTATTACAACCCTTCCTAGAGGACACTTTTATTTTGGTCCTATTATGTCAAAGGTCCTATAATCTAATATTATAGGACACTAACCCGCGTCCTATAAACCATATTTTCTCAAGAAGAGAAAACATCTAAAGTGATTATCTAAATATAATTGTGATCTTGAAAAGATTCTAGCTGAAGAACAATCTAACGATGAGGTACATTGCTTCACCTTAGACTTGATATCTAAACATATAACATACACTTTGATAATGGGAGGCATATCTGATCACCTCTCCACTTGATCAACCCTTCGCGTGTCTACACGAAAAAGGCTTTCAACGTAACCCCTAGCTTCAATAAATCGAACTTTGTGAGAACGCAGCAAATGAAGACGACCAAGAATGAATCTAACTTGTTTATAACATCTAGTCTTCATGTCAAACATAGTTACACTGATCACATCCCTAGACCTACGTAGAGGAATCAAAATCTCTTTCATATTACTCAAATCTAAGGGAAGCCATATAGTAAAATCCAAGACCTTAAGCAACCATTTCCCTGAGATCCTAACCAAAACACGATTTTCATAATTGTAATATCCAAATAAGCATTACACTGACACTACAACGTTTGTGACTTTTTGCGACGACACTAGTCGTTGCTAAAACCCCAAAATGTCGTTGCCAAAACTTTCAACGACGACATGTCGTCGCCAGACATAAGCATGTCATGAAAAATTATGGCGAAGACAGTCAAAGTGTTTTGACGCCGAGTGGTCCCTACCGAAAATCTTAGTCAAATACGACGAGTATCGATTCATAAGCAAGTGTTATCACATCCAAGACTATTCAAGTGATGGTCGAAATATGTGAAATAAGTGTCTTCATATTCAATCGAATGAAATCATCGCATTTTATTAGATGATATCGATAGCGCTTATACGGAACAACATCTTTTGAATTATACAAGTCACTTGAATAGTCTCAGATGTTAATAAGCGCGTATCGATGTTAATAAGCTACTGATATCACATCTGAGACTATTTAAGTGATGATTGAGTCATGTGAATCAAATGTCTACGTATTGAATCGAGTACATTCCATTTCATTAATTATATTGATAGCTCTTATACGGAACAATATCTTTTGAATTACACAAGTCAAATACGATGAGTATCGATGTACATAAGCAAGTGATATCACATCCGAGATTATACACAAGTCAAACAAGTGTCGTCGCTAAAGCTTTTTTCGCTTAAAAAAATAATCTTGTTTAAGTTTTTTCTTTTAATTCATTTTTAGTGAATATAAAATATTTTATCCAGAATGATCATTATTTAATCGGGAAACACTTTTAGTGACGAGTCACTAAACGGTTTGGCGGGATTATTAGATTGGAAAGGAATTACTGAAAAAGAAAATTCAAAAAGAATATGAAAAAACTTTTAGCGACGACAGATGTTATCGCTAAAAGTGTCAAAGATAGAGAATTAAGGCGCGTTGAAAGTCAAGATCAAAGAATGCGTTTTTGTCGTGGACTTTTAGCTGACGTCATTAAAAGTCGTCAGTCTCCCGTTCTATTTATTGTTTTCGTGTGAATTTTGACGCCCGAAATTCCCATGTCTTTCTTGGTTGGACCAACCGGCGAAATCAATCTTCCTGAATTGGAAGAGCAAGAACAAGTCTCTCCATCTTTTTGGGGAGCAAAGCAGTCAAAGAACGAAACAAATCAAATGATTGTTCTAGAATGGCTATTTCTCACAATTGCTCCTTGTGATGCAGCGGAACCATGGCAATTAGGATCTCAAGACGCAGCAACACCTATGATGCAAGGAATAATAGACTTACATCACGATATCTTTTTCTTCCTCATTCTGATTTTGGTTTCCGTATCACGGATCTTGGTTCGCGCTTTATGGTACATAACAGTGAAAAATAACTTTAATAACGCCTCACTTGGAAGTATGTTTAATTATCGCCCAACGACTCTGTCGTCAAATTAAACACTCAAATTACGTATCGTCGCTAAAAGTCGTTCGTCACCTGTTCTATTTATTGTTGTAGTGTGAATTTCCTTACATAATAATGGAAAATAACTCCTAATAACGCCTCACTTGAAAGTACGTTCACTACAAAACAGAGTATGCTTTTACACGCTTTATTGATGATATCTCCACATTTAAAAATATGTACAATTGTAAAGTCCACATTTGGATCTTGCGTGGAGATTTTGTGTGTCACAAAAATTGTCACGTTTAGAATTGTGGACACATTATTTCACTCTTCACATAAAAAAGTGTGGACAAAACATAAAAGTCCACACATTCAAATGTGGACAAGCTGGAGGAAGTTCACAAAGTTAAGTGTGGACAATCATAAAACTCTACACCTTCAAATGTGGAGAATAATAGAAACTCCACACTTTCAAATGTGGGCAACTAAAAAAACTCCACACCTTTTGGTGTTGGCGAACAAAAAGACTGGTTATTTTTAAATTTTACATGTATTGCCCTCCATCTTATCAAGTTTTACATTATCATACCTTTATTTTGCTGGAAACTAGTAAATTGCAAAGAATGCTTAAAACAACTAATTCATTGCAATAAAAGAGATTCAATTTCATCATGATAACAAAGAGTCAATACATTTCATATACCTATAAATTTGATAACAGAAAGTACATCCGACCATTAAACACGTCCTACAAATAACTGAAAAGTCATTAAAGCATTGTCTTGCATTAACAAACATCAAGGGGAAACAATCTAACTCTTGTTGCTCGCTGCATCAATGTTGATCAGTAAACCTGCAGAACAATAAGCGCCAGGCTTTAGTGAATCCATTATCATCTACGATAAAATAAAAGACAGCATGCTTAATTGAGCTTATAGGGCTGGTTCTAGTCCTCACATTTCATAGAGCTATACATATATGTAGATATAAATAAACACTTGAACACCTATTTTTTCACCTATAAAAAGGTAAACTTCTATTAAAAGTGTTTCAGCAAACCTGGTATGTTTCTCATGTACAAAACATACCGGCTTTGACCCGTTAGCCAACCTTTCCGACTCATCCAATTTGCCACTTCTAAGACAAACCATCAAGGAAAGACAATCCTTGGACCAAGAAAAAAAAGGTAATCTATGTGAATGTGTAATTCAAATACAGTACCTCACAAAACCTTACCACAAAAATATGACCTGCTCTCACAACCGCTAATGATATATATATAACAGATTCCAGTTTTAGAACAGAGAGTGATTAGTTTACTACCTGCAGAATTGAAGTGCAAAAAACAAAGACCCTTTAAAATGTCTAACCTATGCCACAAGGAACTAACGATGCCATATATCTCATACCATAAGCAAATGGAAATTCAATCGAAATTCAAAACAGTTAACTAGCAGCTAGTATCGCTATAATGTTTTATACTTATGTTTAATACTACTAACTAATCCTATAACAGTCTAACATAATCGAAATTCAAAACTAAATATATTTGCCTACGAATAACGCGAAACGCACAAATCGTAAACTAGATCTATTCATAAAACAGTAATTCAATATAATAACCTAAAATCCTAGCTTAACGTATCAATATGAGTAACTATTTCGCTTTCGCCTAATCATAATAATAATGAATAACTGTTTTCATGAACAAATAAGCTAACCAAAACACATAATCAAAACATTTTACTGAAATAAGCAATAAAATTTAGTTAGAATGGTTTAACCTTTAAATCGCATAAAATGAGCTTATCATCAGCCAATCGTCAAATAAGCTAACCATTCCTTCAATCGTCAAATAAGCTAACCGTTCCGTCAATTGTCAAATAAGCTAACCGTTCCTTCAAATCCGTCAAATCGCCCAAATGATAAGTGAATACTCGAAGATGAAGTAAAACCCTAACGAAATTACTCGAAGATGAAGTAACTTTAAATGATAAGTGAATTGAGAAATTAACCTAACGGATTACATTTGAGAGATGATGAGAGGTTTGAGAGGTTACCGTGAATTTTTTTATTATTGTTTAAAAAAGGAATTTGTAGAAGTGTAACTTTAAATGATAAGTTGGTTAAAATAATGGATTATATATGTAAGGTGTATATATTTAAAGGATATAAAATGTAACTTTAAATGAAGTCCACACTCTTTTTTGGGTAAATTTTGTTTGATTGTTTTTAAAAATTTGCCCACGGGATTTTGTGTGGACTTTATGGCTGTACTTTAAGAAAAAAAGAAAAAAAAAAAAAAAAAGACTCACATAACTTTGTGTGTATAATTTATTATCCACATTTGTAAGTGTTATTTAACTTTTTATACGTTTAATAGTGTGAAAAAAACAAAAAGATTTTCCACATTTGTATAAATGTGAAGAAATAAATGTGTACAATGAGCTTTTTTTTAGTGGTTTGATCATCCAAACGACCCCGTCCTCAAATTAAACACCAAAATCGGTATTTCCTAAAAGTAATCAGATATCACACTATTGACACACACTCTATGTTTAGCACCACCAAACCAATCTTTGACATAAAAAGGAAGCACAACATCAATCACTATTTACGTAACGGAAATATCATAATCTAATCTTGCGCAGTCTTTACGCGGCTACACACTATCAAAATCAAACATCGTAATGTACAAAACCTTATGCTCATTTCTCACTGCATCATACCCCAAAATGTAACATGGATGCACCTTACATAATAGTAAACAGGGACCAAATTCGGTCCATCAAGTATTACTATTTCACGCATGCTAGGGTTTATAATAAACTCGTAATTTATAAATGCTCACATTCCGTTGTTTCGATATTTTATAGCTACTTCGGGGCGTTTCAGAGTGTCATGACTCATGCGAAGAGAAAGTAACAATGGTGTGTGGATGTGTCATAAACAGATAAGAAGATGGACGTAAGTTTGCCCCTCGATAATAACCTTTTGGCTCCGCCCCCGTTGGTTGTTATTGGTTGAGCGTTTAAAGTGGTGTTTGGTGAATAATGGAGTGTTGATGAGATTGGAAAAGTGTTTACTGGGAGTCAAACGAGTTATGCCTAGTAATGTTATGACGCTTAAACGTTGTTTTAAATAATTAGTTTTGTAATTCAAAAAAGGGCTAGCGGTGCAGCTTGTTGCTCGTTTGCGTTCTACCTCTATGTAAATCACCAAATGGTATACTTGGTACAATATTTAGCTAAAAGTGTTTGGAAACTGATTTCAATTGTGTTAGCGTTTACTGGGAGTCTTGATCATAGGATTTATTCGATCGAAGATTTCGTTTGGGAATGAAATCATTGGTTGATGTTGTTGTTCTTCTTCAAGGGTTTCCATTTCTTCTTTGTATTAGCGTGAGTAACAAAATGGGATAGAAGCTAACATTCCAACATGTTACCTCATGCTTATCAATTCATATTTAGGTGCTTTACTGTTGATTCATATCGCATTTTGTTTATATTGAATGGGGACTCTAATCCCCCATCAACTTATCCTTATGACTTATATATCCTACGTGTCTTCTGGTTAGATTGATCATCTATAATTTATACTAATTCTTTTACTCCAAAGCAAACTACCGAAAGATCTTGAAAGTATATTTTAAGCGATTTTCCAATGATTTAGGGAGAAAATTCTAAAACCAAAATGATATTGTTCAATTTATATTTGGGTGTGGTTCTTGTAAAACTACATCTTAAACTAAAAAAAGCGTAGGACACCATTTTTTACATGACTAAATTGGCGGGTTGTATATCTCAAATTTGCCTTGCATATATAGTTGCCTTTCTTTAGCATCACCATGATCAAATATATGTAAATGATAAAAATTGTATTGCATCTCCATTGTTACTTAGTATTTTGATATGTATTTCATCGAGTAAATTGCAAAAACCGTCCTTGGTTTATTCAAATTGCATTCGTAATCCTTACCTTTTTAAAAGGGCATACGTCGTCTTTTTCAGAAAGCCTTTGGTGTAGATATCGTACACGTCAAAAGTGAAATGACTAAAATGTCGTTGCCTTTAGTGAGACTTTGTCATTTCATTTGCGAGAATTTTAGTCATTTGACTTTAGGCAGGGGCGATATTCGCAACAAAGATTTGCCATAAGGACAACCTTTGCACGTTTAAAAAGGTAGAGACTGCGGCTTCAATTTGAACATACGATAGGCATGGTTTTTGCAATTACATGATACTTTTTACTGTTGGATTGATGTGAGACATTTTTGTTGATTTTTTAAAGCATTTATTATGATAAAATTCATCATTACAAGGGTAACTACGATGAGAGTTTCAAAAAAAGTTCTAAAAACAACATAAAGCTTTATCTTTAGTTTAAACATATTGTTGTTTTAGTTCATGTCTATGTGACATGAATAAGTTTATATTTTTAATTTAATACTTGTGTTTTGATGGAACATTTTATTAATATCTAAAAAGTTTATACGTAACAAAAGTAGGTTAATAAAATCAAAAAAAAAATATTTTTAAGTTAATGATTTGCATGACATGTAAGGTTTATAAACCTTTAAAAAGTTTCACCATTGTGAATGCTTTAATATATCTATATATTTAAATGTATCAATCTGGTCTACACTCAAAATAAGTTTCTAAATATAGTTTAGAAATTATTGCATCCACCTAGACCCGAGCAACGCACGGGTATTGCACTAGTTTGTATTGTTTAAAAGACTCTTGTGTTTGAGTATTTTCGTCATCATCATATTATAATCTTTTAGCATCTTTTATTGAGCAAAATAAAATAACGACGTCATTCTCTTTAATGTATTATCAATACTAAAAGAAAATTCGAGAAAATATATTAAAAAAAAAACAAAAAAAAAAAACATTAAGAGGCAACAAGACATCCCCTCTACATCTTGTTGGTTAAGAGGTTTGAGCCTCTAATTGCCTCTGAACGAGAAGAAAAAAACAAACGCACTTAATGACTTAAATGTCTGACCGCGTCTGAACGAGTCAGATTAAGAGACTGTTAAAAGGCAGTTTTTAAAAAACAAACACCACCTTAGTCCTTTGACCCGTTATCCCTCGATCAATTGATTATAAGTGAGGGCAGAATCATCTTTTTACTGTAGCATACTATTTAAAACCGTTGTACAGTGTTTCTATTTCCCTATATTACTCTCTACCATAATTTCATCATCACTTATCATCCCTAAAATTTTCCCAAAACCTTTATTCCCTAAAATCTTAAACCTGTAAAATGGCATGTTGTTGGTGTGGTAAGCAAGACATCGTCCAACTCAGGGCGTCGATTTTATGGTTGTCCTAATCAAGTAAGTGCGTGTTAAGATTTTATGTATTTATTTATTTTATTTTTTTCGTTATTATCAAAGTACATAGTAACAGTGGTGGTTGTTTAATGACTTGCCATTTTCATGATTAGGGGTCTTATTGTCGGTTCATAGGATGGTTTGAGCGGGAAATATGTGCTCGTTCTTACCAGGCCTTTTGAGGGGAAGAAATGAGCTAGAGGCAAAATTACAAGACGCTCAAGGCGATGTGTGAAAGTGAAAGATTACCTGGTGCTCAGTTGGATATTGTTCTTGATTCTTTATGCATTTGGTTAACTGTTTTGCTTTTATGTATAATGGTGGTGGTATTGTGAAGTGTTTTGTGGAAATTTAAGTACTTGGGTCACCATCTTAGTGTAACAACCTTGATCAAACAATGATGTAATATGTACTAACTTTAGATTCTCTTTAATGGAATATTTCATGTTTTCTTATATTGGAAATGGTAGTAATTGAGTCTCCTATTTGGTGATGAATTTGGTTCTTATTACAGCTGAGTTTACCTTATGTTTATGCTGCCGGTTATGAATTATTTAGGTTTGACTTTTAATTGTCGACATTGTTATAAATTAAATTAGTATTGACTTTGGTTAAGGGTGACTTTATGCATATGGTTATTAAAGAAGACACAACTTCTTCTACATCACCTCAGTCAAAGTTTCTAGTTGAAGGTGATGCAGTTATACACAATGCAAGAAAACACTATCCACACAAGATGCAAATTATGCACTGAAAAAGCTTGGTCACTTGTAACTTTATGTAGTTATCAGTTTACAGTTCTAAGTTGAACATGTTTAGGCATTTGCTACCTTCGTACAAGTACAACAATACAACAAATGTACAAAACCAATTAACAAGAGATATCCATAAAAATACACAAATATAACATGGTTCATAAGCATTGCAAATGGATATAATTTTAAATGCATAAAATTTCATACTTTTCAACATGATAATTAGAGTTAGACAGACACACACACATACACACAATTATATTTAGAGTACATAATTTGTTCATAACAAACATAATAGATGAAACATTGTCTACTTCAAAAGTATAACATAATTGACCTATGGTGAGGCCATCATTCTTTCCAATGCAGTCTGCTACCTAGTTCTTCTTGGTGCAGTATACTGAGATGAATCAGAAACTGCTTACACACCACTTGAATGAACCTGAGATTGAGTATGGAATTGATCATCAGTAACTTGAACTTGATTTTCATATTACAGCTTCATTAAACTGCAACATCTTGACTTTCAACAACACATGGACTTTCAACCTATCCATTTTTTTTGCAATTGCTACAAATTGAGCTCGTAAGTGTTTCAACAAAAGATATACATTTAAGGGAACACCCTGACCCCGAGTGTCTTTTTGGCATCAGCCATTGTCCACCCCATAAGGAATAGCTCCGGCAACTTTTCTTGGCCTAGTGGGACACCAACTAGAATGTGCACG